>JASXSY010000032.1:600000-1195702 GCA_034509805.1 Sipha maydis | reverse complement strand
ATGCACGCGTATATACGAGTTCGCGCTCGCGGTGCCGATAAATATCCGAAAACACATATTTATGGTACAAACGATAAAAATTTCATCGCAGAAATTTTGTTGGAAATCTAAATACGGCACACGGGCGTCTTATAATGTATACATACATAATAATGCGTATGCATGTGTGTGTGTGTGATTGTGTAGAAACATAACAGCGGTCGATTAAAGGTATATACGTTAAACCCATACGTCTGCAGTAAGTATATTGTCGTTTCGATCGATTTCGAACGCCCACCATACGTAATATTGTACACCGTGTTCAATTTTTTTTTTCTCTTTATTTTCTTATACTCGCCAAAAGTTATGTGATTTTTAAACACTATTATAACAACTCGTTTTAGTAATATTGTAATAAAGTATCACACATGCGACGCACCTACAGCTTTTAACGAACGTTCTGAATTATTGTTATCGCCACGACCGTACACGGGTTATTACCGTATACCGATGCGAAGATTAATATTAAGATTTCAATCCATAAGGTGTTTTGCTACTGCGAATTGTTTTTCAACGTTAAAATAATACAAAAGACATGATATGATGTATGTACTGCTTCGAAGATTTCAACGGTTAAATGCATTTGAATAGGCAAAATTGTGCATGTGTACCTTTAGCGTGTATACAAAGCGAGTGTTTTGGTTACCAAAATCCAACGTTCTACCGATAAATATAGCTTCGAAAACAATGCCTCGAAACACCAATGGCAATTAATTTTGGTCACTTGTATTATTTCTAGTCTCCCCAGTCTTCATTATTATTTATTTTTTATTTATTTTTACTTTATGTATCATGTATATATATTTGAGTTTATATTACGGTTGGTTATTGCTCATTATTATACTCCATTATGTGTTCAAAACCACCTGTCTTACACGGTTGGTCGGCTGTTGAGTTCCGGTCCCCAGGGTGCTCTGGATTTGATATTGAGCAAACGCGAGCCACCGTTGAAACTGTAAACACATACCAGAGAACACCGCACACACACACATACACGCCTCCGTCGTTAGTCAATATGTAGTAATAACAATTTTCAAATATTTACAAAAACTACACGCGTATAGTCTATCTGATAATTTACATTTTTAACAGCAATCTTTCCGATTTTGATTTATGAGAGGCTCGTAAATTAAGTTTGTAATTCAAACTGAAAATTATTTATGTAAATAAAGTAGTTAATGTAGAACGTCGTTTTAACATGCAATATTAATAAATCCATAACACGCCTATCAAAATATTGTATTATATCTATTTATTTCCAAAGAGTCACATGCTTTTTCTGTTTCAAACTTCTAATACTGAAAAATACGACAATATGAAATTTGTATATGATTTAGTCATATAAACTATAATACTATTATAGTATATTATAAAAATTAATTATTATTTTGTTTAAATATGATGAATATATATATATTGTAAAATATTTTTCATTTCCAGATAAATAGATAAATATTATATGAACGGCGAAAAACACGGTTCGCATGAAATCGATCGTCAAGTATTAAATTCAAACTGATCATATTCTATTTAAATAATCTATTAAAATAAACGAGTAAAAATATTTGGCATCATTTCTTTCAAACGTTCATAAATATTAATTAATTGTAAGCTAATATCAATCTTATTCGATTTCATGAATTTTTGAATTTTTATTCTCTGTCACATTATAATTTAATGATTAATGAGCCTTCCGGAAATATTATTAGTTGCGATTAAATGGTTATTTCATAAAATCAAGTTTTAATTGTTAAGTTTATAATGTATTAACCATTTTGATTCATTTATTTCTTGATTTAAAATTTTGGATAAAAACAATCAACTTGTCTTCTAGGATAATTTATGAACTGTCAGTGAAATTAAATAATTTATTTAATGAGAACTTTATACCAAACTAACTGTAAATTAGTCTTCGCAAAATGACAGTAAATTATTTCCAAATTAATTTCTACACATTATTTGCAACGCTACCGCAGTGAATACAATTGATACAACTTTCCTAATTTGACTAGGATCCCATTCCTGTTCTTAAACTGAAGTTGAAATTAAATTAAATCTTAGCAATCCTTAATTTACAATCAAAAAATTAAAATATTAAAACAAAAATTTTATCTAGATGAATTGTTTTACATAAGTTAAAGGTGGATAGGTGGCTGCTTCTTTTATCATGTGTACTGAGGTCTTTGTCCTCATGTGTTCTTATTATAATACAAAATTACAGGTTGTAAATTTTCATAAATAAAAATCCCAATTATTAATTGATTAATTTAACGTTAGCGATCCACGTTTACATGCGAAAAAACTGAAAAACTATTATCGGAAACATAAATATACTTTTCTGTTTCCATTTATTTATATCTGTAGGACATACAAATGTTCTAGAGAAAACAGTTATTTTTCCGGACGTCTATTGCGTTATAGATATTTGCACTATATATACTTAGATCTGCCGTTATAGCAAATGTATTACAATGTACTTGTATTTAAATTTACTGCAAAGCATATCCGATCTTTCGGAGACCGGAACCTAGAACTTCTGCTTGCCGCAGGAAACCCTACGTTCTTCTGCGTCCCTCTTAACCACATCCTCTCTCTATTTCCTAACCATAACTGTATATAATATCCTTCCATTCACCTCTCTCTCTCACACATACACGCACACACACACATACACACACACACACACTTAAGAATTTCTCTCACTTTTGCGGTATTGCTATATAACCGACTGAATGCTCGTGATGCGAAACATTATCAAGTATATTTATATTTTATCATTTCTTTTCCACTAATAAAATATAATATTCTCCGACGCGTAAGCATAAATTATGATTATAAATAGTATATAGGCACGATGAGACGCCACCGTGTGTCCGATTGAGGTTTAATTAAAGCATGACACAATGTTCATATTATTATCTGAGGCATTGATTTATGTCTTGGTTTGCAAAGGTTTATTAGGCAGCTGGTGTAATAATTTAGTGTCACCGTAAAACTTTTAATTCGTTTTCAAGAGCCAAAAGTTGCCTTAATGAACGCGTATATAGTGTCGTATTCCCCCGAAGAAATTTAAAACTTTTTGATCGATCTTTGTTCGGTAAATTATTATTCTTCCTTGTTTTCTATATATATATATATATATATATATATATATATGCTTTATTGTACGGCACACAGTTAGCGAAGCTTTTAACCACAACAAAATGTCCATACCGAAAAGTAAATTTCTTATCTTTTTTTGTTTTATTTTCGAAAAAAAAAACCGTCCCATAATTCTTTATCAGCAACCCTTTTTGTCTTCGGTAGGCAGTTTCCTCCGCTTCGACAATATTTATTGCATCATCCCCATAGTCACCGCCCTGTGCGTATAGTGCATATACCTTTCGTATCCGATCTTGTTTCATTTCCGAACTTTAATAATGAATCTATACGGAGTATACATTCGTCTCGGGGTAGTTATAGACACTATTTAAAGTTCAGAAAGTCAATACAATGAGATCGAGATCACAAAACTAAAACAACATCGACGATATCTGTAACTATATTTTTGTTAAATGTTAAACGATTTGCATAAAGAAAAAAAAATGATAAATTGTATTTGTTATAAACTGGATTCTTTCGTCTTCCCTTTTCGAAACGTTTTGTTTTATTTTTAACAAAAAAAATAAATTAATATCGACTGTTCAGAAATAAATAATTCGTCGATAATTTCCACCAAATAGTGTAATATGAAACAGAAATAATTTTAGAATTTTATATTTTTGAGTTATAGCTGTACGATTTACGTTAGGATTACGTTTTATTTTGTGCAGTTTTTAAAATTATCTACAAAAATACAAACCGCAAACAGTTTTTAGAAACAAACCAATGTGTCTATAAACAACCAGACATTCAAAAGTATGATTACAGTAAAATTTGCTCTGAAATCAACAAATTACCAATGAAATCAAAGTCATAAAATATTCAAATATCCATCAATAATAAATTATGCTTAACAAATTAGAACGCTCCAACATGTACGAAATAATTTGCCTACACGCGACTGACAAACACAAGTGTTATTTTCGGAGCTATAATATTATATCGTATAAATTAAATGCGTAATTTAAAGTTTTATTTGTGATTTATTAATTTACTTTAGAGTAAATATTTTATTATTGAGGTGTATCATAAGGACAGCATTGAACAATTCTTATATTTTTAGAAGAAGTTGAATTCTCATTTTTACCATAGTTAACGGTTAGCATATCCCATGGTTTGATAAATTTGACGTTAAAAATTCTAATATACTCGGTGTCGGCATTAATCTTAGGGATACAGTACAGGTAATATAGGTAATAGTACAAAGTCCATACCGCATAATCGTACACTGCGCCGCCACTGCGATAAGTTCGATTCGATCGGATATGAGTACAAGAAATTGTTACATAACAGTTTTTTAGTTATTGGTTGTTAATATAGCATGTTCGTCGCGGAACGATATACTATTACAGTACGTTCAACGCACCGGCACGTGTGTGCGAGAAAACCGTTTGCGTTTATTTTCACACATACTCGGAGAATACGTGCACCGACACCCTAAGGGGATGTGGAAATTAATGTACGCGGTCCAAATAAATTAGCATTTTCGACAAAGCAGTTTTGTTCACGGTTCGTAGGCAGTATAAAATACGTGTTTGTTATCTGTCGTTGCATCACACACGCGCACGGCGTTATTAAATCAACGGAAAGTGTTTGGAATGCTTGTTCGGTTGACCAAAATACAGAATCGATGACAATTTCTATAGCCGATGAACGTTTATTCATTCGGGTCGATTATCGTTGTTGTTGCATCAAAACACGTACAGCGTATCATATCCGTGGTGAATGGAATTCCGTTGGTATTATTTTTTTATGCTCTTCGTACGATTTCGGTACATTTTACACGCGGAAATACGTATTCCGATCGTCGACTCGACTTAGTGTAATCAAAGGCCATAGTGCGCTGATAAGAGAAATGACGGTGGATCGGTCTCCGGAGACACGAAACCCCTCAGCAATCACCGACGCGATTAGATGACGAGAACACACTGGCGGAATATATATATATTTCACTCCCGCGGTGGTTTGTGTAGCACACAGCAAACACGTCGTGTACACCGTTTTAAACATTTCTATTTGAATGATACAAATCACACCAATCGCATAATACGTCTTCGTACGACATTGTGTTCTACAGACGAAAAACTGTACAGGGTTCCTTCGTGATTTACCTGTTTTTTTTTTTTTTATGTAACGTAAGAAATTCAAAAGTACGGTAATCTGTTATCACGTGCACTGCGTGCGTTCGTCTGAGAAGTATAAGGGATCGTAACGCGACAACCGTTTACGAAAAATACAACCGAAAACGGTAGTTCGGTTCGTTTGCGTAATATGCGTCGCGTGCATTATTGTCTTGTAAAATTATTTTGATGCACAACATAGTGCAGTTTATACGATTAAAAATAATTATGCGTGCACTAATATTACAACATTATTATAAATAGTCGAGGTACAGAAATACCGTACGATAATATGTCCAATAATAATAAAAATGGTAATAATTGCCACGTTCTGAGTTAGATTTTTTGAAAAATTTAAAACACGAGTATTATCAAGCAACAATGCTAAGATCATCGATTTTAAAGAAATTCTTTAATTTTGTAATCATTCATAATATAATTATAACTTATTTTATCTATTAACATTTATATTTTTGTAATGTATCAAATAATTTTTTATTTTTTATTTTTACTGTAATCCAGTAGTGACTGGAAACTAGGCTGGTTTATTATGTACGTATTATAATTTTATAATATAATAATAATAATAATAATAATAATAATAATAATAATAATATAAATACAACGCACGTGCGTTATACTATTTTATTTAGTCTAATAGTATTGTTTATCCTTGTTTTAACCTTCGACTTTTATGTATATTTTATTTTTCTATTTCAGTATTATATTTTGTATTTATTAATTACATCACTTTGTTTGAAACACATTTTTTAAAGATAACATTTTATTCGTTTCATTTACATTTTGTTTAGAAATATATATTGACTAAATTTATCAAAAATTGCATTATTGTAACAAATGTAATTTTACACATAAATATCATATTAAAATAAAAATAAATTTCAATTTTGAAAAGGAAAACTTGAATAACAACGAAATATCGAAATGTAAGTTACCCGAAAATAAAATGTAGCTATTCGGGTGTTTAAACATAGAAAAAACTTTGTTCATAAATATCAGTAAATTTGCATAATATAGAGAGAACAAGGCAAAACTTTAGAAGTTCCAAAAATATTATAGATAAATATTACTTCCGAACAAACTTATTATTTTATGAAAAATAACAAAATATCATGGAATTTAATAATTTTTTCTATACATTTATGTTGTAAAAATAACCGAATGAACCATATGTGGTACATTATGTATTGAGTTGAGACAGTTGAAAATAACCATATTTTATACACAAATGTTCAAATAATAATTTTCGTTTATTCAAAAAAATTAAATAATAAATTAAAAATGTGTTGCATGAAATAGTTACACGAAAGTTCTGTCCATGTTGGTATAGCTTAATAAGTATTGTGTTTCGGCGAGATCAGTTAATTAAAATAAAAAATAATAACATTCTCTAACCGGGTGTGCAGCCGACTATATGCGCATAAAACGGTGCCAAATATATGAATAACTAAATCAAGTCCCTCTGGGCGCGGGTACCACTCGTCTTAATAAACATACTATGAATATTTAATTAATACGCGTTTCATTTGAGCATACAAATGCGCGTTAAGGTTTTGATTTTTGTAAACTATTCAAACCGATTATAATTTACAGCTTAATTGTTTTATGTCACAACCAACGTACCCGAGGAGGCCTTTAGGCGAGAATTCAAGTTATATATTGCGATACAGGGACCTGCTGCTTTATAATTTTAAATATATATATATATTATATATGTATACTCAAGCCTCAAAAGTACTAAAAATTAAATCCCGGGGAAAAAATATCTCATCGTCTAGCTATAAAATAAAATATAATAACATACATGCCTGTAAGAATTTTAATTATATTTTCTCCGAAAGCAGACGTCATAAATATTTACAATTATAATGTGTTTCAGTAAAAAATTACACACACACACGTATAGCGTTTTGCTAGTGACCACCATCGTTTTAGCTGGTAGATGTTAATTAGACACCTCCATTAATTTGCACCAGTGATAATATATGCAGGGTGCTACGGCTTCTACTGACCTATAAGCCTATAGCGTTCTAGTCACATCGATATTTCAAATAAAACCACTCCTCTAGCATAGTCCTATTTCGACAACAACAACAAAAACAATCATCTGTATAAACATATACACAGCTGTGTGTGTGTGTGTGCGTGTGTGTGTGTGTGTGTGCGTGTATAACCTTATACTACACACGTATACATCAGTTATCTCAGTTATACACATCTGCATGGACAAAATGTTACATATTTTGGTCGACAAAACCAGCTGTATATCGCATTGTTCGCGACTGTTTTCGAACTTTTATTTTTCTTTATTACTACGTACATTACATTGTAAATATATATATTTATATATTTTACATATAATTATATAGTTTTCGAAGAAATCATATCGTGTTTTCCTTGATACCGCGCGTGCAGTAGGTTGCCACTCGTCAAAGTTTTAGTGCGTACGAAACGATAAAATAAATACACGTATACGACGTTTATGTACTATCTCTGTGTTCGAAAACCGAAATGTCTGATTGCGATTTTGGTGGTTATACAAAGGCCGTCCATCATCAAAAGCACGAT
This sequence comes from Sipha maydis, assembly GCA_034509805.1. NCBI lineage: Eukaryota > Metazoa > Arthropoda > Insecta > Hemiptera > Aphididae > Sipha > Sipha maydis. The sequence goes on along the minus strand of JASXSY010000032.1, from coordinate 1,187,813 downwards.
TCGATTGAAATATTGTATGAACAAATGAGATAGCATCGTGAAACTGTTGAATTATTGCTGTATTCGTCTTCACGGTTGAATTTCAACATGCGATCGCCGACATTCTCGAACAAAGTTGTCCGACCGACGACAAGGAAAACGTTGAACACCAGAAAACAATCCCAAATAAAAACATAAATTAGCGCTAAGATTTTCTCGAATTTCGAAAAATACAAATGCTTTCTATTAGTACGCGTTAAATTGACGATCGTTCGAACAACACTAATCTAGTACGAACTGGACCCGTGTTCAAAATGCAGACGTTTTATTTTAATTTGTTAAAATAACTATTCGGCGTCAACACCACACTGAATATATCACATTAATATGAAATGTAATTATTGAGAACGAAAATGTACTTTTACAAAACGGAACGTGATAAAAAGCAATATGACTACAAATGTGTAGGAATCGAATGAAAAGTGTTAAAAAAAAATAAATAAATAAATAAAAAAAAATACCGGCTCTTTGTTTTTAAATATTAATTCGATTATTCGAAAAATTGTATTCTACGTTACTGTGAAAACATTGAAATGTTTTAATGTGATTAAAACGCGATAATATATTAAAACAAAAATATTACTATTCTGTACTTTCATAAAACACTGACGACTTTGTCTTTTCATGATACTATTATATTTTGTTCTGACCATTTTAGCAACACTTAATGATTTATATGCATTCAAATTTAATATTACCAGAAAATGGATTTAGGCGAGTGAATTTTAGATTTCCATAACAATAACCGTTTAAAATAAGATTATTCATTATAATTATATTATATTTAAATACAACTTTTCATTCTGTTTTCGTCGGACGTGAATTTGGTTTTCACGTTGAATTTACAAGGTCGTAACACTAGCGGAAAAACGTTTATATTTTAATTATTAAATCGGTTAAAATGATGTGGGGTAAAAAACCTGCGGTATACCAAAAAACATGACAACAATAATAATAATGATAATGATAATACTCTGCGTAGCCAGATCAAAGCGAGTTGTCTACTCGAATGGTCTTCCAGAACGATGGGCACAAGCTGGACCCGAATAAGTTGCTGTCGGTATTCGGTTGTGTTATATAGACAATATATTTCCATAAAAAAAAAAAAAAGAAAAGAAAATAATTCGATTAAGTAAGAGGGGGGATATATATATATAGAGAGAGAGAGAAAGGGAGAGAGAGTAAGAGAGGCTTGAGAGGTAAAAAGATCTTTGTACTTATATAGACATGTTATTTAGAAGATCTAGTGAATTCGATGGTGGTACGCGAGTAGTCCGTAGAGGAGTGAGAGAAAAGACGATTTCTGCGGGGGGTGAGAGGTGGACCGGTCGACTGTTTGTCGGCTGCGGACGGGTTTCCGAATAGCCACGTAATTAATTTTGACAATGTGACAAAACACCAGAAGTGCCTTCTTATTAAGATTCCTTTCACACTAAAATACCTCTTTACGCCTTTGCCCACTTTACCCCTCGCTCAGCTAACTGGTTTCCGCCGCGACGTTCGACGATGACACGTCTCGCATCGCGGCTGGAAATAGGTACAACTACGATCATCGCGACGGCGCGGCGGTCAAACAATAATAAAACGAATCTATAATATTAAAAACAGTCGCCGTGCGTCCGTCCGGTGACCATTCGACCGGACGACGTAACGTTTCTTCCAATATAATATTACATTCATTATCAAACTACCATCCCTTCCCACCTCGACCGACAGGACTCGCTGCAGCGGTAGTCTCACGTGCACGCGTGCGTCTTTATCGTATACAACACTATTATATTAAAACGGTTATGTAAGTATTTCGATTGATTTCTGAAACGAGAAAAAAAAAAGAAACACGACTCGTTAAGATTAAACCTGAGAATTATTCGATTTATAAGTGGTCGTGATAATTATATATATATATATATATGTATATACGTTACAGTTGTATTATTATTAAAAATAAATACGAGTATATATTATACAGAAGGTTTATGTTTGTAGTGAGTGGAAGAAGTTTTATTAAATTCAAAAACCATCGTACGCGGCTATGCCCGGAGAGAAGAAATGTGTTTGCGATAGAAATTTCGAAAGCGGATTTGGAATAAACGGAAATGCGTTCAAATCGGAAAATTGTCACGGTCTGCCTTGCAGATTCGTCATAACTAAATCTAACACACTAGTACACATTCTAACGTGATAATGTATTTCTTACTTTTTATTATTGTTTGAGATCGGATTCAAGCAAGAAATTCGCTGTGCCGAGATTCGAATTGACACGGACAATATTGTGTACGACGAAAATAGTTTTATGCCAGACAAAAATAAAAAAAATGATCCATTGTTTTGTTCAACGTCTGAAGTCGTATATTTCTACTATACTTAAGAGCTAACTTGTGTTCATTACATATTCTTTACAATATTAAAAACTCATCAGTCCCTAGTTTCCCACGTGTACACAGTAATGAGTCCTTTCTGTACTAACTTTAATCAACCGAGATTAGCATCTGTAATATTTTGTTATATTTACACAGACTTTTTTTTCGTGTTATTGTAAAATTACACAAAGTTGTTTTTTTTCTCTACATTTTTACTTAGAATGAATGATAACACATTTGTCTTAACATTGGTGATTTCTTCGTCACGGTTGTATGCATACACTTACAAATTAAAACACATGATCGATACCTCCGAACAGTGGCGCCGAAGTTTGTAAAATGTGGTCGGGCAATTTCAAAACTTTGCGGCCTCAATATCTTAAATATTTTCATAACACTACACATTTACTTATAACACAAATATGATGTGAGTATACTCATGATCCTACTAGCAACATTTTGAGGTACCATCCACATTTTGAACTACCAGCCATATTTTTCAAAAAAGAGGTCGGGCCGTAGCCCAACCTTAACATGGACTTCGGCGCCACTGCCTCCGAATAAATAGTACAAACGATGATTCCCTTCTTCGTGCGTTATTTTTGTTGTCGAGTAAGAGCACAGTAACTTCGGAAACTTAGGCCATAATGTATAGTACCCACACATTGCATATTTCACTAAAATTAGTGTTGTATGTTGTATAGTAGATATTCCTAGTTCTCAGTATACCGTCATAAGCGCCAAGTGCTTGTAATAGATACTTTTCATAAACGGGCATGCATCAGTATATGAAAATAATACTATCTTTGTTGTTCGTTTTAATTAAAATAGTTTCCTTTCAACAAATAAAATGTAACAGTATCAAAACATAAAGTTACAGAGTTGTCGATCGTTCGCCAATCGAACCGTAAAAATTCATACGCGTAAATAGGTAAAGAGTTAAATTTTTATGAGGTACCTATAACACGCCGGCCAAATGATTACCAAATGATAAAATATCGAAAAACCGCGTAATAACAACTAAATTGTAATCATTATTTTCCCTTTTTCCTTAGATCGTGAATTTTATAAACGTCGTTGAGTTTGTTTCGATAAAAGTTTTTTTTTTTTTCGGTTTTTAAATACAAAATGTATCTTAATTAGATAACATGCGCCGTATTAGAAAGGTTTTCGAATACAATTAAAATAAACGAATATAAAAGGTGATGCATAATTTTTTTATCCGGGTATTTTAATGAGTGTAAACGCGTGGAACGCGAGGAAGGGATGTCTTTTTTTTCTTTTTTTTAATTCGGGTTTCTAATGTCCCAGAGGTAAATAAATATTATATAATATATTTTATCACGACATTTTTTCAGGACGCGTTTTTTCATTATTATTATTTTCAGTATTTACTATTTCACAATAATGACACGTCTCGTGTGGCTATTGTGTAGGAGTAGCGAGTTTTAATAAAACTCTAGCTTGATAAAATATAATACATAAAAAAATACTATTCATTTTGAAATAAACGTAAAAAATATATAATGGTATTGGGAAATGCGATTTAAGGCGAACGACTGCAGCTTCTATATTGCATATATAATATGAAATAATATTGAACACACTGTATATATATATATATATATATATATACAGTGTGTTCACTAATTTAGGAAACAACTAAACTATTTATATATAATATACAATAAAAATAATACATTTTTACGATTCATTAAAATACATAAAACCATTTATAATTATTTATTATTAGTTCCTTTTTGAATATTTTTAGTTTATTTCTTTTTTTTTAAAGTGTTATAAACAAAATTAATATAATATGGATACAAAATTATTTATTAAAAAATCGTTTACAACAGTTTAACCAAAGATCGTGAATTCAATGAATACAATAAGCTAAAACTTGAAGTTCCACATCTTCACTAATATTATTTATTCTAGATAGTTGGTTTCAGACTAATTTTAGAGAATATATTTCATGGTTATTCAATCATTTTTCTATTTCAATAAAAAGTGTGTATGGTTGTTTATGGTACTGACCTGTGTATTGCTCTGCTGACTCACTATAATTTATATTACATCTACTACGAATTAAAAGAATTCTTGTATTTTCTTGGTTTTTAGTCAACTTTTAGTATGCAGTTAGTATGTTAATCTTGTATTATATAATCACGTATTAAAGAAAAAAAAATACCCAAAAATATTCAAAAATGTATTATAATTAAAAATAATTATAAATGGTTTTATGCATTTTAATGAACTGTAACACTGTAGTATTTTTTATAGTTGACATTTTTCTTATTCAGTCGATTTCGAATATATAACCACAAATGATAAGTCAATAGTACTTTAAAAAAATAGGCCCATCTAAATATGGTTATAAAAATAGGTGTAACAGTATACTAAAAACACATATTTTACTGCCCATGCGCGTAACCGAAATGAAAAATGTTTGAAATGTGTCTAAAAATGTATATTTATACACCATCTTGTAAAAAGGATTCAATTTATTTCAATGTAATTCGTCCGAGAAATACAGTGTTCCACTAACACACGGTATATATACGTGGAGACAAAACGACTTGAACGGGCAACGCCGTGCTCAATTTTATGACCGTTTTTTTTTTTCTTTTTTCTCTCGTCCTTTTCGATTAATTAGACGTTCGCGTTCACACATCGATTTCACTAAAAACCTCAACATTAAATCCGCTATACGCACACGTACGTTGACGTAGCGGCGGCCGCGACATTTGCGTTGGTCACTCATGTGTATAAAATCGAATTTCCATGCACATGCGTGAAGTTAAACAGATGACACCGAAATTCTAAGTCGTTTAGATTGAGATATCGAACCTTACTTGCCAATATTTTATTCACAGCTCTCGCATAGTAGTGCGGGCATACGAAAATACACACACGCACGCACGCCTAAATCTAATGTAATGCGTGTGTGAGTGTATAAATTTACACCTACCGAAAAAAAAAAAAAAAAAAAAAAAAAACGAAAAGAAATAATGAACAAAATTCGTTTCTTATGCAAATAAGTCTTCAGTATAAAACAAACATAACACGACTGACTTGAAATAAAACGCATCGACCGTAAAATACAATTTGTCGACTTGTTGCAACGGCGAGAATAAACTGAATTAAAATATACGGAGAAAAAAAAATCACAAACACCGAATACGATTTGTAAAAAAAAAATAACCATTCGATCACTGTAGCACGATGTAGGTATTTTTACCTGTACGTTTATACATCACGCACTTGAATACTATTTCGAGTATACATTAATCCGAAACGGCGTGTGATTTCGGATTATTTCTTAAACAACGTACGAACACGATCAATTATCTTAGATATAAAATCATTTACTCGTAAGGCTGGCAACAGTGTTAACTACTCGATTTAATAAAATTAACAATTTAACAAAAATAAAATATATTTAAATATAATTATAATCGTATATGCTGCACACGCAGGCATAATGTATGCTCTCACATTTTCAACGTATGTGTGATTTGTTTATTATGTTCAAGCAAAATGCTGCGTAAGATTTATATTATAAATCAAAACTACACGTAGTAGATTTATGAATATATGTGTAATTTTATGAAATAAATTACCATCAACCGCGTGAGGAATACTTATTCATATTTCGTACAATTACAATTTACATCGGGAGATTAGCGAACGTAATACAATCGCACGTAATGTCTGCACTAGTTTCAATAATAAAATCGGTCGAATTCGACGGTTGAAACAAAAATAGATATGGGACATTTTTTTGAACGATTTATCAATTTCTTTTTCTTCGACCGAAAATAAATACAATTTTTTCCCAAAGTATTAAAACTTTTAAATTTTGCAAAAGACTACTTATCAAAATATGCACCTAACTTTAAATGTATTTTAATTAATATCATGCGAACAGTTATGTTATTAAATACGTTTTAACTCGAACCCAAAGTAATTCGTGTTATAAGTATAATATTAATTAAGTTGGTATTTCCCTGCAAAAAGTGTTGATTTTAATTAGAAAATGATTAAGTATGTTTTCCAACTTGATTAATCATTATGCATTTATACTATTGCCAACGTTTTTATTGGCATTTATAATATAAATAATACTGCGTGTATTTTGATAGCGATCCACAACGAGGGTGAACAGACCGTGTTGCTGAAATTTAAAATCTTCTAATTTAATGTGTAGGTCATTGTAGCTGCAGATTTAATGGAATACACACTCAAATAGAGTATGAAAAGACGGTCTTGTCATTTCAGTCAAACATTTCAAAATTAATTTTACTAGTGAAAATAACTAAATGATAAAATAAAAATAATAAAAACAGAGAAAATCGTAGTTGGATAATTTAATTTCTTAAGAATTCCCTAGAATGTCATTTTCTATTAAAACCAACTAAAGGTACGGTGTCCAATGCGACAGGTCGCGCTCTACCGATTATTCGCGTTTCCCATTGACTGGTGTCCTACCGCGACTGCAACGCGCGACAGATAATTTGCCGTCGCGACCCGCGACAATACCGCGACGAGAGCAGTGTAGCGACGCGACGCGTCGACGATTCGTTCTCGCGGTCAATATGTCGGCTATAGCATTTACATCACAAGAAGATGAACTTTTTATTGAATTAGTGTATAAATATCCAGAGCTTTATGACTGTTCACACATGCAATATTAAGCTATTGCATAGCTTTTATCGCAGGCCTGGTGTAGTGACTGAAAAACAATTTCGGCGTGCAGTCTATATTGCAGAACGGTTCGATGCGTGGACGTACAAAATTACGTGGAACCGAAAACAATATCGATAATAACGATGATTAAAATATTGTTAATCGACGCCGAACGGAAACAACGTGCGCGCAATTCGGAGTGAAAAGCGAAAATAAATTTAAAGCGTCGCCGCCGTTTATTCATGTGGTACGGTACGTGACGAATCAAGTAATTCTCTGAGTGCTCTGTTTTATCATTATTATTATTATTGTTAATGATCTCTCGAGAGACGAAAAAGATCGTTCCCATCACCGGTTCGTTTTTCAAACGAGTCTCGGCCGCGGCGGAAGTCGGCCCGACGTTTTCGGTCTCGGCTTTCGGTCAATTATTGCGAACGCGCGCGCGAACGGCTTTCGTCGACCGGGTGAAGATTAATCGAAGTACATGCCGGCTACCGCTGATCTACATGATATGCTTACAGTTCGATACAGTGTATCGTGCGCACCAATTGTCGATCAATTATTATCAGACTTGGGTAAAATACTTTTTAAAAGTATTTAGAATAAATACTCGAATACTTAAGAAAAATAGTATTCCGAATTTGTATTCAAATACTTTATACAAATTGTATTCCGAATATAATATTTAGAATTTTTCAAAAGTATTCCGAATACTTTTAAAATACTTCTAGTTTTTCATACTATAAAAATTATAGATATCATGAGAAATATTTGAAATTGTATACTAAATATATGTTACTTTATTGCATTTTTATGTTATATAATTGTTATAGATTATGATTTACAACACTAATAAAAATCTGATAAGAGCTTATATCTACAAGATATGACGAAGAAGTCATTAAATCGTTTAAGAAAAGAGATGATTTAATGTTTAAGAGGTATTCGAAATAATGTATTCAGAATACTCTTTATAAGTATTCAAAATACTTTATTGAATACTTTCAAAAAAAGTATTTAAAAAGTATTTGAAATACTTAAAAAGTATTCTGAATACAGTATTCCGAATATTATTATTTTCAAAACGCATTTCCCGTCGCGCGCGATGACCGTCGCAACGTAAGAATCGGTATCGACGGGCTCGTAATAAACGACGCATCACATAATGTTACGCGTACGATCATCGCGTTTGACTTGGCTTAACGTATATGCGAGAAGTTCCCGACGAAACACTATTATCGTTACCACTATTATTATTATCATTATTATTATTATTGTAACGAAACGATGCGAGCCTATCGTTCATAAATCGACACGTACCGGCGGCGGCAGCACATAGATTCGAAAGAAATAAACGACCGGCGATTTATTCGTCTTTCGGATTCGTCATCACGTGACAGCTGATTTGTGTACAGAAAATGTGCGTGGATTAGACAAGAAAATCGTAACTCGCGGGAAAACACGACGAACCAGTATGGATCAGGAAAAGTTTTTTTTTTTTTTTTATCGTGTTAAATCGATAACATAGGATTCATCAATATAATTAGAGAGAGAGAGTTGAACTGTCCAAAGACTTTAGAGCACGTTTATATTTATTTATGTTTATTTTTAGGGCATTGTAAGCCAAGATTTACCGTCCCCGTTTATGTCACGGTTAACATAGGAAATTTGAACGTTTCTTAATTCCATATGTTTACGTTGTTAATACAATAAGGATTTTTAAAAACTATAGAAATTCGTCGTTAAGTCTGCTTTACATCAACTTTCCCAACTTTTTTTTATTTCATACTTTACATAGTGAAAAATTAACAGTTATCGTAAAATTTCGGGATACGAAATCGTAAAAGTAGAAAGCCGATCTAAGTGAGACTTTACAACAAATTCAAATCACTTTTCAAAATCCTCATCGAAGCATACGTCGAAAGCAGAAATCGTCAATATCGTCAATATATGTTGCGCATGTGACGGAGTTTAATAAAACCATGGCTTGTAACCCCTTTTATAATAACAATCGAAAAATATCAAATTAATTATATCGTCAACAATAAAGCTACCAACAGATGTATAGGAAACTCTTTGGAGTGTGTATAATGTATGCAGTGTGACTGTATGCGTTACATCACGGCATTGACGGTATTATGCATAAAAACGGGTATAATGAAATAATGAGCATTCGTGGAAGACGAAACGACACGACTGGCGCATCATATTGTTAAACAATATTGTACACCATCTTTAGTACCGAAATAATGCGTAAAATATATTTTACATAAAAACACCTTTTACAAACTTATAATAATAGTATGGGTGCGAACGACACGACTGGAACAAAAAAGTTGGTGATTTGATGAGATAATTGAGTTGTCAGATCGGAAATTTAAACGGTGAACGTTATAAACTTTTACCCGAGTTTAATGAGTATAATATCATACTGCGACTTGGTATAGCACTCGAAAAACGCCGTTGACATGACTAAAATAAGCCATGTTATTCAAACGAAGGCGATTGACGCGTTGATACAGCTGTGCGGAATTTTACATTGGTGAACACAAAAAAGCACGAAAAATCGAAAAATTGTAGCCGCGGTAACGAACGATTTAATTATAGCTTATGCAAAGTGTAGACACAGAAAATGTGTAGTAGTAATAATAATAGTGCGCTGCATTCGAAGCGTATATTAACTATGTAAACACAATGTTTGTATAAAAAAATAACAAAAAATTATAAATCGTCACTGATTTCTGATCCAAAAGTTATCGTCGACAATTTTACATGCGCGCAAACACAATATTGTTGTGCACCGCGATTGTATTATTTTATGCAAATTAGTAAATTTAATAATATCGCTATCCTACAGCCTCGAAGGAAAAAGTGAAACGTCATATCAACCGTTTAACAATAGCAATTTTAAAAATAATAACATCACGTATTAGATAACATGTTCGGTTAGAACGCATTATATACATTTTTTTGTCAATTGTTTCCGAATAATCGTAGAGCTGCAGCGATCAATAAATGTTTTTCATGTCTAATGTCGACATGTATAAACACAAGTAATTATAATAATTCGTAGAGCTGTTAACAATTTCAAATATATAACTTTTTTGGTTATATCAGGCCGAAGATAATTTCTCCATGATCTTACTGAAGATAATTTTTACATGTACTCGTATTATATAAATCCATAGGTGTTCTATTATTATCTAAGTGGTAAATTTAATGGAATCGACCGAACACGATTGCGCGCGATGCGAATGTACGCGTTTAAACTATACTAATTAGTATGTATATTGATCGACAAAAAAGTAAGTTGATAATTATAAACAGGAGCTTATTTAGCATTGTAATCGTCGGGAAAAAAAATCAAGTAAGCAACTCACACAAAAGACGAAGTGTAATCAGCTTGCGTAACATGTATTCTTCGTCAGACTAAGTGTCCGAGCGCGTTTCAAAATGACATACCCTAAGCCTCTTGGATTAAATACACTGGTAAATGTATACATTATCATGTATGCACTGCGAACGACCATCACGCTTTATACGATTAAATCGACTCGATGAGATTATTTCAAGTTGCTCCGAAACATCAGTTGCCGCGTTTTTTTTTAAAAAAGTACATTGACGAATCCTGCAGTTCAAAACGAGATAATGTGGCCAATAGTGTAATTGGTGTGCAACGCGACGTATTTTTCAATATTGTACTATTGCGTATGAAAACTTAAAAGCTACATCACAGATAATGTTCTTCTCTTCAAAACAAATCAAAGTTGGACCCTTCGTTACGAATACGGTTGTGTTCCGTTTCACTTATGGGCAGAGCCATACTTAAGGGATTGATGGGGAGACATTTTCCGTGGTCGGCTAAACGTTTACCAATTTGGACACAGCTGTAGTCCGGTGTAATATTGTAAACAAATGAAACAAATACTTCACGTGCACGCAGGGTTTATGTAGAACTCATCGTTTCCCTCAACACGACCGTGGTGCAAATTCCTTATCGCAATATCTTATCTCGAAACATATTACTTTCCGACCCCCTCCCACAACGCGCATTCGTCCTGCGAGTGCAATCGGTGTCAGTGACACGACCTCCTTAATCTTTGCTAAAATCCCATCTCATTACAGAGGCGTTCAAGCTCGAAAACATATAATATTTCACGTCTTATCTGCACATTTATAACATATGCATATTATACTTCACGAAAACATACAGTCGCTGGCCGTAGGTGTACGTAATAATTTATAAAGTTTTAATGCACGTGAATAAATAACGTCGTTTAAAACTATATTCACGTCTGCAGCTATGTTCCTAACAATGGTCCGGGTGATTAAAAATTAAAAAAAAAAAAAACTCGCTCAAGCCGTTTATTTGCGAAAGAAGTTATTACACATTTAGTATAAACCATCGCGAGTAAGGTTTTTTGCCAAATCAGTTAAACGTTGTGTAATATATTCTTATGTACCGTTATTACTCCGCAAGGCCCGTGCATATTTCTATCTAAAACCGGTCAATTTTAAACAAAATCGCATTGTTTCTAGGTTTGTTTTTGACCGATTGAGTTTTGTATTATTGTATTTCACTGTACCGTTCAAATTTCGAAAACAGTAGTACGCGCACTTGATTAATCACTCGTAAAAAGCTTATTCTTGACAATTCAAACTATTATTATTTGCGAAAGGAAATAATAGTCCACGCAGGAACATCGTAAATTCAAAAGAATACAGTAGCCACAGCGTAGCGTACTCGTAATATTAAAATCATAATTTTAATTAAAAATGTTTTTTTTCTTAAATACAAAATAAAAATGTACATCGCAGATGGTTTTATTGATTTTCTTCCGGCAAACTGCACACTGAATAAAAACCGTTTATTTTTACTCGTTCACCCCTTTTACGAATAAACGATTTATACATTAATATAACCATTCGTATAATTCCTGGCGAGCGATAAATAAAACATCACGATTTCATCGTGAATTAACATTGTACATTATTACGGTCCACGGTATTCATATTTATCGAAAAGAATTACACTTTAATCGGGAATATCACGAGGTCGTTGTGAAGCTCACAAATATTAAAAACTGCAGTTATTATTGCGATCGGTTAAACGATCGTCAAACACGTTTTAAACGGTGCACACACTCATCGGTCGAGATCGCTGTCAATTATCCCAAATGAAATATCACCTCACGTTTCGCGTATACTCGTGTTGCGTGCCAACGCGTTCGCATTTCTCTCGTAGCTTTGACGATCCTGACCTCCTGAGAAACCCTCGAAACAGCTGAAGGAAGTATGTTCAGGGATGTGCGTGTAGCGCGTACACGCACACTCGTTTGTCATCGCTGTACAGTCTCGTTCGGTTCCTAATGAAGAGACTGGCGCCAAGTTTTCGGATAATTAAATATAGGAGCGCGCAGTGTTGCTCGGCGACGGTAAAAATAAAATTTAATTTCGACCGTGTTCTCGAATTTCGACCGTCAAATTACGATATATCATTATTGTATATACATACCGTTTAAAACGCGAATTGTCGAGCAAAAAATATTAACGATACCTAATAGTCGAACTGCGGTGTCGTCGCGTGTCCATCCGTTGAGCGTCTTACTTCCACACGAAATCGGTCCGCAAAGAAATCGTGTATTGTTACGAAAAAATGCTCTAAGATCATTGTTGTATGCATAGATGTAACTGACGGAAACGATGGAACACAATAGTAAATAGTATCAGTTCGAACGGCACAGAAAACGGATAGGGCTGAGTACAGTTTAGTGTTGTATTGGACATCAATACCCCATACTAACAACGGTTGGGAAACCTTTTTGGTGCTAAATCTGGCTGTCGAGAATTTCTCGAACGAATCAACAAGCTACCAAACGTAGATTTAAGTTGTTTTTAATCACTTTAACAAAAATTTATGATTTTCATAATAATAATATGATATTATCACAGTAGGTATAATTGCTTGACAAGTATCTATTAAAATACTATCCAAGCGTTGCAACTCACATTTTTTATTTAATTATAAACATTTAATTTGATAATATTTGTAGGTAAATATTACAAGAACAAACTTTGGAATTCTTTTTAGTATTTAGAACAAACGTTTAACTTAAATAAATTATTGACCGTGTAAACTTTTAACTGTAACATACACACACGCTCGCACATAATACACAAACATATGTAAGTAGACACATTTTTATGAAATGAAAAATCAGCCATGTTAACAGAACACATGAGTGTATTAATAAACGGAATTAAATTGTAGAAAAATTAGTCGTGCATGATGACGTGAATGTTCACATACACACGCGGGTGCGTGTGTATGTTTACTATGAATAATAAAAACATTGCGCCCGTTCAATCCGAGACAACTAGTATGTATATTTTATTTTCTATTCGTGCGTTGTACTAAATTTTTCATAAATATTAATTTGATCCGGACGCGTATTATATTACACACGATACACATATATACACTGCACTACTTAGGACATATTACACACATCATTGTACTTTTATGTAGAAGCAAATCGTATAATGCTGCATCATATTGTATTAATACTACATATTACGTATACATCGCTTGCCAAGGGCGTCCTCAGAATAGATGGGGGTGTATGAGGCAGTCGTACACATGACCTTTTTTCTTCTAATTTTTGTCATTCATTATTTATATGGAACTAGGAAAATACATAAATGTGAATAATCAATGAAGTGCACAACCCCTCCTCCCATCCATATAAAAGGCTCCAGGAACGCCGCTGCCGCTCGTCCGACAAATTATCATCGTCATACAAATCTGTTTAATACAATCTGTACGGACACATTCCAATACCCAATAAGGAATTAACGAGTTATTAATTTACGTTACTTTTGACTGTCAGTTATCTTGGGAGTCAAATTTATTTTCTCATTTTTTACGGCTACTTAACAGTTAAACGATTTTATAGTTACGTTAGTGTAAAACGTTTTCATAGTTAAATTCCATAGATTACTTTTATTTTTTTTCTGTAAAAATTATTGTTTTCAATAACAATAATAAGTGTTGAACGCAGCTTCTTGGATATGAATTGAATATGAACGAAAATAACGTTTATAAATATGATTTTTTATGGATTTCAAAATATTATTTATTAAATAAAAAAAACTAGGTAATTTATTATTTATCAAGTTAAGTTACTATTTTTTTATTTAATTAGTTAATTTTAACTATAAGCTTGATTTTTATGTTTTTTAGATTAACTTGAAGAGTTAAAAATTAATTACCTTGTCTGTATTTTAAATAATATATTTATTGATACAGTATTGTAGGAGGAAAAATAATTTTGGGGTTTTTCAATTTTAAATATTCTCCTACATAAGTAACAGCATTTTACTTTTAATTAATCGATTAAACATAAGTTTAAATAAAATATGTGTTGTTTTTATGTTTATTGTAACTGTGAAAATTGATAATGACATGATACAAAATTATAACTACGTCTTAAAATTATTGCACAGTCTTTAAAATAAGAGAGATACATTGGTGGTTGGGGGGGGGGAGTTATAATCCGTTAACTTTGCGCCATTGTATTGGTATTATTTATATTGATTAAAAACATCAATTTCGACTTAATTTTCCGGCACAATGGAAAAAATATGAAATAAAATGAAAATCTCTCACCATGAACGCCGTTTCGATGTCTACATTATTGAAACAAAACAAAAAAAAAAAACAAATAACATCTCGACTTGTTTACATTGCGCGCACTCCCACGCCCAAAACGCTAGAGACTATACAGTCTATTATATACTATACACGACGTTACAACGATGATGGCCGCCGCTTGAACATCGGTTCCCGACCGTTTTTATCTGGGAAATCGGATTCCTATGTACCGCGGTCGCTGCAGAAACGTACGACTCGAGGGAACGTAGTCGCCTGTCGTGTCAAACCGAATTCGGATGTATAATAATAATAATAATAATAATTTGTATTTTACGTATAATATAACATCATGTCGTCGAGTTCGGATGGGAAAACTGAAGGATCGCGCATACCTACCTGCTCTGCTGCAACCAACAACAAGACACGTTTTAAGGTTGTTTTTTTTTTTTTTTTATATATTTTCGTGTACATCGTGGCAGTCGTGTAATTCGTATCACCGTGTATACAAATAAAATGTACGAGTATGTATAAATAAACAGTTGACGTGTTCCGTTACGTCAATGATTTTGGTCCGCCTCAGACGACTTGGCAGAGAATACACTTGTACGCGGTGTTTTCGACGAATCTTCACCAGCTATATACGAGCACTACCCGTGTATCATGGATTTTAACGATCTTGCGTGTACGCATACACCTACTGTTGCACGTAGTCGTTTGACGATCGCGAAATTATTTCTACACGAAATTCGCAAGTCCCGTGCGGATCTCGAGGTCGTCTCTCCCCTTCTTCCCGTACCCAACCAAGACGTTTATACGAAAATCGAAATAGTATGAAAGTGGAAGAGGAAAACGTTTACGATTCGTCATTTTACGACCGATCTCCCTTCGTCTTGTCCACCATCTGAACTGGTCTAATTACCGATAGAATACACAGTAAACGTACTATAACATGTACATACATACCATACGTGTATGTAAATACGATATTACGATATCACCAATACGTGTATAAAAATACGTACGCGCACGCACGGACACACGTTTTCACGTTATACCGGGAACGACATCGAGGTCGTTAGGGCAACGCAATAATCCGTAAGTACACATTGTACGACGAGAGTCGTTTCGCCTTACACGAAATAATTGGTTGTACGATTGTTTGCGCTCGGGTCTAGTTTCGGGTAGCGTTCGGCCAACGAGACAATGAAGAGTTAACATGCACTTTGCCCGGCCGTCGCCGCAGGTCTCGGGCACACGAATTTGTACACAGAGCACACGCGCGTACTACTATATACTATACACGCCGTCCGTCCGTCAGCAAATGTTTTCGGTTCGCGGCAGATGTTTCGCCGATCCAACGAAATGCGAAAACCCTCGTGCCGACACCCGTTCCTATTTCGTTTCCCGCCGCTAGTGATTTCGCTAGAAAAAAAAAAAAAAACTAAAAACCCACGGTACGCTCACGACGGAAAGATAGATCACGCCGTCGTATCGCACTGAAACGTGGACACCGGAAGAGCACAAAGAACGGGTACTGCTCGCAGGGTCGCTGGCGCGCGCAATCGAATTTCCCGGGACAAGGGGTTGCTGCGTGTGGGGAGGGTCGTTGTCATCGCGTCCTACGAGAACCAGGAAGAAGCGGTGCACAAGGAGGCGAACGTCTCACGACGGGAATACATTAAGTCGTCTAGGTCTGCGGCCTGTCATTAGCTCCGTACGTTTTGTACGTCCACGTGTGCGCGTGTGTACGCAGAAGAGCGGATGCTCGGCCAATTATAAAATATGTGTATATGCGAGAGCGCGCGCGCGCGCGCGCGTGTGTGCGGGGCATAATAATGCAGTAAGAAACGGGTCTGTTTTTCTTTTTCGCCTTACGTACGCGACCAATGCGCGCACACGCGCGAACGCCATGTTCGTGTTCGTTAAACATTTTTTTCTTTCGTATCCCCTTCGTTCATTCCGCCGTTAATATTTAATTAACGCGCCGTCGCTACCATGGGCACGACGTGCGTACCTTGTCGCGGATGAGCACTCATGTGCATCCACCTAGTGTTCTGCCAACCCACCCTGCCACCACCCATTCACCGAAGACCAGTGCGACGATAGAGCCGACATCAACTTTTTCCCCGCGCCGTTCTCACCGATCTCTACCCCCCCGTAGAAGCGCCGGTCCGAATGCTTCGCGTTCCGCGCGATATCGTCTTGCATCACGCGCGCGGTTCGCAACGGCAATCGCTGCAGTTACCCGCGGTTCACGTAAGGTGGTGCACAGTTAATTCGTATGACACCGCAGGCGGGTAAACAATTATCGATTTAGCTACAGGTGCATCGAATTTTTTCAAGCTCCGTCGGCTCTTCGTCGCGGTAATATAAACGAAACCAACTACTTTGTGCGAAACGTATACGCGACCAATTTATTTTCACGATCCGCGGAGCGATAAGAATTAGTCCGGTGCGCAACACATCGGTTGCGCTCTAAACTACCATGTAACCGTGCTAAACCCGACGTGTCAACTACGTGTAGTTGATTTTCGTACGGCCGCCCGGAGCATTTTGTGCTCCGCTTATTGTTTAATCGCTGATGGACATAAATTCTCAACACGAAAAGCTGCAAAGACTTCTTTTTTTTCTTTTTTTTTTTGAATAAATATTTTCGTTAATTACAGACTATGTGCTTTGTAATCAATTACGATTTAGTGCAACATAATAATAATGTTGTACATAATTTTTTTGGACGGTTCACGGGCTCCAGTGCATCGCAGCACGAGCCGCCACTGGAGTGCTTCTCGGCCACGGCGTTGTTGCGTGCTTTCGTTCGACAACTGCTGTGCTCTACGTGTGCCACGACTTATGTGTACCGACAAGGCCGACGGAAAATTTTTAAGGGCCCCGGGGCTGATCGGTTCCAGGTCCCTTTACACTTGTTTGGCCAAGATATACATAACACTTGTACATACTTTAGTACGAACAAAATATTAAAATTTGCATCTGATATTATGGGGCGGATGAAGTTATAAAATAATTTTGTATTAAACTATGGGATCCTCTCGGAGGTACGGGCTCCAAGACTCTAGCCATCTTTGCCCTATCCTCTCGTTGACCCTGTGTATCATCCGAGTACCACGACGCACTTTCCACAGACTTCACTCTGTACACTGTAGACAGTGGAACATTTGGAGAGAATGAAGGGGTGAATGCCTCAGCGACAAAATGTTAACAGTTTTAGGGGCGGTTTTATTAATTTTTTTTTTTTTTTATCACAAAATGTACAACATTGATTAACGTGTGTTCCGCAACATTTTTTGATTAATCAACGATTTTGTGATAACGGATTATCAGTATAACGGTATTTGTTGAAGAATTTGCCCACCGACATTCAAGAAAAAAGTTGTAATTAAAACCTTTAATACGATTTACTTATAATACGAGTCATTTGAATTATTTGAAATGATTTTTAAATCGTACAAAGCATTTTGAAACTGTAAACTGTTAAACTTAGGATATATACATTTTAATATGTTATTGTAATATGTTATCAAAGGATATATTTTTCATTAATTGAGGATAGAAAGGGAAGGTCTGAGGTTGTTAAGAGTAGTGACAAGTTGGGATGGACAGTAAAATAATTTTGCCCCGGGGAGCGTGTATTCTAAATGCGCCACTGGCTGTAGGCGTACGTGCAAATTGTACGTAAGCCCGCGCACGTTTCGTTGTTAAATGTTGTGGTACGTTAAAATTCAAAAACGAAACAAGCAATCGTTGGGCAAGACGAAAATCGCAGTGAACTGATTCGTTGCAAACCTTAATGATTTTTATTTTATTTTTCCCAACCAATTCGATTACTGAAGTTTATTTTCTACACACTCGTATAATATCTGTCCATTTTTCTCTACGCCCTTTGTACGCTTTCATAACTGACTATATATCAGTGTTTCCAGACCTTTTTACCGCCACAGACCACTTTGACGATATACTATCGCGGACCGCTTAATTTTAAGAACTTTTAAGAAAACTAGGAAAACCTTTTTCTTTTTTTGTTCGTCTACGTGAATACATAAAACCAATTGTAAAAAAATGTGTACTTTCATTACTTAACGTAACATCTTATCATTATTATACTTGACTAAATTATTTATTTATCGGTTAAAATTTGACTTTTGTGAGTTTTTTTGACCAGGTTTTCAGTTTTTAGATGAATATTATTCATAGATAAACCCATGTCGTCACTCACGACGATTTCCGAATTTATTTTTGACTACAAGTAGACAAGATAATCCTTCTTCGCGCAAATATGTTTTTGAAAATACACGTTAATAACCTAAGGTGATATCTTGGATTAGAAATATATAATTTTACTCTTCTGTACCGGAATTTCTCAAGTTTCATACCAGAAACAAACGTATATTATCGGTCAGTGTCGTTTTGCAGTTTGATGACAGTATTTTAAAGACTTTTGGACAAAAAAGTTTTGAATTATTTTTTGAACACAATTAAATTTTTTCCATTCCGGAAAGTAGCCAGTAAATTCATATTTTAATTTTTCCAGATGTTTTTTTAGTATTCTGTTAATCTTTGACAATAATATTAACATACTGAGTTTGAAAAGTCTTATAAGACAAATAACTTTCATTCTTTATTTGATTCGTCCACGGATTAATTTTGAATACTAATGCACGAATTTTTTCTTTAAAATAAAAAATGTTTGCATTACCTTTTATGGTAGAATTTCCAGAACCTTGTAGTTTAAAAGGATATTTAAGTGTTCAAAAATATCCACTAAATAAGCAAGTTGTAATTGAAATTTTAAATCACAAAACTTTTCCAGTAACTCTGAATACTTCTCGTTTAAAAATATTTTCATTACTTCTTTTAGTTCATACAAAAATTTCATCATAATTTCTTTTAAAAATCAGTGAACAACTATTGGGGAAAGTAATGTATCATATTCAGTGTCCAATTTAACACGAAGTTTTTTTTAAAAATACGTGTTAAGTGTATTGCTTTTTACAAAGTTTACTAATTTTAGTAAGTTAAGTTAATTTTTTAAACTTTATATTATACAATGGTTTTAAAAAAAAATATAATTCAATTATGTTATAATAAAATATTGATACGAATTATTTCGTTATTATACTTATTTTAACTGATGAAAAAAAAAAAAAAAAAAAAGAAGTGAAATTTTAAAATTACTTCAAGTTTACATAAATAATAAAACTGTAAAGATTACAAAAATATCGACATTTTGGGTTAAACATTCGGTATACGGTTAAACTCTCGTCATTGAAATTGTGATTTAAAAGACTCAGTTCATAATATATTATTTCAAAATACTACATAATGTAATGTACAGTTATCAATTATTGCGTATTACGTTTATACGTTCATCATACGATATTATGAGTGATAATCTTATGTGTTTACTTAGATTAAACATTAAAATATCATTAATATTCGACCGACCGAATTCAACCGTTTGGTTGAAGTGATTTATTAATCATCGGGTTGAAATTTGTCGTCATTATGAATAATAAACCGATCAGAAATTGTTGCTATATTCGAATCAGTATTGTTCGTATAATGAGATTTTTGTTTTATTATGTACGAGAACAAAAGATGTTTGTACAGTGTGTACACTGGAGTCTATTGAAATTTGAAATGAGTCACGTTGAATATTTCATTATAAAACGCATCATGTTGATCGTATATCATAACTGTATTATGGCAATGGGAAATGTTAATTATTAATAATCGCTTTATTATTTAAACGTCACTTTTAATCGTAACGAGAAAAGTGTACACAGAATCAGATAAGTACGCGCGAGAATACATACACTCCTCATGTATCTAAATACTCCGAATCGAGTCTCATTGCACAGGGATAGTATCATCATAATTTATTGCACGGACAGCCCTATAATTGCTACGTAAGTACATCACCTCGTATTGACCTTTTAAATCAATACAAATCTTATTTCAACGAAAATAGCCCTCGGGTATTCTTGATTACATTAGATGGTATCATATCCAATTCACGAAGTCGTTATTTGTCGAACAAGAAACGATCCTGTAATATATGTACTTATATAATCATGTATTTATACGAATATTGTTTATGGAAAAACACATCAAAATTTTATAATATTTTAAACGAGTGACGATGGGGAAGGTATGGAATGGAAATCCTGTGTAAAAATATACTACAGAGTCGAAATTAAATTGATGGGACACTGAAGAAATTATTTTAGCTCATTGATTGATGATAATATTTATAATATGATGATATTTTTATTTAACACCGTATAGAGAAAAATTACTGGAGAAATAAATAATCGTCTGCGTGAACGAGCGTTAAATTATTGGTATTATACGGAACATACGGAATGTATGCGTGCGCTATACCCCAAGTCAGTTTTTTTCCAAATACATAAATAATAGAATATTTTTTGAGCGCGTTTCATTGGCGTCTTACCGAATTCTTCGTAAAATAAACAACCGAAATCACGTGTGATTTATTCGGCTGTAGCGCAAGTTTTGCTAGATATTACAACGATTATTACAATTTGCAGTCAGTATTATTCAAACATCAGTAAGACCGGCAAAAACGAGGACGTGCAAGATATGTGCGTTTGTAATTAAGTATGCGTACATAAAATTGTAGGTAACGGTAAATGTTTAGTGAATCATTGAAATAAGAAAACTAATGTTACGACGTAAGATCGTGTGTTGAAACCAAATAACATCATACAATTCGCCAATATTTCATAACTTCGAAACATCATTACACAGATAATGTCATTTTTTTCTAGAAATTATTTTGTTATTTCATATAAAACCTTACCCGCACGACAGTTTTGAAACGGGCTAATGTAAATTTAAATACAAATAAAGTACATTATCCAATACATACAAGTTCCTACGCGAGCAAAAAGTGTAATTAATAAAAAATGTCCATCCAACATTATTAACACTTACATAGGAATGACAATTTAAATGTAGTGGGTAACGTGGTGTAGTTAAAATTTGTTTTCATGTTTCAGAAAAAAAAAAATAGTAAAAAA
Source organism: Sipha maydis (assembly GCA_034509805.1). Taxonomy (NCBI): domain Eukaryota; kingdom Metazoa; phylum Arthropoda; class Insecta; order Hemiptera; family Aphididae; genus Sipha; species Sipha maydis. The sequence continues at coordinate 1,166,010 of JASXSY010000032.1, read as the reverse complement.
CGTCTAGTCCATTTTTTTATTTGAATATTGAGTATGATCATTGAACACGTATATGTTCATAAGATAATAATCGCACCTTACCTGTTTGTGTAGAGTCACTTGTACTCGGTTCGGAAAATAATGCTTTTAATTTTATCGTCCCGTAAGAAATTCCATATTTGTATTTTTCTTCGTGTCGGAACTTGTATATGTAACCGCTCACCTGCTATGTTTCATGTGGGAATTCACCAAACAACCCCTTCGAAACACCCCGTGTGTATACAACATAGAAGTTGGACCATGCTTATGTTTACATTTCTTTTTTTCTTTTTCTTTTTGTGACCACAAAACACATGCGTTCACGTTTACTCATAAACGACACGACATTATGTGTGTATCGACGCGACACGAGGGTCGTATCTGCGAGTCGCGACGGCCGCCTATGTACCGTATTTAGATTGTACACCGTGGCAGGCAACAGGACCGGTTAACCGATGCTGCACCGTACAAATCTCATAAAACACTCAAACACAATAATCGTATATTTGATTTTATATAGTTACCACGAACACACACAATGATAATAATAATAAAATAATAAAAACAACGTATATATATACGTATACACACACACACACACACACACACACACGTGATATCGTCCCTCAGGACGCTAACGTATATACAAACGTATCGGACGAACGATGCGACGACCGACGCACCACGCCAGAGCGCGTACACCGTACACATTCGAGATAAAATAATACTCGTGTTGGGTGTGCTGTGCGCGTCGTTCACGTGTACAAATCAAAAGCGTAGTATGTTGTATTATGTACGATGTAATATACTAATATATGCGCATACGCCTGTACACGCATTGTGTTCGGGCGTACCGAAAACTCGTGTGTCTAGACGGGCATTATATTATTGTCGCCGTGTCGCAGTACATTCGTACGACGAGCGTTTGATTTAATATTATATATATATATTAAATAATAATAATAAGAAGAAGAAGAAGCCTAAGATGCGGTTGTTTTTCCGAAACCCGGACTGCGGGACGGGCGCGTGGCGATACTTTCCGCGGAACGGGGAGAAAAATGTAACCAATAATTCAGCGGGCACCCGTAGTAGTAAGCCTCTCAGTGAACCCGGTGTACTTCAGTATCAGACAAAAAACATCGTCATTCGATTATTTACAATAACTGAAATAATCGTCCAAAAATGATGCGATCGATTTTTAGAAATATCGGAAAGTTATACAAACATATTCACAAAGACTAAAGGGTATACTCCGTTTCAAAAGAGAACATACCGCTATCGCGCATACCCGAGGCCAATTTTACCCATTTTTGCCGAAACGAGACGTCGATTATGCGCGGCGATCACCGATAAAAAATGTCCGATAAGCATACAGCGGTTTTAATTGAATAATTGAATTGCTTATAATAAATTTTAAAAAATACAAGACTTGAGCCGCGATTTACATCTAGTGCAAGAGTCAACAAAAGACTTATGTATACATATGTATAATATTCTAGTCCTGCTATTTGGCACCGGCTGTATATGCGTAATAATTAGCTGACGGCAAAAGTGCGCTCGTCACGATCGGCGACATTTGGTGGGAGGTGTGCGCCACCGAACGAAAATCGGTCGCAAAAGCTGTATGTTTTCTTTTGAAACTGACCATAGGGTTTAACAATTTTCTTCTTCTTTTCCGTATTTCTGTAGGTTTGCAGTATTATCGTTTAAAGATAATCAATAATTAACGACGTGATCGATTCGGTCGCTTTAGAAAAACAGATTACGACCGCATGTACACATCTCAAGATTAATCGTTTAATATACTAATTATATATATTTAATAACGTGTATCTTATACACTAAGAACACTGTTTTAATAAAGTCGTAATGTGCCCGACATTGCGCGGACGAGGAAAACTTGTGAAACCAGGATTAACTTAACTTAATCAAGGAGAGGTGTCGGCGTGGTGCAGACGAAAATCCCCAGGAACGTGTTTTCAGGTAACATACGCAGTTCAAACTGCGTACTCGTAATGTTATACACGTACTGAAATCTATGTATACATATAATCTGTTAGAGGGGGGTGAAAAGGACGTAAAAAACGATCGCTAAAACGGAGACCGTTCGTAGAAAAACACCTAGACAAGCCAGTAGTGTAATTAGATTTGAAACAGAGAGTGGAATATCTACTTATTAATTATTATCCCAGCAATAAATCTACATATTTATTTTATTTTATTTATTCATTTATTTATTTTTTTATTTGCTATAACGTAGTTCAATGAAGGTAATTAAAGGTAAATAAAATCGAGGGAAATATGTTTATAATAATTTTTATAACTGCAGTTGAGAATCTTAAACATTCATAAAAGACTCAAGGCGATGTTGCATGCAGTTGAAAAAATATTTTAGCAAAAAAATAGGCGCGCCGAGAGGGGTGCGTTTTCTTGTGAACACGTTACTTACACAAGGGCAATTACGTGGTTAGCATTAGGTAACGGACGAAATGTGAAATCGACGTGGTCGGAAAATCGAGCGCGTTTTTTCGTCCGTGTAATGCAAATCCGTTTAGGACCGACGGAGAAGCTTTTCGCCGTTTGCGGTTTCTTCCGCATTAAGCCTCCGCGACCCGGGTGCACGGTACCCGCCTCGCGATTATTAAACCGATCGCGACCATAATCCGCTCCGGGATTCGTTTTCGACCCGTGATAACTCCGCGCGGTACCCGTTAATTGTTATTATTAATATTATTACATTATTACCGCGCCGGCGCGACGTGGAACAATGGGATTACTTGTGTATTGTTAATAATTAATATTTTTTTTATAGAATAATTATACAGCGCGTCCGTACTTAGACCGTAAATGGTTTTGCTGCCGTGCATTATTCAAGAAAAACTACCGCTCGCGCGCGCGTTCGTATTTCTAAATAATACGATGCGCGCACTAATGAGACGAACACGTGATGCCGTTTTCGAAGTGTTCGATTAAAAAAAGGGGGGGGGGGTACGCCTAGTGTGTACGCTGTCCGTCGGCTTACATCCTATACGTCCGCGCGCACCGCCGTACATTAATTCGGTTCGTATAATTTGTGTATTGTATTTATATTATTACCCACGAGAGGGCTAATAGTTTTTAATTTACTTCGCGGGCCACGGAATGATCTGTTAATTATAACGTTGCCGTGGTAATTACATTTTATTAGTATTATTCCAATGGAAATGCGAATAATAATAATGATAACGTTTCACTGTTTAGAATATTGTTATTAGTTTACCGGAGGCGGACGATATACCTACATATACGTAAAACATATTTTTCACCGTTAAGGATTTCAACGAAACGTGAAATCGCGCATTGTGTTTTTCGTAGTACGCGCAGGTACTGTAATTATTACATAGTAATATTACATTTTTTCAATATTTGTTTTTCGACTAATACACATAATCAAAAACGCTTCGTGTCATAAAATCCGTATGTTCTTCGATAATTTCGTATGACAGAAGAAAAAAAAAATCTCTCGGCGCCTTTTAATCAAAAACAGTTAACTATTATACATGAAGTGCTTCGGGTGCGCCTATACATAGCAATAATTATTTTATACTACCCTTGCTGCAAAATCCTCGCGGTGGCTAACACGTGTATACAAGACATAGACTACAGTTATTGAACAATTAAAAAAAAATCTGTTCCTATTGCAAACAACGGTGGCAACGGCAACCGAACCTCGAGTGTACGTTTATGATTTATAATTGGTCTCTTGCGGGAGAAACGGCTTTGGTGATTAACAACAATAATAATTATAATAATACATTCGTCTCGCCCTATACACACAAAATTTATATTCATCATACATTTTATACACACATTTTCCCCATTGCTCCCCCCCCATAACTTAGTAACAATAGAACGAACGCATCTTTATCGTGTATGAACATTATATTCGGATTCTTTTTTTCGTGCGGCTCATTTTTATCTCATCCTTTATACCTGCTCAATTGATTTTATTTATTTAATTACATTTTTTCTTTTACCCGCCGCCTACATATCGACTGTTAGAGAACGCTGACTCGTTTTATTATACAGACATAGTGGTAATATACACACATTCACACACATATATTTATATACGTTGAAACGACATGACCGTTCAGGGGGAGGGGTTGATAGGAGGTTCGTACAAGGAGACTCGTATAACGCGTTTTTATTTTTTTTTTTTCCTCTCGTACCGCTGTCGATTAGTTAAATATTATTTTATTAAAACTGGAATAATGCGAAACGACTCGACGTTCTTATCTTTTATCAACTGCATTGGTCATCGTGCCCTATTCAGAGGAGGAGTCATAGCTTGGTCGCGGCTTGGTAAACGAAAACAGTCCATATATTATACAACATGAATAATATGCGTTGTATCCAAAGCAGACAAATTGATCGATTTATTGATTATTTTTAAGATTCGACCGTACATGGAATTTCATTATAAAATTTTATGAAATAATGCAATAAAAACTACGGCGAAAGAAGTTGTTTTCCTGTACCTCGTATGGTAAATTCGAACGTATGCACGAAAAAGCTGAAATCCGATATGGAAATCACTACACGTGCTGTTTACTATTTGTGCGCATATATTTAGTACAAATATTTATTATATTTCATTATACGATTTTTTTTTCCAAAAGGTACTCAGCATAAATAACGTTTATTACGGAAAAAAGTGTTTTATTTTTTCCCCCCTAGGAAATATCGTTACAGAGTCCGCGGTATGATACGCGCGGTATCATAAATCAAAAATAGTAATAATCCCCATATCCGATGACCTAAACATCAATAAGTGTCCTGTGACTATAAATTCCTTTTATTTTTCCAGTATGATCGCCAAGTCCACGTGGGCAGTATTCTATTGTGTTGCCATAATTCTTGATGATATGCACATCTCGTGTCTAAAAGCCCATAAAACAGATTTACGACAATGACATTATCGATTAGGGTCTATATAAATACGAATTCGGAACGTTAAGAAGAAATCGGATGGAGCGGTATATATAGTATATATTATACATAAATAGGTAGTTGCGTACATACATAAATCTATGTACAGTCACGTGTATTGAGTTAACAGTCAAGGCATTTTTGTTTGGTTTCTATTTTTATTCGAATCAAATGAATTATGTTTTATATTGCGTTTGAAATTGATTTTAATACATGGCTATCGTTTAATTGTTTTATTAATCCCGTATACATAAATACGGTTCATAATTAACTCAATAAAATGTATAAGGTAACTATGAATAATAATAACATAATAATAATAATAATAATAATATTAATAATAACTATTACTATGAATACACTATAGTACATAAAACATTTGTTGTACACTGCATATTGCATATTATAATAAGTATGACGATTATTATTCTCAGGTTTTACTTTATTAAACTAAAATGAATACCACTCTAAAATTGTCTAACCTTTTAAATCGTTAGTAAATAATATATTTATTACATTTTACCTCTAGAATTTAAACCAATAATATGCAAGCTACATTTTTACTGGTAAAATCGAATTTTACCTGGGTCAAAAAAAACGTTAATCGTCTTCACACGGGTCAATAAAAATGTTCGAAAAAACATTATTATGTTGTACAAAACTCGAAAATACGTAGACAAAACAATATATAGTAATTAAAACGTCTTCATTTCAATACGTTTTGTTAGAAATATAATTTTGTGGAAAATAAGTTTAAAAACATTTTCTAATACATCCTTAATCAAATTATATTTATATGACACCAATGTAGTTCTAGTCACCAATTAGTAATAGTTTAAAATCGACCATTCCAATTTTCCCTAGACCACATTTTAAACATTATTAGGCACTACATACTGCTCTGCGAGTACATTTTCTTCTGGAATGCACCACGCACGCGTGATGATTAGTGGAAAATAATTCGAAGAAAAAAATACCTACGTTCGAAATGACACGAATTGAACGAAATGCAGTCGCGTTACACTATTGTTTACCATTTGTCAATTTTATCCGAATAAATTATCTCACCGTGTGTACCATTATCACTCCTCTATTTAATTCGCTGCGGTCGTGTATGCTTGTATGATGTTTGTATTATAACGAAGAACCCACTGTATTATAACATTATGTGCTCCGTGTACAGTCATAACATATAATTGTACATGTCTTTATTTCGGATACGATTCTCATCGTTACCTAACTACTATTCAGTTCATACATTTTGTTGTAGATATACAACGTATACGATCAACCCACTTCCGCCTATATCTGTCTCCGTTGGATTTCGAACGTAATACACGTCCTATCGCGCAGCTTTATCTCTTCACACGCACATTACGTTATTATATTATTGTTGTTATACGACTTCTTTAGACACTCTATTTTCGAGCATCTCTTCGGATTTCACACACGTTATAATTCCTTTCGTACAGCGCTCGAAATCGGCACCTGTGCCAAACACCCGAGTAAAATTCAGTATTTTTTAAATCGCGTACACACTTATTTACGCAGTTATTACGTAAACATCCAACCCTTGGTGCGTAAATGCCACAACTTAAAATCTCGGCGTTTTGAGTTATAGCCACAGGTAGCTATTATTTTTCTCGACGGAATGCTGTACTGACAGAATTTTTAATACAACCAAGGTTTCCGTAATACATTTGCGTCCGTATTGAATTTATTAAATTTTTCAGTAAAACAATTTTTTTTGTTATTTAGTGACGTTTTCGTTTTTATGTTAAAACACACGATTTTTAAATACGTTTTTAACGGTATTCACACACATTTTATACATACATAAGCGGTGACCGCAGTTGCAATACGACTGCGGTAACCGTTTATGCATATTACGTATAGGTGTATATATGTATATACACGAGTAAACGTGGGTCGTCCTCAAGGCGTTCTATGTGTGTACACACGGATCGCCAAAAAAAAAAAAAAAAAATTCGAACCAGTAAGTTATTAAAATGCGTAAAAACATCTACGGTGGAAAAAAAACCAACGAACTCGGCATTATCCGCGACACGTACTAATACTCTGTACGCAGATACAAAGTATATAATAATACATAAAATATTCTATACGCAGAGGTGCGCGTAAACTCGTATTTACACTATATTATATCTACCGGTATTTCGTCTGGACGGCGGTGATATCTCTTGTACAGATTAAATTCTCCATTACGTACGTATAATTTAAGTGTCTATTACGATCAGAAATTGTTCGATTGTTTTTTGCACCTCATTGCGAATTCCAATTATACGATGATTCAGGGGATCCAGACGGAGTTCAACAATGCCGAAATTCCGCATCGCTCCTTCCGTCCACATACTGTAGATTTGTTAATTCAGATTGTAGGTTGTGCTTGGTTTTTCAAATGGCGTCAATTATTAAAGAGTCCATACATGAATATATATATATATATATATATGGTTGCGGCGGAACTGTTAAAAATGAAATCCTTGCAATTATGGTGGCTAAGTTTACGAAAAATAATAATAATGATAAATTAAAAAAACATTATGTCATTCCAATGGTCATTAAGTCACCTTCCGAGTCGTGTATGACCTTTGTAACGTTCCATTGTGAAAACAATGCCAAAAACCGCATCGGTGGTCTGTGTATACTCAGGAGCAACCGGTTGTAGGGGAATCTTCGTGTCTGGACACTCTTTAAGAGAAGAAAAAAAACTTAAAAAAATGTTTGTACCAAGCAGTCGTGACTGGTAAAAAAACGTGAATTCCTCGTGTACGATTTTTACATGAAAACAAGTCGAAGAGATAAAGCTAAGGGCGAGATGCCGCGGACTTTGTGAGAGTGATTAATTAAATAAGTTTTTTCCTCATTTAATTATTAATATCCGGGAAGTGTGTGCGGAATAGAAATTCTAGAAATGACGGAGGGAAGAAATGTGACGTTATTTCATTAGTTAGGGCACACGGAACAATTGATGATGCAAAATGTGTCTTCTGTTCGGTCATTATCTAATTATTTTCTCGCGCCCGGAAAACGTTTTAAACAGACTTCATATTTTTAATATAAATAATGTATAATTAATGTAATGAAATATACTTTTTCGGAAGTTTCCAAAAACTTTTGAAAACTCAGGAATGTTAAGAAAACTTCTATACAGTCATTTTTTGCTTTTCATGGATCAGACACAAAAAAATAAAAAACAAAAAATAAAAAAATAAAAATGAAAAAATAAAATAACAATCATAAAGAAAATGTGTAACCTATATTTCAGAAGCATCTGGTAGCCGTTTCGTTTATTTAAATTACTACTTTCCGAAGGCGTCATGAAAAAAAAGTTAATGGTATAGTGTAAAAGGGTTAGAAATGGAAAAAAACTTTGACCAAACAAAACAGTTACAATAACAGTAGGTATAAGGCATACGCGCGCAACACAAATTTTTTTTTCCATTTCGCCTCCTGACCTGTTATTCAAAATAAATAAATTAATATTGTAACGTCTGAAGTGATAATAAGAAACGAAACAGAAAAAAAAGAAATAAATTTGTACCCTCTTCGCCTTTGTAGGTGGTGATTAGTAACAAACAACCGTTAACACCCTGCACGTGGAGAACAAAAGAAAGCCGGTCATGTGGCGAGAGTTAAAGTCATATAATTTTTTTCTACCCATAGCGAACGACAGAAAAAGAGTATTGAATGTTGTAGCTGTACCTAAATGTATATTTTTTAACGATCTCGCCTTAATTTGGATTCAACCCCCGTGGTGAATGCGCACCCCGAACAGATTGTGTACAATTGAAAAGACGGGTTTCTCGCGCCATAATCTGAGATGAAAAGGACAGTGCCCCATACATGATGTAATGTTATATTATGCATCTATATGGTAAGTACATCATATAATTTTCGTTAGGGTTTTCATTATTAATGCAACTTAAATCGCAAAGAAAACTCATTAAATACGAATAACTTAATATTATTCTCGGTAAAATTGTCGATTAAATGTTAAGGGGATAATTGTAATAGATATACATTTACCGGGTACAATAATATTTGTCAAATATTTGTATTTCATAATCGCGCGACGATTGCTAGTGAAGAAGTTCCGGGTGGTTCGGTGTACCTAGGTTAATTTTTCGACGTCTTTCGACACACTCATCGTTATTCAAATATTAACACATTCTCAGTGTATATTTTTTACGACATTTATTTTTATATAGTAACTGAACTGAATGTATCAGTTAAGGCTTTGGTACTTTTTTCTGGGAAATGTACGACGAGGTAGGGTGATAGGTTACACTTCAATTTGTTCTACCCTGAATCAGTCAGATTTATTACGATTTTCACCATTTATTTGTAAAGATTATCGCGTATTAATTTATCAATGACTAAATATTTTCCAATAGTTGTATCGTGCGCGTGTAGTTAGTAAATTACACGGTACTGTCAAAAGTTACTTTTGAAATACTTAACAATTTCGCATGTACAAAACAGCAATCTGTTTGATAATAATTATTTTTTAATCGAATATGTCGCGCTATCGGTAGCAATTGAATATCGTGGATCCGTGATAACTCGTAGACGATAGTGTTACGACGCAGAATTAAAATAATATTCTAATTTACTCTGATAACTAGGGCTCGGAAGTTGTAGGAGCTAAAAGAGGCAAAATGTGCACGAAAATGTTGCAAAACATACATTTAATATGCAAAAAAAAATTAATAAATACGCAAAAAAAATATTCTGAAATTTTTAATAATCAATAATATACACAAAAACTACTTATAACTGAAAAAAATGTATAATTGGTTGGCATTTTGACGATAAGGTAAAAAGTACTTAACATAAGTACTTTGGCATTTTAATTTAATAGACTAAATGCGTATCACATCGTTATTATTAAATTAATTGTTGACTGTGACAATGTCAATAAATATTTTCTTTGATAATTTTGAATTTTATTTATTCAATATTAATTGAAATATACAGACGAGGAAAATAAAATTTTAAAGTTATTACATTTTTTTTTTTAGAAAAATATGAAATATGCATAATATGAGTGCAAAATCAATGAAATATGAATTTTTTTAACTAAAATTGACAAAATATGCAAAATATGCATTTTCAATTTTTTAACTTACTATTGTGAAGTTCAGATTTCTAGCTTGTATTGCTATAAATTGGGAACATACAGAATAATATACAATTCCTACAACTCCGAACCCTAGTGATAACTAAATTATATACCAACAATAAACTATCGTATCGTTATTTCTCAATTCTACGATGCATTATAAGTTTTAATTTATTTGTTCCAGTAAATTAAGTGTAAATATTATCACGATTCAATATCTGCGAAACGACTTTATATCGTTTTCTAAAAACGATTATCGCGAACAGTATTTTTTTTAGTGTAATGATTTCGAAAAACACGTAATTCATGAAATGATCGAATATAATATTTTTCACTGAATTTCAATGCATCCTAAATTCATAAATATATTATATTTGCATGTGGGTTTATGCTATTATAAAATAATAATATTATGCGCAATGTTTATTTATTTATCTATCGAAAAATATACGTGTAGTAGTTTATAATTTGTTTATCTACGTTTATTTACAAGTATATTACATATAATTTATCTGCAAGAATACATTTTAAGGGATGATCGTGTATAAAAAATAGATAAATAAATTATAAAAAAAGAACCGGATGGGCCTCGCTCTGCTGTACAGTTAGGGGTGGAGTGCACCTCGCTTATAGGATAGGTCATTATTATAATGGATTTGTTAAATTTGAATGCAATGATAGATATCATTGTATACGAATAACGATTCTGAACGGAGTTCATATGTTAGTCTAGAATATAATACAATGTTATTTATAAATATTATATAAGTATATTTTATTTTTAAACGAAAAATTTAGAAAAACCGAAAATTTAAATTGTCTATAAATAAGTCAAAATATGTCAAAATACTTTGAAATTTTAACCATGTATAGAAAACGTCAATATAAAGATTTAATGATAATTTCAAGTTGTTGCGGTTTTTCGTTTTTGAGTTAGGGCATTTTAAAAAAACCGATATCATTTGTCAGTCTAGAACATTCTACATTATATTATATTTTACATGTAATTTTATGTCAATATTCGATGTTCAAACGCTTATAAAAAAAAATTGTGCCTATGGATTTTAATAATTTTTGAATGACATTAAGAACTACTTCTGTGGAATCTTCGATTAAATTTTCAAGTATTTTGTAGTAGCCAAATTTTTTTTATCACCGATTATAAAAAAAAAATGTAAAAAAATCGAATATTTTAAATGACTATAAGTGGCTTAAAAATCAATATAATATTTTGAAAAAAATATTGCATAAAAGAAATACCAATCTTAACAGCTGGTAGAAATTTCAAAAATCTGCGACTTATACTTTTTGAATTATAACAAATATTTAAAATCGTCTGAGAATAAATCGCTATTTTATGCAATTTCTTAAATATTTAAATTTCAAACAGTCGTACAATTTTTTCCTCTTAGTCCGGTAGAAATTTTTTTAAAGATTTTTGAAGAGTAGCTCATAGATAACCTCGTGTTAAAATTTTGAACCTTAAGTATGAACAGAAAAAATTTTATGAATTTTTAACTACAAAAAAACTTGCAAATTATCGTGATTTTTACATATTTCGTATAAATTGTAATTTGAGCACTTATAAAAAAAATTTGTGACTTACGATTTTAGATTTTTTTTTATCAGTTAAGGAACAACTTATAAGAAACCTTGTATTAAATTTTCAAGATTTTCTAGGCAGCCAAAAAAATTTTATCGTTATTTAAAAAAAAAATACTTAAAAATATTGAAAATTTCAATTGTCTATAAATAGCTTAATAAAAGTCAAAATACTTTGAAAATTTAATGGTGTATAGAGGACGCTAATCTAAAAATTTGGTGAAAATTTCAAGTATTTACATCGATTAGTTTTTGAGTTATAGCAAAATAAAAAATTTGATTATGTCAAAAACTGGTTTTGCGTAAAAACTCCCGTTTTTCCCAAATTTTTTTATGGTTTTTCCCGTCGCATTTAAAAAATATTGGAAATTTTTAACTTTTGACCCCCCAAAGTACCAAATAGATTCACTTTCCTTTCAGAAAAGTTGCTTTATAAGGCAATCGAAGCATTTTTACTGCCCCAAAACGTGTCGACAGACACAAAAAAAAAAAAAAAAAAAAAAAAAAAAAAAACACACATCATTGTAAAATCAATACATTCTTCACTCCGTTCAGAATCTAAAAAAAATTAATAAATAATATTCGATTTGCTTATTTCAAAACAAAAATTACTTATCAGCTGTATCATATGGGTATAACAAAGAACAGTAAAACCTTGAAAACTGAAATCGGGTTGGGACAAAAAAGAAAAAAGAAAAAAAAGAACCGGATGGGCCTCGCTCTGCTGTACAGTTAGGGGTGGAGTGCACCTCGCTTATAGGATAGGTCATTATTATAATGGATTTGTTAAATTTGAATGCAATGATAGATATCATTGTATACGAATAACGATTCTGAACGGAGTTCATATGTTAGTCTAGAATATAATACAATGTTATTTATAAATATTATATAAGTATATTTTATTTTTAAACGAAAAATTTAGAAAAACCGAAAATTTAAATTGTCTATAAATAAGTCAAAATATGTCAAAATACTTTGAAATTTTAACCATGTATAGAAAACGTCAATATAAGGATTTAATGATAATTTCAAGTTGTTGCGGTTTTTCGTTTTTGAGTTAGGGCATTTTAAAAAAACCGATATCATTTGTCAGTCTAGAACATTCTACATTATATTATATTTTACATGTAATTTTATGTCAATATTCGATGTTCAAACGCTTATAAAAAAAAATTGTGCCTATGGATTTTAATAATTTTTGAATGACATTAAGAACTACTTCTGTGGAATCTTCGATTAAATTTTCAAGTATTTTGTAGAAGCCAAATTTTTTTTATCACCGATTATAAAAATAAAATGTAAAAAAATCGAATATTTTAAATGACTATAAGTGGCTTAAAAATCAATATAATATTTTGAAAAAAATATTGCATAAAAGAAATACCAATCTTAACAGCTGGTAGAAATTTCAAAAATCTGTGACTTATACTTTTTGAATTATAACAAATATTTAAAATCGTCTGAGAATAAATCGCTATTTTATGCAATTTCGTAAATATTTAAATTTCAAACAGTCGTACAATTTTTTCCTCTTAGTCTGGTAGAAATTTTTTTAAAGATTTTTGAAGAGTAGCTCATAGATAACCTAGTGTTAAAATTTTGAACCTTAAGTATGAACAAAAAAAATTTTATGAATTTTTATCTACAAAATAACATGCAAATTATCGTGATTTTTACACATTTTATACAAATTTGAGAATTAAGGGCTTATAAAAAAAAATTGAGTTAACCAATTACCAATATTTTTAAGTTACGATAAGTTTAACTTATTATAAACCTAGTATAAAATTTTCAAGAGTTTTCGCTCAATCAATTAAATTTTATAGATGTTTCAAAACAAAAATTTAACAAAAATCGAAAATATAAATTGTCTATAAATAAGTCAAAATATGTCAAAATACTTTGAAATCTTAACCATGTATAGAGAACGTCAATATAAAGATTTGGTGAAAATTTCAAGTTGTTGCGGTTTTTCATTTTTGAGTTAGAGCATTTTAAAAAAAACCGATATCTTTGTCAGTCTAGAATATTATACAGTATATTATATTTTACATGTAATTTTTTGTCAATATTCGCTGTTCAAACGCTTATAAAAAAAAATTGTGCCTATGGATTTTAATAATTTTTGAATGACTTTAAGAACTACTTCTGTGGAATCTTCTATTAAATTTTCAAGTATTTTGTACGAGCCAAATTTTTTTTATCACCGATTATAAAAAAAAAATGTAAAAAAATCGAATATTTTAAATGCCTATAAGTGGCTTAAAAATCAATATAATATTTTGAAAAAAATATGACATAAAGGAAATACCAATCTTAACAGCTGGTAGAAATTTCAAAAATCTGCGACTTATACTTTTTGAATTATAAAAAATATTTAAAATCGTTTGAGAATAAATCGCTATTTTATGCAATTTCGTAAATATTTAAATTTCAAACAGTCATAAAATTTTTTCCTCTAATTCCGGTAGAAATTTTTTTAAAGATTTTTGAAGAGTAGCTTATACATAACCTCGTGTTAAAATTTTGAACCTTAAGTATGAACAGAAAAAATTTTATGAATTTTTATCTACAAAATAACTTGCAAATTATCGTGATTTTTACATATTTCGTATAAATTGGAACTTTGAGCACTTATAAAAAAAAATTGTGACTTACGATTTTAGATTTTTTTTTATCAGTTAAGGAACAACTTATAAGAAACCTTGTATTAAATTTTCAAGATTTTCTAGGCAGCCAAAAAAATTTTATCGTTATTTAAAAAAAAAATACTTAAAAATATTGAAAATTTCAATTGTCTATAAATAGCTTCATAAAAGTCAAAATACTTTGAAAATTTAATGGTGTATAGAGAACGCTAATCTAAACATTTGGTGAAAATTTCAAGTATTTACATCGATTAGTTTTTGAGTTATAGCAAAATAAAAAATTTGATTAAGTCAAAAACTGGTTTTGCGTAAAAACTCCCGTTTTTCCCAAATTTTTTTATGGTTTTTCCCGTCGCATTTAAAAAATATTGGAAATTTTTAACTTTTGACCCCCCAAAGTACCAAATAGATTCACTTTCCTTTCAGAAAAGTTGCTACATAAGGCAATCGAAGCATTTTTACTGCCCCAAAACGTGTCGACAGACACAAAAAAAAAAAAAAAAAAAAAAAAAAAAAAAACACACATCATTGTAAAATCAATACATTCTTCACTCCGTTCAGAATCTAAAAGTTCTAGAAAAATTGTATTTTGAAATAAAACAAGTAAATAAATTAGTTTTGATTTTCCTTATTACTTTACATAATCCTAAAAATACTTAGATATACTTAATAATTAAATTAAAAACTATTAATAAGTAATAAATACTTTTATTCTGAACTGCAATACATTTAAAATAGAAAAAAATCAGTTTATATATTTATATATGTTTTTAAATATCGGATAATTATTTAATTATAATAATAATAACATTTATTTTTTGCAAATGATTATCTCTCTATATAGAATGTATCTCACTATACATATAATATAGAATAAATTGAACAATCAAAATATAACATTTTAATTGTATCTTAAACAAACTCATATTTTATGATATCTTATAAAATGATACAATACAATATGAGGTTGTAATATTTGTAACCCTCCGATAAGCTGAAGCTTGTGATGAGGGTTTTCGAAGAGTTCACAAAAACACTAAGTAAACAAATAATTTTAATGAATAGTCATCAAGGTTATACAACTTCAATTTAATTTAGATTAACGAGTTCTAAGTACAGCTTAAAATGTCTTAATTTATGAAAATAAACTATATTAATTTTAGTAATCTTACATCATACATCTTACTCGTAAGTGTACAAGAAGTTTTATAACGTCAAGCGCAAAAAAAAATATCGTCTAAATGACATATAGTTGTTTTCGAATTTATTCGAGTAATACCTGTAGACTGTGTAGTATTTAATGCTTGGAAAATAGTAGTTAAAAGCGATTTCACGTCGCCATAATTATCTTTTTCTCCTCATACTGTTTCGATGAGTATGTTATTGTTCCTGCAATTTTCGTGCATTTCGATCACCCGAGTTAAAAGCCATAAGCCGATACAAATGAGTTATCGAAAATTCAACTTACAAACGTTCGATTTATCGAGATTCCACGTGTAGGTTCACTTCGCGATTAATAGCGATGACGGGCTCCGTAGTAACTCGTTTGATTCTTGTAAGAGAGAAAACCTTTTAATAACAATAAAATCATTATAGTAACGACAATAACCCAAGGCACCATTCGTATTTTTTCTCTAATCCCCGCGCCCAATAAAATATAATGTAATAATAAACTACGTACTGGTGCGCCGGGGCACCTGCTGCTCTAGTCGCCGACGGTTTGTTGCGCACCTACGTGTAATTATTATAATAATAATCGACCGACGACGACGTTTGTTTTTCCTTGTGCAAACACGCGCTACCATCGCCGCTCGCTGCCACCGACAGCGAAGTCTGATGAACGGCAGCGCCCCTTATTTAATATAATAACCATACGAACTATACCATCCTTCTTTCCTGTGGGGTTTTTTTTTTTTTTATCGTCAGAACAGAGGTAAAAATCATACGGAATGGGAGAAAAAAACGATTTAAAATAAAATAAAAACCCTAAGATCCGCATAATTATGGAATTGTATGCACCAACAATTACTACTAGCTGAATCACTCGGTTTCGCTCTTGAAAATAATTGTTTTGTATTTACGTTAGGTCAGGTTGCTATGGGCGAATAAAAAAAAAAAAAATGAAAAATCACAATCGTCGTTTTCCTTCTCGTTTCAACCCTGGCCCAGGACTGGCAGCAAGTTTCTCTTGCTGGCGTCATAAAAAAATGTTAAACTTTTTAGTTTTTTATTTAGCTGACTAGCGGTGGTCTTATCGACAGTTTTAACAGAAACCCAGGTGAACGCGTTTCTTACTTTGTCCCGGTGCATTGTGAAATTTTGAAAAATAAACAACTTATAGAATTTAAATAAATTCTAAAATCGACTACTCCGCGATGTACTCCAGAAAAAATCTCGATAAACAGATGGGTATACCCACTATGGTGTCAAAAAACATGTGACACAAATTCCTCACATTTTTATACATGGAAAGATTACCAAACATAATTCATCCATCTCGCATAGGTATGAATACATGTAAAAGTGTTGTATTATTTTTGCATCCTCCTTTCCCCGTCCGCACGTGTGTACGGATGTCGATTCCAGCAAAAGAGACGAAATATTAAAAATTTACGCGCGCGCATCTGCACGGGTCTCGAGTGGGATTCGGTAAAACAGTAGAAAATAGTACGTAAAAAAGAGGGCGAGGGTAAAAGAGAAGAAAAAAAATGTTTCGCTCGATCGTGGAAAACAAATAGGCGAGTTAATTAAACGAGTTTGTCGAGGAAAATATAAATAAACAAATCTTGGCGAAACCGGAGAGTGATTACGAGGACGACGAGGGGACCGCCGCCGCCGTTGAAAATGGCTCGATGATTTTATTGCGTCCGACCGAGGGAATTTCAATCTCTCCGTCCGCCCGTCCGTCAGTCTCTCTCTCTCACGAGACATGTTTTTGGTTGACGAAGGCGGTGTCGGGCACCCGCTGAGAACAGTCGATAAGACGTCTCACGAATGAACGTATTATTATTATTATTATTATTACTATACGACGCGGCGGCGGTCGTTAAACGTTGATTAAAAAAATTAATAGTAGAAAATGAAAAAAAATAAAAAAAAAAATACAAAAACGACCGTGCGACGTCGTGCGGGCCCCGTCAATCCGCCGAGGCGGTGTTTCCACATATTACTGCCGCGGTGCACTCGATGACATCGCCGTACAGTCACAATAATTATTATAATAATATTTTTTTCCGAACGCGGAGGGGAGTGGAGGGATAACGAACGGTTTTTTTTTTTTCATTTTTTTGGAAATTTATCGCGTCCCGTTCGGCGTTATACGTCGTACGGGTGAATATGTGTTTAATAATGGTAAACGCGCCGCGCGCCGACCCGAATGCCACCCGGTGTTTGGAGACCGGCAGCCGCGGTCGTTTGTTTTAATAATATTGTTATTATTACGATTATTGCTGCAGTTATCGCGTTTGCATTACGCCGCGGCGATCCGGTGACGCCGAACTGTCGCCGACGGGTTTTATTTTCTTACATTGTACATTCACCTTCGTCCTCCGACCGCGACAAATTTACGACGGACTCGTGTGCATGTGTCGTCAATTACTGTAACTACTGCAGGTCTGCAGCAACGGTTCGGTCGACGACGCACGTACACCGAAGTCGTGTACAATATTATCTCCCGTTTTTACGGTTCTCGCGCGAGTATACAAGCGGATTCCCAACGGTTCGGATTTTAAGGGCGACATAAAAAAAAAAGAAAAAAAGGAAAAAAAAATGAAAAAAATGAAATAAAAAATATCGGGTTTTCGGTTCGAACCGTGATTGAACGTTATGGCCGCACTTCCTCGATGTTATACGGGGCATCTGTGATTGCTGTCGAGTTTTCGGGGTTCGACTAACGTTCAAAATATTCTCGCACTGTGTTGCCGACAAACTGTAGTGAAAAAACAC
Source organism: Sipha maydis (assembly GCA_034509805.1). NCBI lineage: Eukaryota > Metazoa > Arthropoda > Insecta > Hemiptera > Aphididae > Sipha > Sipha maydis. The sequence continues at coordinate 1,147,677 of JASXSY010000032.1, read as the reverse complement.
TATTTTAATAACATATGAACTTGCGTTTTAAAAAAAAAAAAAAAAAAAAAAATAATAAAAATAAAATGGACCGGCTGCAGAGCACCCAGTATAATCGTTTATTTTTTTTTTCACCGAACAATCGTAAAAAATCTTTTCATACAATATATAATAATGTTCTCTTTTAGTGTCTCAAAGTATATTCCTGATAATATAAAGTACTACAAGAGATGTAAGAAAATCGGACAATAAAAAACACTAGATTTATCGCGAGAAAATGTATTTTTTTGTACATAAAATAATTATTTTAAAATACATTTTCTGTTCCAGGAAGTAACGTGTAACGTTTCGAGACGATAGAACAGAATATATATATATATAAGTTAATAAGTGTATACATGTAGCATAAAGACACAGACGACGGAATTTTCAATTTAAAAGAAAGTCCCCTCTGTTGTGGTACTCTTAGACAAGGAACCGATCGCAAAACGCGTTAACACCGCCTATCTGCACATCGTTGCAGTGTACGCTTATCAACGACCAAATCCATATTCGCTTTATCCTTGTTCACGCCACAGCCTTCGCAATCTATTTAATGCATTCGGACCGAAAACTTTCACGCCCGACTTTATATATACCGATGGCTGTGGCAACGACGACAGAGCCTCGTTTTCAATCAATTGGAATGCGTCAGACCTACTCTATCACACACACATACGCACAAAATTGTAAAGCACACAAGATGCGCGATGTTTTCATTGTAAGCAACCGAAATCGTAAGAAATTAATAATTTCATTGCACGTTCTTGTGGTGTACTACGTATGTACAAAACATATATCCCAGGCGTCCAGTATCATCCATAAAAAATCAATATATAAGAATGTTGTGGTGAAAAATAATTTTTCAACAAAATAATTTTTAAACATTCGAAAGTTTCAAAAATTATGATTAGAAAATGTATTCTATATATTTTTAAAAATTTTTTATTATATTTTTTAAGACGGTTAAATATTAAAACTAACATACTGTAAAACCGTTTAAATGTTTAATTTCTACGTATTAAGATCAGTTTTTAAATCATTAAGATTAGAATTATTATTGTGAATAAAGTGTTTAATGATTTTAAGCGTTAGTTCTACTAAAAATAAAATATTTACTGATGGTCATAAACAAATATCGGTTTTCTAATTGATAATCGAAAACTGAATTTGGTTAGAATTTGACTTAGACGGTTTTCATTTTGAATATTTAAAAGAATTAAACGTATAAAATAATAATTATAAAATGTTAAGACTAATGCCATCGAATTGAAATATTTTTACTAATTATTAGGAAAAAAAGAAAAAAAAACAATTTATATTGATTTACCACATAGATACAAATGTTGACATGGGATTTTTGTTGATGTTTTTTATACTAAATGTGTACAACGGGGTCATTCAAATTTAATATTTCAGTTAAAATTCAACATTTTAACGTTGAATGTATATTATTAAATTATTATAATGATTCGCTTTCGGTATTTATGTATGCATTTGATTTGTGTGTGTATGTTAGTGTGTGCGTGTGTGAGCTTGGAACGTAGAGTATACCTAACGTTTAGGTTTGGTAAATCGATGGGAGACCTACCAATAATGGCGATAGCGCGATGCTCATGAACGACGACCGTCTGCTTAGACGTTGCACTCTTGATTTTTCTCTCGTCTTACTTATTATTATTATTTTTGTATAGTTATATACCTACGCGTATAATGTTCACATAACTATTCATAATAATATTTTGACTGGTGATTATTAACGAGAAAATTAATATTTCATACATCGGCGTAGTGAACCGGTATTTGAATTGGGGAAAAATAATACTTATAAATAAATAAATATAAAAATATGATAAATATGATAAAACATAACGTTTCAATTAATTCTTTTTCGCTATTTATCCCCCTCGACATCTCCCGTGCGCGTAATGTGCACACGATCAGACGCGCGCGCCGGTGGCCTGTCGTCTACTTGTCCGAATACGAATGGAAAAAAAAATCCAATTTAATATTCATTACGGTCATTAAAATCGACGTGCGCACGCGTGCGGTGGAGGATAAAGTTCCTTCACTATGACAATGTATAAAAACATAGAATTGTTTAAACATAGTTAGGTATCGCAGGAAACAGCAACGCCGTTGGCAGACGATTAAATCATTTAAAAAGCGCGAAAATCTGCCGTTTTCTCGTCATTATACCGGACTCAACCCACGCCGATCGTATTGTCGCATTGGTGCAACAATAACCGACTCTGTATGTGCTGGGCACAACAGTATCGTACTCGAGAGGAGCTTTTGAGGTTTTTGACAAACTTGTGATATATTAACACTTTAACCGTATAGATACATATATATATATATAAATATTTGTATTTTTGTAGCTTATTAAAATATCCATGCGTGGGTTGATTCGCATGTTCACGATGAACCATGAACATTTTATCAACATCATCAGTCACCGGATATTTAAAACGAACTGACAACTGACTCTTGACTAACAAACAAACGTCATCCAACTACTAAACATGCCCCAGTGTTTTCAAATTTATAACATCATTACTAATATTATTAATTCACCTGAAATTATCGGCTAGAATATAATCGCTAAAATTATAATACCTATAAGGTTAACTCGTTGAGATTTGTATTGATTAACTGTTTTTTTTTTACACATTAATCGTTTATTTTTATACGAATTATATATAAATTATATTATTTTTATTGATATTGTTATTCCGCCAAACTGTAAAATAAATTTACATAATTATCTTTGATTTATGTGTAGATTTTGTGAAAGCTCTCTTGAAAAAACCTAGCTACGCCATTGATTAGGTACGGAGCGAACTTTTTTCGGAGATATTGCGACTTGTAAACACACACGCTTCCCGATCTTACAGCGAAATCAAAAGGATCGACTCGAAATGTTCGTTTTTAATAATGAAAATGGTGCGAGGGTTAAAAACGTTTCATATCTTTCAAAGTTTAACCGTACAACAATCGTATCGAGGCATTGATAAATATCTGTGTTACTGATGTACATCACATCTCGCGAATCAATTAATTTTTTAATCCATTATCGTATACATACTCACTACGTTATTAGTAATCTCCGAAAATGCGTACAGCATGAAGATAAAAAATGATTTGATAAAAACCTATGATGTACATGAAATAGTAAAATATATTTGATTCAAGTTCTTATTAGTCTAACGCAACCAAGAACAAATAACTCATTTTCGTTCGACTTCCATCTTTTTTACATCTTGTACAAAATTTAATTGTCACAATTCTTGTGTACAATTAATTTTTCTTCGTCAAATCATTTATTTACTACAAAATATGATGCATTTTCTCATTCACATCATAGAGCTACTTAATGAACGAGACGATAATTATGTGCATTTCCCATGCTTGCTACACCATACTAAACACATGGAAGTATATTCTATCATATTATATTAAATTACATTTCCATTTCATACCGGTTTGACTGTTTGTTTTTTTTTTACATATATATATATATATATATAATATTGTTAACGAAAATAATAATATTATATTGTTACGTAACGTCTTACGTTTTATGGCAGTAGATTGGTTTTTGTTATTAAAATAATTATTATAATTGCTTATTTGTACATGGAAATAGGATGATAACCAAAGGTATTGTCCAGGATTAGGGAGTCTCGATTACTTCAGGCTCGACCGGAAATTGGAGTCTGCGTACGCCTGTGGTTCTACGCTGGTTACGAGATTTAGAAACCGAATAAACGTTTTGATGTTTATAAGAAAACTAAACAAAATTCTAGTCGTTTAAAAACGCGTGGGTTACCGATAAATATTAATTTACATAAGCTTGACACTGTACAATGTATGTATTGTTATTAGTTTTTTAATCGTTTCTACAGCGTTTTCAAAGTAATATATTTATTAATTTTTTTTTTTTATATACATTAAATTTCGGAAGACCACCGCGTAGCGAAATGATTGCAGGACGAAAAAACCATAAATTATAATAATAATCACATACTATTACAGCGCTGTGTATGTATTAAGATTTTCAATCGATTCGTATTTATTATTATTATTATTATTATTACAATATTGTGCGTCGGAATAATAGCCGTTATTCCGTGTGTAACAATATTACACGCCAAGATATCGGATCGACACTGTAACAATAATGCGCTGCAGTCCCGTGCACGTTGTGGACCGATGAAGATTATACGATCTACGTTGTAATATACACGGCGCGCAGTTACGGGTTTACGGCCGAGATAACTTTGTGTGCGTGGAAGCAATATCGAAACGATATTCGTATAATTTTAAAAACCTTTATCACATATGATATAATGCGCCAGCAGTCGTACAGCTCGGTGTGTGTACATAGGGATGTCTGTACGTGCGTCGGAATCGGAAGAGATTTAGAACACGTGTAGGTGTGTTCTAGAACCTATACGTAAATCACGTCCGTACAATATAATCGTCGTCGACGGGATGAGGACGTGAAGGATAAGGGGGGAGGGGAGAATAAAATAAAAATAATAACAGTGCATTATTGTCGTTATGACACGGGGTATTATAGTTGTTGTCCGGATGAGAGGTCAACGATATAAATAAATGATTTATACACGTGCGGGCGAATCGATTTTGTCCCGAGATAGGGAACGCGGTCGCAGCGCGCGTAAGTGAAATAACCGATTCTTAAAATCGTCTTTCGTCCAATATCGTTACGCGGCAGCGGAGTCGAAACCTTCGTCCGCATAACCGTGCATGTCTCGGCGGGGTAAATATACACGACCCATTAGTTAATAGGTTCGAGAGCTACGTTACAAATGGAAGCTGTATTATTACGTCGGATTAAATGATACGAATCAAGGGAACGATGTAATCCGTGGAATTCCGAAACATCGGCTTAAATACTGTTAAACATCTAATTCAGTATTCATTTTATTCAACGTCAGTGACGTTTTACTTGTGTACTGCAGTAGTACATAAAGGTCCGAGATCTCAATGAAAATCGAAATCAACTCGTTCGTACAATGATCGAAAATTGTTTAATATACGTACATCTTATTCCGCCGCGGACAATAAAACGAGTAAACGGTCGAGAGATTATTTAACGGAAAAAAAAAAAAAAAAAAACAAAGAACCGACGTTTCATAATGTCCGCATAATAGAAAATAATAAGTAACGCGTGGTTTAAACGGTTTAGAAGGAAAATCACAAGAAATCAAAATCGTTTACAGATTCTTTGAGCGTCACGAAAAATAATATAATCCCACACGCCGACGGTTTTTAACACGTAGTTGCAGTGCGCGTGTATTATGCTGTGACGAAGCGTTAAGTGTGGTGCGCTATACAGAAATATAGTCGTATTCATATTCAGTCGTCAATTGACAAACGAGCTACATTACTGATCATTCTGTAATGTGGCTCGTGGACGGGCGACCACGCGGATTTTCAGCCACTAAGTCAGCCGTGCCGCCACAAACATGCGTCTAGTACTAGCACATTAGCGATCTATACATTGCACACAAAGATCTAAGAGGTTAGACTTAGGTTAATTAGATTTTGAAAAATCGCATTTTTAAGGATTGGAAAATTCTTAGGCTCTGGACTGCACGTGGATATTTTTTTTTTTTTTTATACTTTTTGATCACTTAGGAAATATTTAATCGATACGTTGATTTCAATGATTTCAACCGGTCGATACGTACGGAAATCAAAATAAATATCAGTAAAACGCTTTTAGCTGACGCAGTGTCCATCTAATCTAAAATAATGAAACATTTCCCGAGTGAGTCATGGTAATTCGACCAGCGCATAATACAGTGATTGCTTGCAATTTCTTTAGGTACGATGTACTCAGTGATTTATCTCGTCCTGTTCGCATAAAACCACAGGTATGAAATGCGTTTTCGCTAACAGATTCTAACGTTTCGTTTGTATTATTATGTTGTTCGCGCTGAACTCGAACAACCGTAATAATGATATACCTAAATATATTTATACGTTACACACGTCGGTAACGTAAATTATATTAGCCGATAGCGTTGAAAACGATGAATTTCGAAAAAATCCTAGCGCAAAAAGCCACGGGGCGTACGTCGAAGCGAGTGGATTGGGTGCGACGAGTCTGCAGCATCGCGTTATTATGATATCGGAAATCCATTGTTTTTACCGGTCACGATAACGTCGCCGTCGTGTAAGTGCGCGATCCCGGCTACTACCTACTACAATATATAATATAATAATATACAGGGAAACAATGATAGAAAAAAAAAAAAGACAAAAAAAAAACAACCAAACGTGTATAATGAGAAAAATTATCGTCTATCTCGCTATTCTTCTCCGAATGCCGTTAACACGTACGCAACGTACGAGGCTCGTAGTACAAGACATACTAAGTACAGTATGTATAATATTATACATGCTGTACTTAGTATAATTGAACTGTTTCAGATCTTTGATTGCGTAATCAAGCGTATGTAGAAAATGCATCAGCCGTTTCCGTTTCCCCCCCCTACCTTTTTTTTTTCTTTTATTTTACCCCATCGTCGATTTGACGTCTTGCAACAGGTTATTATTAATAAAGTAAAGAAGAAAAAAAATAAACAGAAAAAAAAAAAAACAAACAACGTCAAAATGTCCGCGTGGCTCGGGCGGCTCATTTGCGCGACCGCCCTCCTCCGCTATGTGCGAGCGCGTCTGTGTGTCCGTCCACGGCGTGTGCACACAAGCGTATACACGTGTATTATTATTATTCACTATCGCGGCCGCAACGTTCTATTAACCTGGCGGCGGCGAAACGAAAAACTGACCGGGAGAAGTAATACGAAAATTAAAGAACTCGACGGACATGGACGGACGGGCCATGGAAATGATTAGGACTTCGCCGCCGACAATCTTCGGCGTAAAATAAACAGGACACGCCTACCCGGGGCACCTGTCTATTTCAGCGACGCACCGACACACACACGCACACAATTGTGCATGCACACGCGTACACACGCACGTAAACGGGCTTTTTATATACGTTTTTCACTTTAAAACAAACAACCTTTCCCAGCCCCCTTCCCCCCCCCCCTCGACCCATTAATAAACTCCCATCTTCCCCGTGGGCCACGTTTCTTTATGTTTCACCGCACGCGGCCCCATAATACAAATTGGTTACAATGTTTGTTTTATCATTATTATTATTATTATTACATATAATTTTTTTTTTCGGGGTAATTTTTGGGAGTGGTAGCGATTTTCATCTCCGGCAGATGTACACGAGTACACAACGTACCAACGCGCACACACACAGGGTGACCGTACATCAAAGTAGAATGTATACATTTTCACGGTCGATCGTGTATGGACGGTTGCTGTTGATTTCAAAGGAAAATTGCATTCTCATCTTTAATTTTAATTACCATCACTTCAGTTGTGCTCTGAACACATAGATCTGCAGTGGATACGAAGCGTTAGCACACAGCTCCATACACGGGTCAAAAAAACAAAAAAAACACAATCACATCAATCTGCAAAAGCGGTAACAAAATATGAGTTGTGCACAAACAGTTCGCCGACGCGTAAATAATACCGAGGCGACTGTAACGGGCCGAACAATGTTTTACACCAGAGCATAGGTCGAAAAACAACATGTAGTCTGTGGACGAACGCGATAGAAAAAAAAAAAAAAAAAAGAAAACGAAAAGACACGAAGAATTCGTTTGGAAAAAAAAAAAAAAACCAACTAAAATAGGTTTGCGAAAAAATATTGTTCGGTCATTGGTATTATTGGCTGTCACGTTCTCTGTTCAGGCAGTTACTGAAAATAACGCGTTTCGTGAACGCCCAAACCGATGGGCGAAACGTGTTTCGGATGTTCGTAAAAGTAGTATCACCCTGTACAGACGTGCACGAATTGTGCGCAAATATTTCGTGCGGCGACGGATGAGACCGCCGCACGGGGCCGGTCGACGGCGTTTCAATAAACATTTCTAGGTCCGTTGCTGCCGAAAACCGTTGCCTTGGCGCCACGCGGCGGGACAAAGGTCGGCGTTGTACGGGGCCGCGACGGAGATTTTAATTACCCGGGCGCCGGACGCCTTTGACGCGAGAGCGCCACTCATCTGCACACGCGTACATGTGAACATATAATGACGGGCTGCGCAACGAATCGACGGACAATCGGCGTTGGTTGACCGTGCACGCGCTGCTGAGAGTCTCACACAGAACCGTAGCCGCGCGATCCTTCCGAAAACTGCCAGTTGAAGGGAGACATTCTAAAACGCGCACTGTCGCCAAAATCCAAACTTTTCGGGAAAGATGAAAAACCGTTTTCGGCATAAATTCTATTTGTGGGTTTACGTTGATAATTTTTATCGATGCACTACAATGGCTTCGGAGTGTCAGAACTCATATTTTTTAAGTTTTAAGTGAACTAATCAAGGTTTTAAACTTACCTCTCGTGTCACGACGAACCGTATTGCCACACGTTGTACGTTTTGGACTGAAAACGCACTATATTAGATTTTATTGTTTGAAAAATATGAACAAACACATTTGATTATTACAATTTTTTATTAGTCATGTATTGCAACAACATCAACGAGTTCAAGTGTAACAGGTAAGTTAAAGACTTTAACTTAAACAAATAAAAGAAAAAACATTGTAAGTCTTAATAATAATTTTAAGAAGTAATCGTTTTTTTTTATAATTGAATGGCTCAAACGAATTAAAATATTAAACAATAGTAACAAAATAAAACAATAAAATCAACTTTAATATGAAATAGTATGTAGTATGTTGGGTACCGACCCGTGCATTATAAGTTTTAGGTGGTGATATAATTCGATTTTGATAAAAATTGCAATTGTGCGTTTTGGAATGTCGCCCTTCAATTACCAATCGCCGCTGCACGTGCACGATTCACCGTCGCGTTAACGACGAAAACATTTTCGGTATTCGTTATTTTATCGTGAAAACAAATGTACCTACTGGTGTTTGATGGGTTATAGCAACGTTCGGTGCAAGAACGAAAAATGCAAGAAACCGTTGGTAAGGACGCGGTCATACGGTGAGATGGTGTGCTCGAATTACGTTTTGATCGCAAAGGGAAAAAAAAGGATAATTCAAAAGTTAAAACCAAATGTACAACTTTTTCGCATTGTTTGTAACTGCAAATCGAAGTGAAACACTATAAAAAATCGACAAATTGAAATGTTTTTTTAGTTATCCCATTATTTTTCGATACGTAATTCAGTTTTCGCTTCGAATGCTAGTGGCTCTATTCTGGACAACAATGATAATACGATCCTACACACGGCGATCCGTCGTATAAATACGTAATCCTATTCGGTCACCGAGGAAATAAAACATTATGACGAGAAGGAATGGTTTTATTTTTATGGTGTTTTATTGTTTACGCGAGTTGCAATGCGATTTATTGTTATTATTGGTGTTTATTGATTTTGCGCACACGCGTTCCAGTGATCGACAACAACTCAAGGCCTAAACTTTTCGAAAGCACGCGCGCTCGTGCGTGTGAATGGGTGTATTACTATAATTCTTCACGGTAAGGAGAAAAAATAATACCGCAGCGGTTTCCTGATTGTGTTTTTTTTTCGGAAGTCCTTAAAATATTATCCGAAATGAAACATTAAAGCGCGGATAAGTATCGACGAGAGCACTCGGACGAAGGATTTCTCCGAGCGTTGTTTGTGTCCGCGCGTTTGTCTCGGAATAAATTGTTGCACGATTGTTCTCCTCAATGTGTAACAGAAACAGCGTAGGTAGTAACGTGCATAGTTTAATGCTAGTTCACTGCATACACGTATACGGTTAAGAGTCCCGATGATATGTATGTTTAACAACGCAAACATCGGAAAATTACTCGCAGTCGCTCGTTAATTGTTTTTAATCAACGAGCACGATAATAGTATGCGAATCGAATGTTATTAAACTCTCACATACACACACAAACACACACATGCACACACGCACGAACGTACGCACGCACGCACGTACGCACGCACACACTAGTGTGCTACGCTATTTATCGTGTGCAGGTATATGTTATGTGGTTATCGCGCGTGTGGAACAGCCTCTTCCTCCTCCTCCACCGACGTTCGCATCGTTTCCGCGCGGTTAGCTAATTAACCGATATTACGGTACTGCTGGACGCTTAATCACTGCACCAGCGGAGGGAAGGGGGGAGCAGTGCGTATTATACGGTGTAGTTACAGTAATATACAACGCGGAATTAATTGCATAACGTGCTCGGGGACGGTACCCGGTTCAAAAATAGTCCCCGTGCCGCCAGACGTACGGTAGTAGTAATCTTTAATTGGCCGAAGCTAATTAATTCGTGCAACGAAAACGATTTCGATTCCAATCCGTTCTGTCGTTTTGCAAGGATGCGATATGATACGCGCGCGCGGTACCGCAATACTCGCATTTGATGTTATGCAGCCCGTCATCGTCAAATACCCATCTGTATACTACAACCATGCAGCGTATGCTCTCGGCCGTTGATTTGCTTAGTGTACGCGACAGATCATAGTGACGTTGTGTTATAAATCTGTTGTTTTATTTTTTCCCCCGCAAAATCGTGATCGATGATTGACGCGTCGAGTATAACATTAAAACCGACCTTGTTACCAATTCGGATCCGTTTCGGAACGCGTATCACATCCGAAGTCCAATGGTGGTCTCACGAGGGAGGTGAGAAACTATGGGTGGATCACTCTATCCCTCAGGTTGTGTAATGTATGAATGGTAGAAATTTTAATAGTAATCATCATCGGAAAATAAAACGTTTACTACTGATGAAAATCATTTCGTATACAACCAAAAGCGTATAGCACAAAATTATCTTTTACAATATTTTAAGATCCTTTATATTCATGTAAGTTAGTAAATTGGTTACATTTATGTGCAATAGTTATACGGAAAAATTACGCAACTCTGATTCGTTTAAATGAATCGTTTTAGAACTTGTACTTCTGTAGAATAGAATAAATTCGGAATAAAAAAAAAAAAAGAAAAAGTATTTATATTGTTTTAGAGTTTAAAAACAATGTAGGTCCTTACTTATCATGCTTACCTGTTGGGCACACCACTGCTCCGGAGTCAACTGAACGTTATGTCTAAAACGATTGAAATCCATTCAAGTGAAAAATACAATTTTTCACAAACGCAAATCGGTTACATAACAAAGTCGATTTGTGCAAAAGTCAGTCTTACATGTTATAGCTTTTAAAGAATATGTTTACCGTAAGAGATCCAACTTTCTCATGCATATTATTAACATACACAGTTGAAAAATATTCATAATATTGTCGCTTCTTTGGCAACAACATCTTATCGTGGGAGTGACGCCAAAATACTTTATTATTATATGTTAAAAATAATTCAACAGTTTCAAAAAATTACAGTTTTTCAGTTCTCGTATTTATAACAAATTGTTTTTCTAATATTTGTGTTTGTGGTTTTTTTTTTTTTCTAATAATGTCGAAAACTGAAATAACGTCTTATTTTGCAATTTCAAATGCACTGAAAAAATATAAAATGTGTGACACTGATGTTGACAAAAAAAATTATGGTGATTGAAGAGCAGCTTTAAATTTCGGATAGACAGATGTCAAATTCTATCAACCGAAGAACTATTATCAAGAGATCAGATAAATTAACGCGATAGCACCGAAGTTTTATAGACAATATCGTCAATAATTTTATTTAATCATTCATTTTTAAAAGAAGTTATATATTAACATAAAATTGTATATTTCCTTTTTTAGCCTAGAAAAAAAAAACCGACAAAACCAAAAAACCATACTCGTGCGTAAAATATATCAATTTCTAGAAATATTCATGTTTAGAATACTCAAATTTTGAACATTTATGGTTGTACAAAACCAACCTGTGTATTATTCCTGACTTTAATCTTTGGTGGTAAACTAATCATTGTAATTTAGCGCTTAAAAAAAGTATGCAACATTATTAGGTAATGATGGAGCTTTAGATTTAGTCAATTTGACTATTAATTATAAGAATGCCACACAACAAACAATATATTTACAAACCTAACACATTGAACCGTCAAGAGAAATAATAAATATCTTACATTCAAAAATAAATTAAGAAATACTAGAAAATGAGTCTTGTTGATTATTAATTGTGTTATCGACAAAATATACCGATCCGTGATCATCAAAACCTGTGACGCCCCAGACGTATATTTTAATAGCAAGTTATTATTATTCTTACCCCTCGTTCAAAAAACTCTAATTCTTACGATTTCATTATCTATTAAACATTAAAAAGTTGTTGTCTTTGTTTTATTATTTGTAAATATTTTAGGCATTATAAAAATAATAGCACAAAGCACTAAGCAATAAAAAGTGTGTTTTGTAAGACTAAGCTATTTCACATTGTTAAAGAGTGGCCTAGTACATACAATTTTAAACAATTAAAACCTTCCAAACTGAAATATTCAAACAAGCTAACAAAACACATATAATATTAAAACTTTCATACCTTATCATTATTGATGATAATTATTAACATGCCTCAAGTTTATTATTTTAACTAACATTTCATAGTACCCATCCACCTCTTAAATTTTAAATGTGGCAGCTGCTTATAATGATTTCTCACTAACAGTCGATTCCGGTGATCATACGTTCGAAAATTATTTTAGATCATTTCATGCCAATAATGATATCAAAATTAAATTATTGAATGCTGTCACCAGAAATTTTATTTAAACGTAGTGACGTAAAGAAACTCAAATATTATAGTTTTGTATTTCATTAAACATTATATATGTCCAATACATCAAAAATCACTTTAAATATTCGTTACATATTCAAAAATCAAGTTCCGTAAGGGCTTATATGGTTTTTAGATTGCTATAAATATACATTTGATAAAGAAAACCGACATTTATCGGATACAAAAACTAGCAGATGAAAGTGTTAGTAATTAAAAGTACTTTAAACCGAAAACTGTTGTGAATATTTTAAAATACTTATAATTCGATTTAGATACGTGTTTTGGTATTGAGACTGATCACTCGTGGTATCTACAACACGAGCTGCTGTACAACAAATCAAAAAATGTGCAAATAATACCAATCACTGCTGAAATCATACTAAATGTCTCGGTGTTTCAAAGTAACCAACGGGACAATACATCCGTAACTGAATAGTGGTTATGGTTTGGAGGTATGTTAGAATTTTAATAGTGTTTGAATAAAATATTGGTTTCGTGTTGATTTTTTTCACCACACCCATTTGTCTTACGTCATAGCGTTACGGCTCAAAGTTTATAGCACATAGAATCGCTTCTCCTGTACCAAGAGAAGGAAAACAAATTAGACACGAATGTATAATCAAAATATTTTCATCGACCTCTTCCCTCTCTCTCACTGTCTCGCGGCTTTTCAAGAACCGCCCTTGCACCGGGACCGACCGAAGCGAACGCGTGGAGAAATATCGTGGCAACTAGCCGCAAACACGGTTCGCGGTGATAATCGAGAATCCTGCTTAATCCGACCAACCGGTGTCGAGTATCACTTCCGACCAGGTGTCCGTCTGCGCCCCGTGAAGGTATACGACGTATCGTGAACTGCAGACGACGATAAACCACGCGGTACGTTTGTCGCCTGCAGCCGAGCGCGAACATCGGTCGGACGGTGCCGTTGCCGGGGAACGGGTCGTTTTCGATTTCCGACCGGACAGCGGGTCCCGGGTAAATCGAAAAATACACTGGAAGTGAAACGGCGCACGTTCGACTACGACGCGCACATATTTGTTGTAACGTAATGCACACGTTTATTTTTTAAATACGATCGACGATCACCGTCGTAACAAGGTGTCCTTTAAATCACGACGGCCGGTTCGGGTGAAACGAAGCACCCGCGCACGGCATCCCCCCCCCAATCTCCCCGACCATCGGTATGATCATAATATTAAACGATATACGAGCGCGGTGCCGGGAGAGAACGGTACCGTTTCCAATCGCCCGACGTCAGACGCAATGATCATCAATCAACGACGGCGCGCATCTCGCGCGGCATTGCATTACGTTCTACTCGTCGTACGCGGGACGAAATGAAAACGAATTACGCTTGAACTGCCGCCGCACAGATGATTTCTCGTACCACGCGTTCATGAGTTGTACGTGAAACTAATATTCTCTTTGCGGCGGCACACAGCGACTACCGTGTGGCCGGCCCGGTGAACGGGGAAAAGAGTTGTTGTCCCCGAGACGTATTACAATGTAATGTATGCCGTATATCGTTTGCAGCACCGCCGCCGACCGTTGTTCTGGTGAATTAGCGCAAATTGGATTTTGACGTTCGGGCGCTCGTGACGAGTCGCGTTCCGTGTCGTACCGTAACCGGGGGAACATCGCGAGACGGGTTGAAACGGGCTTTCGTCCGTGGTGTACACCGCCTGCTCTCGGTGTCAACCAGGGCCTTACCACGGGGCCAGGGGGAGGACGAACGGTGCTCACGCACGAGGCGCGGTTCCGGGGACGGCGCGAAAAAGAAAAATTTGACTTTTTTACGTTAAAAATTGTGACGGTCGATGTTGTACATTTTACTCACGAAATCTTCAACGTCCTTTACGCAGAGGGATTTTCCAATTATTATTATTGTTGTTATCGACATCGGTTGTATTGCTAACAACCGTCGCAGTATCACCGTGTCAGTATGCGAGTTCGGTAACGAGTGTCCGTCTCGTGCGATGTCAATCGTTTTTTTTTTTTTTTACAATGTTGTAAGTATCATTATTTGTACACCAAATAAATCGAACAGTGGTTGGATGCTGGTCGTTTGAATCGCATGCACTTAATATTACTTAAAAATAAATTTATTTATTTTTTTATTTTTAATGAATATTTATATCAAATAAAGTATAGTTTTAGTATGTTCAATTTCGCTACGTTTATATCAATTCAAACGATTGTTGAAAACAATGTCTAACGGTTGTAATCATTTTAAATCAAAAACACATTAGAGCGCGTTTCGAGATTTCGCCCCGGGCGCAATATTTGGTTGCTACGGTACTGCCCATACGTCGTACAGATGCGACGACCATCGGCAATATCCGCGTGCTGTATGATCGTACGGGTGCGGCGTCCGATGTGAACGTCCGAGAAAACGCGTCTTTCGCTCGCCGTGGCTCATTAGGTCCGTCAGGTACACGCGATGCGAATCGCAATCACGATGGACGGCCCGGGGACCGGATGACGCTCCAAGACTGTGCGCCGACCGTAGGGTCAAGTAAGACTTAGGATTTTTGAGGGGGGACGGGGCTATTGGTATCATGAACGCACAGACCCGCAGGGGCTACGACTCCACGCATTCGTCTACTAATTTATATGCAGACAAAATTTGTCACTCCTCGCCACTCTATAGATTCATTCAAATTTTAGTTAGAAGAAAGTAAAAAAAAAAAATTATACGCGATTATTATGTGAACCAAATTTTTTTTTTTGATATTTCTGAGTAAGACGCACATCATAGTACATGGAATAACAAATTAATAATTGTTTCGTGTATCGAGATTAAATACGCACGCAGATGATTGGATTTTAGCTCGATCTTAAGCACAGAATTCCGAGATTCGTTATTTTCAATCTGGAAGGGATGAACCTCCC
Source organism: Sipha maydis (assembly GCA_034509805.1). Taxonomy (NCBI): domain Eukaryota; kingdom Metazoa; phylum Arthropoda; class Insecta; order Hemiptera; family Aphididae; genus Sipha; species Sipha maydis. The sequence continues at coordinate 1,131,996 of JASXSY010000032.1, read as the reverse complement.
TCCTAGTCGTGCCAACTGGAAATTTTTCAAGGGCCATAACGTTTAAGATTCCTTAATTTCGTGCGGTCCGATAATAAATTTTAAACGCGTGTGAGTTCATTCGAAACCCGGATGGGCTGGATGTACTGTAGATGTCTGCGTTGTAGGATATATTTCACGAATATATATATATATATATATATAATTTAATATAACATAGTTGTACTTAAACACAACATAGTCGATGCAAACGATCGATCTAGATGGGTGTGCGTCGAGGTCGTTGCAACGAAACGCGTTGGATTGTCTCCCGTCCACGCGTGACATGTGCGGTTTTAATCGAACTGACACGGAACGATTAAATAAATTATTGCTACGTGGGTCACCAATATATTTATGAGTGCATACTAACTCGACCGCAAAGGCGCAACGAGTTCTGTCCGCACACAAGCCGTAGTCGTACCGAAACACGTATCATGAAAATACTCGTGTCCAGGATTGTATGTAACTTACGAAATTCGTTAGTGCAATTTTTTCCACCCCGTCCGCAAATATTTAAAACACGCTAATATTGTTTATAATCAACAAAATAATTAACGAGTTTTAAAGTTTAATAAGTAGGTACATAAAGTTGTATCCCACGAGGCCGAAAACGCTGGATTCGAGATAAGATTTTACGAGTGTAAAAGGTAAAACAAATCTGCCATTAAAATATAACCAATTTAAACAAGGAGGAACGGTAATCGCATCAAAACCACTACATTGCCGGCCGTTTTCGGTGCGCAAAAGTTTTCTAGTTTATTTAATGACTAGCGTTCGCTTTTTCAGAAACGTTAATTATAAACGTCGTCAGACGGTAATATTCAATGAGCCCACTTTGTCGTAATGCAATTTAAAGTAATGTGAACAATAAAATTCTCTCTTTATATTTACACAAACTTCCTGGAGGCGTACAACTGAACAGAAAAAAAAATAAAAAAATATGTACAACGCGCGGATAATTATTATCGTATAATACGCGCACCGTGCAGCCATTATGTTTGAACAGCGTAATGATATTAAAATAATTGGCATTGTCGCGGTAATGGTGAAATAATAATATTTAATTCGATTCTCTGGAACGCTGCGACGGGATACGTTGTACCTCCGCCGCGCGCAGAGTTTTTATTTACACGGAAAATGTCGACCGCGGCTTTAAATTAACGTTTTGTCGTCGTTTCCGTTCTAATACAAGGCACCGTGATGTAATATGCAATCGTGTACACAACGCAGCAGCAGCAGCATGCGGACAATGTGAGTTTCTAAGAACGTACGATTTGAGGTGAGACTTGGTGCGTGCACAACGTAAGAGACAAAACTATGCAAATTATTCCGGTATTCATACGCGTTTGACGTAATTCGTTTAATCGGCTCGTTGGCACTCTTCCGGGGGACGGTGCGGACCGAAAAAATAGAATAAAATCCAACGGCACATCAACGTATTATATACTTATAATATATACTATATGTACTTTCGTCGTGTCTCTGTGGACACTAGTAATTTCGACCGTGAGAAGGATTGATCGGCAATATATTTGTGTTATTATTAATATTAACGTATAGAGTCACCCGATGGGAATTCGTTGGTTTCACTTTGGTCCACGTCGAAGTCGATGTGAGATTATAGAGTTAAGGTCACGGCATACACACCCTTTCTCTTTGTGCACTTACGTGTGTGTGTGTAGACGTACGTTTTACTAGCGTTTAATAAATATTTGTACCATTATACCATTGTTATTATCACCGCACTCGGATCCGGTCGAGAGACAATAATACGAGATGACCCGGTGAAATATTAATTCGGTTCGTCACAACGAGGTTTATTATTAACATCGTATTATTCGAACGCTTAACCGAAGGTACTTGGTGGAAATGATTAGGAAACAGAGTGAATATTATTATACAGTGGTGAAGTATAGGTAGTTGTTATTGGCGACGAGCGCTCGTTTTGTAATGTTATTAAAAACCGATGACAATATTATATTTTCTATACTCTCCTTCGTATTTGTTCGCGTCGTTCACACGGAAATCCATTCGCTTTTTCCCTTTTTTTATTTATTTATTATTTTTTCAGTTGAAAATGCTCTCTCTTTTACACCATTCACCCGCCGCCACCGTTACACTGGCACGCGGGTCGGGAAAGTGATAAAAACAGAGTTTGACGGAAAAGAATGTACGCCCAGTTTTTTTTTTTTTTTTTTTTAATATATTACGAAATATTGTGCTTTCGCAGTGTACTTTCGGAATACTCGCAGAGACGGAACGTTGTTTACGAGACGGCAGGGGCGTTCGCGTGCGCAATAATCCAAGATATTCCATTATAAAGTCCAATTTCAAAGATTGTACGATTAAACTACGTCTGCAGTATATACTGCACGTCTATCTACACTAATACAATCATAATAAAAGAAACGGTTCCCTCGCTCGATAACGTGGCGGTGGTGATGGTGATGGTGATGATGATGATGATGATGATGATGATGATAATAACATTTATTAGGATAATATTTATTGTTTCCGACGACGATACGGTTTTTTTTCTTCTTTTCGTAATCCTGCGAGATAAATAATTGTATTAAATTAACCCGCAATCCCGTTATTGTGTTGGCGGTCGCTCGCGAAATTTCGGCACAATCGTTTTTCGCCGCTGCTCGGTACCGGCATACTTTGAGAGCATTGTACGGCGCGACGATGCCTTTCATTAACCCTTCTTTTCACCGAACATTTTTGCAACATTATCATTATTATTATTTGAAATCGGCGAGAAAACGCGGAAAACCCGTAGAATTTCGTTTAGGGTAGCGGCGACTGTAGTTTAAATATCTCATCCGGCGACGCCGGGGTCGTATATACATACGCGCTGACCGTTTTCCGCGCCCCGCAGAGATGAACATCGAATAATTATTATTATTGTTCTGCAGACACGACGTGCGGTAAAAGATAAGCTCGATTAGCAATGTCGCGATTTTCGAACGGTTGTTTTATTGAATGAAAACTAAATGTCCGGCTACAAGTACGGTCGAATAATTTGTTACTGCACTGATATTTATTTGAACTACAGCGAATTCCGCATGTACGTTTCAGCACACGTTCGATGAGTTATGTATCACACGATGGACGCGCAATGCTCGCTTGTAAAATGTAAAATATTTTCCGAGAACAAACCAAAGGCCAAAGCTTTTCGTCGGGTTCATTCGGAACTTATTGGTTTTACCTCAATGTGTGATTTTTATTTTTATTTTTTGCGTCTTTGTACACGGTTTCCACCAAAACTATTGCTCTAATCATTACAACCCTGAGAAGTTTCTGATCGGACACGGTGTCCTGTTGGTATTTCGAAATGATCATTTTTTGGAATTTCTCCAAATGTTCTCCAAATGTTAATATTGAAATCAATTAAACTGAATTTCGAACTCGATACCACCTATGACTTTGTCATGCGCTATTCCATTAAACCTTATAGATTATTTATATTACTTTTTCATAAACATTTCATAATTTTCGAAGTATTGTGATGAAATTCGTGTCGATTATTATAGCCACTTGAAATTTTCGATTAAAAGTTGTACGTATCTCGTTGAGAAATTTGGTTATACTACTACATATCAGTAGTCATCATAATATATATAAGTTACTCCACACGAACATTTTCATTCAGAGTCGTTCATTCGAGAGCAAAGGTAAATTGTTTTCAAGTTCAGAAGACCAATACAGTAATGTCGTTCGCCAGTGTTTGTATTTCATCTTATACCGTTATTTTTTCGATTTAATTTAATTTCAATTGTTTTCACAATGTTTTATATTTTATAAATTTACAAGTTTCTAAGTATAGCGAGTAGTTATAATGATAAGCAGTCCTTAAACACGAAGAAATACCGTATTCTAGTCTTCCGATCGGTTCTGGTGAGCTTAAAGTGAAAATATATAAACGCGTACGTCGGAAATCGTTGAATAAATATACACAATATGCGCACGGAGAAGCGAGTCTTTCGGAAAGACGACGATCGTTGAACGTAGTGTTCATAAAAGTGTTGTGTATCGTTTGTGCATTAAATACCGACTTGTAGGTAATACGTTTACGGAGAGGAAAAACAAAGCCTTCTCGAATTTCAGAAAAACCGGAATAATATGCGTGCAGTGCTCGTTGATAGGACGTTAATACATAACAATTATTGTATGCAAATGAGCCGGTCCGAAAGTACATTGGATTTCACCTGTTGGTTCATTTCGGCGGTGGACGCCGAAATAGTCGGCCGAAACGTTTCGATTCCCATTGGTCCCGCGAAGTGATCAAACGATTTATCATGTATTATAACAGGTGTGAAATCCAACCGTGTAAAGCGACGCGACTACCCTGATGTACAAGGGTTCAGCGATACGGCGCGTTGCACACGTGATGGCAGCGCGGAAGAAAAATAATATCACAATGCGCACTCGATTTCCGAGATTCGGTGGTTTCTCTGTTTGTACACGTTTTCACGTGCGTATTTTTAGGCCCCGCGCGACGCCGTTAAAATTAGACGACCGTACCAGCGTTATTTGTTTTGGACTGTTCAAACGCCTCCGGCGGGCAGCCGGCCGCGGTGTAGTGCACCGTAATAAGTACCGACACAGGGTGTGCCTGGTGTGCTCGACGGTCCACTTGCCACTGCGGGTTAGGGCGTCGTGTAGAATGCGATACATTGTTGGTTTTAGCGCGTACAACGTATGCTGTCACGAAAATAGATTACGAACTGCTGAACGGTGTTCCGAAACGAATTATATGGACGTCCGCAGAACGAGACGAAGGCGTCCGGTGCACCCGGATGATATTATTGTTTACGGAGCGTTAGGGACCTTTTTTTTTCGTATTGACTGCAGGGATGCGTTTTGAGTGATGGCATTATTTAAAAATAAATTGCACAAACGGAGCGGATTGCCTGCGGCCGTGCGGGCACGTCGCGCGCGTCCGTTCTGGTTCGAGCGTTCGAAACACTCGTGGGGTATTCTCCGCCGTCAGACACTGATTGTGACGGACCGCATGCGGTGATCGAAAGGGGCGACACTTTGAAAACGAATTATTATTATTATCATTATTATTACCGTCGTCAGCTGTTAACTGGTCGGCCGACAGACCGATCGGTTAAATCGTTTACAAGGTTTCCGAGGAGCCGACGTTGTCTTTGGCCGCTCCCGGGGTGTTCGAACGGTTCTATAATACACAACAATACGTTTAATACGAAACGCCAAGCGCCGAGCAACCCCCCCCCGGCGAGTTCCGACGCTGTCTTGACGCGCGGATTTCCAATTAAATTTTTATTATACCCATAACCGTCATGTTCGACGAGTGTCTGACACTTTTTACGTGCACACCGACACGAATCGCTATGATATTGTTTTTGGTGTCAAAACGAGAGACGCAGCCGGTGCGACGGGTAAGGTTGGATAACTTCGTTCGAACGGAGATGATGATCATTCCTGACGGCGATTCGGACGGCCGACCGAGTGCGAATAAAAATTTTCGTTCTCCGCGAAAAATGCAATTTCGATTCGCGCCGACGACACTCATAGTAGTTTTTACAGTCCGTCCACTGCGTGCACCGAGAAATAGTTGCACAGTGATGCGAGAAACGGTAAACGTGTCGCGTTCGCCTTTGCCGTACACCTCGAAAGGAATGCTACGCGCGCACGTAATAATAACGTACAATCTTGTTGTCGTCCGAGGACACCAATGGTCGAAACGACACTTGACGCGTTTTAATCACACGTATCGTTATTGTGAGCGCGTTGTCCAAACGCCGCGAGGGGTTGAATTTTTTCCTCGCGCTTACGTTTTAACCCTACGGTCGACGGATTTCGGGAAGACTGTTTTCGCTTTTTACCGAAACCGCGACTGAACTACCGACGTTGTTTATAGGATCGGCTTGGCAAAGTGTTCCGTGCCACTTCTACGGAACGACAGCGAATCTCTGTCGACGTGCACCCTGTACGTGTATAAATATTTACGCGTGTGCGTGCGCGCTTTATCCGACTCGGTAGTCGCTGCGTAATACCCGTGCGAATGTTAAACGATCGCTTTTTAAGGATTTACGTATATACATATTATACACATAAGCCCGCCACCGAACCACGAATCCGATTCGAGACGTTTTTCTTCTGCGTACAGAAACGACGAGAATTATTGCTCCGAACACTATACGCGCGCCGTATGTGCGTGCATAATAGCACGGGAACGGAGGATCGGCGAAGCACCCGAAGAACCTTTTTGAATCGTAGACACATATTTATGCTAAAATTTCGGTCCACTATATCAAAACGTACATTTAATGCGAGTGAATAAAACAGACAGGCACCCGTACATTACCGTATAACGTATATAGCACTCAGTGGTTTATCATAAATATATATATATATATATATATATATATATATATATATATATATATATATATGCGCTCGCGTGTGTATTTATCATGTTATGTATACGTATATATGTATTTAGTCTCTTCTTTTATCCCCTTTGTATTTCACAAGCGTTATTCTTCGAGATTTGGGTCAGTGTTAGAATATGCCCTTTATGTAGATTGCGCAGTGATGGATTTTCACTATTATTACTATTACTATTATTTTTATTATTTCTATTATTATTACCATTAACATTATTATTATGACTATTTTGTGTTTTGTTTTCTTCGAAATCTGTCAGGATTCGGCATTGTCAAAAAACGAAAGACTGCAGGATTTTGTTTTCAAACGTCATCTCCTACGGTGGCGAATGAAAACTTATTACTTTTTCGGTATCGACGAAATTAAACCAGTATTTTTATAACTTTATCCTTGAAATTTCGATTATAAAAAGGGGAAAACGGGAAATGTATATATACGCATCACGGCTGTTCCGAAAACAAATAATAGACACCAACAATGGCGTGTGCCAGAACCGCACCAATCAATCATCGTCTGTCGAATCATGACAAATTTCAGTACGATTTTAACCGGATAGAGAAGCAGGTGGACGACTACGGGGTTCTTAAAAGTTCTACGAACGCTAACAACGTCCGGAGCGGAAAATAAACGAACCTTTTAGAATTGAGACAAACCTCCGGGGCTTTTACCATAATGACGAAATATTGAACTGCAGTCACGTCACGTTTGTTAAAGTGCTGGTAGTCCGTTTCTTCTTTCCTTTTTTTTTCCCTTTTTTTTTTTTGTCTTCGGCTCGAACACGCTTTTTCATCGGTGAATTCTCGCGGAAGAAACCGATACTTTTGACTCGAATAAGTGTCGAGTTTGTAACATTATTCTACTTCAGTCGAATAGGATAAAATATATTGTTTTCAAATATTTGCGTGACACAAAGCCAAAACAGTATAAATAGATATTGTATTGTATTATACACCCTTTACGTTATAGAAAATAACATTTTAAAAATAAAGTACGTAATCGTAGATCCATCGGATTATAATTTCGTAAGTATATAAATACATCGGATAAACGAGATGGATTTCTTATGACTTTCAGTTTTCAAAATTGTTATTATTTTTATCGATTATTTTTTATAACCGTGCACGAACGTTACGAAAACGTTATTTCATGTGATGCTGTGTTGACCGTTTTTTCTTCTATTTTGTGAAATAAAATACATACATATTACAGTCGTAAGTTTTATTTTTCATAACATTTTGATCCGAAAATTTAATTTTACTGTCACATAAGCAACAACGTTAACAAATCGAACAAAATGTCCGAGTTCATTTACATTTCCCCAACATTTTACTAACTTTAATGATAAGCTTGCTCTGGAATCCACATATTGTTGATTGAGAATATGGCTCTACAATATGGTCCCCGTAATAGTTAATTCTTAAATTTAAACTAGAAAAAAAGAAATTTAGTAAAAGTTTTTACGATTCCTCCTATTTAAAAGTTCTATGACCCGTATACTTTGTACACTGCTTTTTATCAGTTTTTAACTAAAAAACTCTAGAACAACGTCGTTTGCGATTAGATCTATAATTTCTTTATAAGATATTTTTACTGGACTGTCATAATTCCTTACGTTCGACCCAATCACAGAATTTATGAATTATAACAGCAACACTCCCTTCCTTCACAATATAATTATGAAATCCATAAACAAATTGTAGATCGATTTGTTCGTATCACCAAACTGTAATTCAAAATGTATTTCATACTTTTCAATCCATAGTTACGGAAATTTTTTGTTCGTCTATTATTATATGTTTGATTGTTTTTCATTTTATTTTTCATTAACGATTATAATATTATTAAATAATTTTAGTAATTGATTCTTGCTTGTTTAAAACCTAATTAAATATGATCAAAGTTAATATTCTATAGCCTATTGAGCGTTGAACGATGTGATGAGTATATTACAAATATTATGGAGTACCCTCAAAATGATATTAAAATAAATAAATCACTAATTCTGTGTTGAATAAAAAATCAAAATTATACGTAGCGTTTTTAAAAGTATTTAAAATATTTGTCTCATAATTTAAACAGTTGTTATTCCTATGTACGGTTGATATATTATATTAATTTTATTATCAATAAGTTAAATCAAAATGTTTTATATTGGACTACAATATTATGAGTCCTATATCATATGTGTCGCACAGTAATTATAAATTTAATACGATTACTTTTTGTGAATTTCATGATAATTTTAAAAAGTTTTAAATGATCTATAGCGTAGTATTATAAATGATTTTACTAAGATTTTATCATGTTAATATATTTTTATTTTTAAAATTACAAAAATTTAGCGGACATGCAATTTAAATTACACATTTACATACAAATTACATCAATATGCCGATCAAATAAGTACCTATATATTCGTAGTAGTAATAATTATAATAATAATATGCGGTATGAATATCTTACAGTAATTAACGACGCTAATACGCAGTCATGTGCGTTTACGATTTATATCTGCAGGATTATCCGTCCTGTGCAAGGGCAATTTTGTAAGAAGTTGGTTATTGGATGAAATGCGTGCGGTATTATGGTTGAACTCCCAAGTGGTCGTGCAACATCCATAGCGACGTTCAATACGGTTTAACTTTAATACAAAGTCTCTGATTAGGAAATTCATCATGCCACGTCATCGACTTTATTATTCGACATTAGTCAAGAGGGCTTACGAACCAGCAGCTATATATAATATAATATACACACACACACACACATATATATATATACTCCCCTTCAAACTTTTATCGTGGTTGTGTGCGGAGCTGAAATAACGAGACGGCTCTAGTGGTTATAATAAGCGCGTCTCTTTTTCGCATCAAATCTAAATTACATAATTCACGGATCACTATCCCAAATTATATATTTTCATACATTACGAAATCCGTCATGATATATGCGTTTTCTCCATGGACGGCCGTGTAACAAACACACACACTGGCACACAAACGGATCCATATTAAGCTACAGGGATGGGGATCACGGTCCGCATTTGCACTTGCTTGATTTCTGAAGTTTACACTCGGTGGATCATGTAGACGAAATGTAATTACCAATAAAACGGTTAAAATTATAATAATTTAAACGATTTTCAGACTTCTTCGAAGCATAGTATCATCCGAACTTAATGCTTGAGATTTATTGTTGTTATTAAACATCATTTTACACCGAAATGAATTTTCGGGGCTTTTTTCGCGCGGACAAATTTTTCATTTTTTATTTATTTTTTTCATCCAAAGTGACTTGCGAAGAAGAAAAATCACGCGCATTATATTTGGCACACACCCTTGCTATAACGGCTTCGCTGGCGTAACTGCCGTATCGCATCATTATAATACCATACCATAGTATAACATGACATAATAATATAATACAATACGCGTATTCCGTGGCGCTACGACCCGATTCTATACAGTGAACAATAATGTTGGTTTTGCATTAATTTAAACCGAAAAGAGGAAAAACGAAAGCGCCGCAAGGCATAATGTTTGTGCTCCAACGAATATGCTACTACACGACACTACCGCGACAACTATAACTATACTGTACGTACGCGCTTTCGTACGTTATACTTATTTATATAATCCTATTAGCTGATTTGGCCGACCTTACCCGGAAGATGGTTTACCATTATTTCCAAAAGTATGTAAAAAAAAAAAAAAAACTTTCGATCGTCGTGTTTATATTCTGACGGTATTAACAATCGTCCAGTCCAAAAATACTTCGTAAACACGATTTTCGAAAGATACTTTTTTAGCGTGCATCTAGATTACTAGAGGACTACGGAAAATTTCAAGTTCAAAAGTTACGTGGTCTTTGAGACGCGCGACGATCAGTGAGTGAGTGTAGTGGTACTTGAACATTACATAATATACAGACGGAGGCAGAACCAAGCAATTTTACACACGGGAAAATGTTAAAATCACGCCCTATTGTTCAAATACCCTTCTCAGCATGTTTTTTTTTTTTTTAATAATTATGAACACAACAATACTTGTTGAGTTATAAACATATTAACAGGAACAGACTTATAAATTATAAGTATCGAGTTAGTAGTCAATAATAGATTATACACTACAAAAATGACATCTTCCGAAATGTTACGCCGGAGGATGGATCATCGCCTTCCTCCCCTGAGTTGCACCACCGAACATAGATAATATATTGTATTCAAGTTCCTGTTCGCGCGTTTCGCTGTACCTGTGTTCCGCGCGTTATCTCTCCGTTTTCGTCGAGCTGTTATTGTCTCGATTGTTGTTGTTATTATTATTATTATTACTATTATTACTACTATCTTTACACGTATTGCGCCGCGAAGATTATTTTTGACGTTCTCGATACGGTGTAGTGGTATAGTAATTCGACGGAACGAACGAGATGGTTGAGCAATAATATTACATTGTGTAGCGCGGGCGGCAGACGGAGATTATGCGGAACACTGACGGACTGCGATGCAGCCTGCCGGCGCACAATAGCCGGTGAAGTAAACACAACGACGTGGCGGAGACGGGTCTGTAGAAATTCCAAATCGTTCGGGAGCTTTACAGTCAACTGCTCGCCCGAACGGACACAAACACCGCACATACATGCGTATACGTATGTGTGCGTGTGGTACACATGCACATTTCTGCGCACGTGTTTGCTTTGATACGACATAAGGGTGAGAAGGAGGGGGGATTCCGACACAAGCAGCTCCGGACTAGTGCCGTTCACGTCCGCCTCTGTGCGAGTACCATACGTGCAATAGTTATGTTTACGGATAATTTCGGACGTGCACGAGTTTAAACGCAGAATCCGTCGATTGTTTCTGACGGTTTTTATACCGTCGAATAACGTCCACAATAATATCACCCAGCGGTTTTCAGTTAACTGCAAAAGCTGCAGGGTCGTCCGGTCTACTGATTCTTATACGCTTAGCCCAGGAGCCGGTAATATTTTCGTAGGAGAGAGCCGTTTATCCAAACGTCACGAAACCCTGGCGTCCAATTGTCCAACGATCTGCGAAAGGTGTGAACAACAAATTAATTTTTTTTTTTTTTTTTCAACCCTCGTTTTTTGAGAGAGGCTTCATAACGTTTTGGGCTCAGTACGTTTCCCGTTCGTCAGCTAGTGAACCAAACAATGGTATTAACTACACGATTCGTATTATCGTATTCCAAAGACAAGTGTAAGTTTATACATTATTATTATATGTATTTTTTTTTTTTTATAAAAATCTCGATGTACAGGAGGCGTATTTTGTGGTACCTGTGTATTATTAACTTACGTTTGAAAGCATTGCGTTCGGAAAACGGTTTTTAATTATCCGTATTATGTTAACATTATCGTATGATGTGCAATTTATTTTTCGCCGAATGTATACCAATCCCATCACGTGATTATAACTCTCAACTTGAATGTAAAAGACGAATTTTATAGATTTATTTTAGTAAATTTTAAATTTATTTGAAGCATTTCCATGTTTTTTCAAATCGTATGAAATAATTGGATGAAAAACAACAATTACCTTACCGGGAAAAGATAGAACTAAAATTATCTACTGAACCTACACATTTACCGATTAAATGTAAACGTCAAATAAAATACATAAAAAATATATATATAATATGGTTATAACAATGTACTTCGGTAAAAATGTTAACGACGGAATTGCACAGGGTTCGAGAAATATTCCGTTTCAGGCAGATCTATGGTATCATCATAATATGCGACGGGAATAGATACCATTTCCATCGCGGACAAGTTTCCTGCTTGTATAGGATTCGTTCTCGACAGGTTGCACTGTGCACGCAATTCACGATGATTGTTGTTTGTTCGTTGGTACCCGATCGGGAACAGTCGGAAAACGCACAATCGGAAACGGCGCAAACAATGTAAACTATACGATAGCGTGATGACGGAGTAAATGAGAATTTAGAAACGCTGAACGCGCTGAACGTCTGCATACGCCGAACGGTTATGATTTCTAATAGTAAATATACATATATATATATATGCTTGTACGGTCCACCGCAAGCTGCAGTAACGATGATTGTATATTTGTTTGCGGTAATCGCGCACGACTGCAGTTTTGATGTGATACGCATAAAATTACAATACCATTATAATACGACGATTAAAAGCCCTTCGCGCCTACGCGGTTAAACGTATATTTAATACCGATGACAGTGCCGGTCGTAAATTCTTCTATTCGCGCACGACGTGCCCGCGCGCGCCCGTGTGAAGTTCATAAATTACAATTATCACTTGTAGACGAGAGACCACACCTGATAATGTGTATATTTTGTACGTGTGATCATAATAATAAATACGAGAAACCGTCACGCAAACGCAAATATTTGTACTATTATAATTATTAATATCAATGGTAATTTATCATCATCATCATCATCATCATCATCATTATTATTTTTATTATTGAAATCGGGTTTCAGAACGAATATTAAAATTTTATAATACAACAGGGACGCGATTTTTGCACGTAGCATTTGACGGATCGTCGGTTAGGCGAGAAAGTGAGATTTTTTGAATTTATTATAAATCCGTTTTTTTACATTACGTTCATATTATTGTTGTTCAAAAATTTAATTTAATTTTTTTGAGATCCTGAGTGAAACGGGGAACGTATTGGTTATACTATAATTGGAGGGTCCAATGCAACAACCAGATAACTCCATTTTCACTAATTTTTCAGGAGAGCATATAAACTGTTTTAATAAACTAATTAATTTTATAGAATAATTTTGTTTAAACTATTTATTTATAAATTACTTGTGTATCATATGAAATATAATGTACATATATATATATATATATATATATATATATATATATATATATATATATATATATATATATGTGTGTCTCTGTACACTGTTCACGGACGTAAATAGGGGGGAGGGACTTAGCCCTCCCTAAGTCATCTTAAATCCTTTCTATGATATGTTGAGTAGATACTTCACTTTAATATATTGTTCTTGAAGCCTTTTGGGCTTAAACCCCATGCATTTGAGTACCCTATTTACGTCCATGACATTAGATTTCTTATTAGCTTGTCGAATAATCGAGAAAAGCGGAGGAAAAAATTTCAAATAAATCTAAAAATTTCAACCGAGATCCGAAACCTCACCACTAATAATCGACTGTCATTTTTTCACGCACTATGAGACTGTTTATACGATTATTTGGACCTGAATGATTGCTTCAATCATCACAAACAAGAGATTTCTGAAACGAAACTGTTGTCTAATTGACACCTTGAGGGGAGTCGTTATGCAAATTTTCCAACAGTTGTTTTAATTGTTGCTAATAACTGACGAAAAGCCATGAAAATACGACAACATTCGCGGCACACAGGTTTCCGCCAAAACCGAATTTTAGTTTTCTCCGTAACTCGAAAGGAAACCGTCAAAAATCCATCGCGCTAAAACGGTCGGATCTTCTATCGACCACGTGGAATAACGACGGTCATTACACGTGTATCGTACAGCGTACGCCGTCGTGCGACATTTTCTATTGATTGAAATACCCGAAGAGGACGCCATAGTGTACCCAGTCGGAAAACCGTACTGCTGAAGTGTTCGGAAATATCGACGTCGAACGGTCTCACCTGTGCGTTGATCGATACAATCATCACTCTTATATCATAACAGTGTGGCGGGTCTGGACACCGCGACGTAATCGAATCGCCGCACTAAAGCGTTTGTAATAATATCACAATGGGATGTCGCCTGTTTCGAAACTTCGCGATGCTGATGAAGCACTAGTGTTGCAAAGGCGCACGAGATTACGTTCCCAATGTATCGATTGTGTCCGGGTCGAAAACCGTTGTACTCCAATGCAATCGCGAATTTCACATAATAACGCCGTAAACTCGGAAAACTTGGAAAACCAACCCGTGTTCGTACATCGTCGTAACATCGCGTGTACACCGATTTGCTATCATGCAACTTGATACGTATCGTGTTACGCGGTGTATGCCGATATCATTGTTGCGGAACACGGTAAAGTTTTCCGCGGTGAACATTTCGGTGCGCGCACAACGTCAACTTTGCGCTCGCGTACACGTAAAGTTGCTATCGGACAGAACATTATCGACCAATCGGATTTTCTTATGTTAACGAACATCGGCTTTAGAGATGACGAAACATTGGAGTACAATAAACATTATAATGTAGTTCCAATGTAGCGATTTTCAAATAATACGGTCCATCACTCGCCTACACATCCGCCAATTACAGTGACCTTCAGCGAGTTTTAAACACAATATTTTAATGTACATTTATGTTTAAATAAATATATTTTATTATATTTTGTTATGAGTATATTTTTATGTACTGTTTAAAACAGCCCTTTGTTCATATGATATTTAAATTTGTGGTTGAAAAAATCCTATAACACAAAACCTGTACAAGATTTTCAACCCGTACAATCTGCGACAAAACTGAATCCTCATGATAAACGAACAATTATGCGCAACATTAAGATCTACGAATTCCAATAGTAAACAAAGCTAAATAAATCCGACAGTTAAAAAAAAATCCATTATAAGCTCCATTTGATTCCAAAACCGTTTAATCTCTCATATGTTCTCGGTCTATTTTAAATATGTCACTAAATGGTTTCCCTCTAACAAATCAATAAAGCCATTTTATTGCATTGTTGTAATCTTATTATGATAATCTGATTTATATCAAGAAAAAAAATATAAATAAATAAATTATAAATTATATTTATTTTATACTTCAAAATCACTTTTAAGTACTCATCTCTTAACAGCTAGTTTATTTTTAGAGAAAAACGACATCGAGAGTCATGAAAAACAAGACAAATATGTTTGATATGTTTGTGTGTGTGTGTGTGTAAAGCATGTTACTTAACATAAAATTAAAAGGTAATTAAAATGTTTTTACGTAAATGGAAAACAAACTGTCTTTGAAATTATGTGCTTACCTAAATAAATCAATCCTTTTGATGTTTCGTTGCAAACACAAATAATATTGTTTAAACTTTAGCCGAAATCGAAAGCTAATTTCACCAACATTGCGGCTTGTTTAATATTAAACAGTTTTCAATAATAATTATAACAAACTGGTGTGTATAAAAAAAAAAAAAAAACCAAAGGACTTATTTTATAATTTCTACAATAACTGGAGAAATAAATACAAAGGTAAAAAGGACAGAAAAAATAAAAATACATATAATATGTAAATATAATGTGTACATCAATTATGTATGTATTTAAGTAAAAAGGAAGCTCGATTAAGGTTCACAATTAAAAGCACTAAATAAAAAGACTATGTTACTTTTTTGTTCGTTTAATTAAGTTGTGAAACAAAGTGAGTTTTATCTGTTGCCTTTGATCAAATAAACTTACTTTTATTAGAATTTTTTTTTTTAATATACCAATTATCTCGGTAACGAGCCCGAGATATAAATATATACATTTATATATTTATAGTTGCTGAACACAAGGCAAGTTAAGTTTAATTAATTAATTAATTGTTTCCGTTTATCTTATCTATATAACTAACGTTCTCAGTTCGATAGTTTTCTGTTATTGGTTTAAACACTAAATCCATACAAAACCTAATATGCCGTTTAAAATAATTAAATGTTGTAATACGATTAAAAGAAAAAAAAACTTGTTTCATTGTGGCAGGCGATAAACTTCCTATTCGTAAGTTTGTTTCTTTCTCCACGGATTCTGTTCGAATTATCATTACTCAGTAGTGATGTAGTTTTGTGGTAATATTAAGCGAGTACTTTAAAAGTAAAAATATCATTTGATCGCAATGACAATATGGCGTTGCCCGTGACAATCAGCGTTTTTTTTATTTCAAGTCGAGACGAACAATTTCGATGTATAGAAAGTATGATGTGTATGTAATAAAATTTAATTTAAAAAAAAATATATGCATGTATAAAAAAAATTAAATAAATATTTTGTTCGATAAAAGTAATATCACCCATAAGTTTCGTACGTAAAAACTAATGTTTATGATAAACGAATTCGAATCGCTTGACTTACCCGGTGCGTATATGCTATTTATAATTTCTAATAGCACTTGTATAATATTTTACGTTTCGTATTCACGGGGGGCGGGGGGAACGTAATAACGATTTTACGCGTAGGTATACGTACGCCATATTTGCATACCTATGCGGCGAATAATTTACCGTTCACGTGTAAAAACACCGCAACGGTTGAAATATTTCAGCTTCGAAATAAAACTCGTCTACGTACGGTCTCGCATAGCGAGTCGGACGTATCGACCGAAACAATTTGACGGAAAACGCATCTTTAATTTGTATTTGTATGTTCCTCCCCCCCCCCCGCATAGCACCTTTACGTATGTACGATACGTGTATTCTATCGCGGTCCGTCCGTCGTCATCTACACGTAACGTACACACGCGTATTTATAAACGTATGTATACAATTAATTACCGCTTCGAGTGTGTTTCTGATATATTACTGTATCGATTGGACGGTTAGCACTTCTGGGCCACGATGGGATATCACGACTCGACTCGTTTTGCCGTTTTGGCAGCACGATTCTCATTATACTTATCGAGAGGTCAACGAATATATTAAGAAAAATCAACACGATTACAATATTATACTATTCCGTTCGCATATCGCCGCTGCAGCTGCAGCTCTCCGCACGGCCATACCGTTCGTTGTTCTACGAGAAACCCGTACGTATATACGCTGTGCTCGGGGGTGAGAGTTGAAGGTCGTCTACTGTTGTTTTTCGAAAAAATGTCTTGACGAAATAGACAGAGAGATGAAAAAAAAAAGTGAATAATACTGAATACTGTCTGTTACCGCCGTAATGTATCGTTTTCAACGAAACGACAAATATTTTTACCCGATCGGATTTTTAGAAGATTCTGAGCGGTGAAATCGGTAACGCGATTATTTGCACCGTCTTACTGATTAACGTTCGACGATTTGACGACGACACGACGACGCGATAACAGTTTAACAATTATTCCATCGAACACGTGTCCGTTTGTCGTGATCGTCGCACGGAAGCAGTAACGCTCCGAAATTGTATTAACAATATATGGTGTCGCACACGGAAAACGTACAGACGGGCGGCAATAAGCTTCTAGGCTTGCGCGATACACATCGAACGACGTGTGTCTCGCACGGGGCGGATCGATGTTCGTTAAGTTGGCCCGTATAAGTATTGCAGTTTGTTTAAAAATCTATAGCATTATTTTGTAAGTTAATTTTTAGAATTCCCAAGTTTACCGGGCGGCCTGCAAGAGCTTACTAAGTTACAAAGTTGACCCACACAAGTTGTACTAAAACTATTAAAATTATACCAAACGATAGCTTTTAAATTGTAATTATTCGCAAGTCTATTACACTTAACATTTACATCACAGGATGGCCGCTAACTTTTGAGTGGTGCAGTTGGCATGAAGTTTTGACCTGAAACTTCGGATTGGCTATCGAACGAAAGCTAATGGTTATCTGTGTAAATATACGAATAAATGTTTATCGGTATGTTTCTTATGCTTTCCTGGATTACTTAACCGATTTTGATGAAATTTGATACAGCGATAAATAGGACCTTGGAAAAGAATATGGTCTACCCTTTTGTGGTGAAAAAATGGAAAAAGAAGTCTGATAAAGCCCGACATAGCAGATGTTGTTTTGTTGCTGCTATAACAAATGAAGAAACGGAAAGGAATCTCATTATCACACACCTAAGTATGCACCTAGAGTATGTGTGTGTGTGTACATGGACTGAATTTGAAAAATGCTTGCTTCTCTCGTGCACAGTTGTATGTGACCTGCTCACGCGTCGAAAAACCTGATTTATTTGTGTACGCATCAGAAGGATAAACTTTGTGAATTCAAATGCACTTCAATGATAGGTTTTAAATAAAGAACTAGAAATTGTCCAACTTTGCACAATAAAACGAATAAAAATACATTATGTTTTAAAATAAATTGAATATTGTTGTAACGATATTAGTCATTTTTTTTAAATTTATTAAACGGCATAGCAGGGCGTGACGGGTATGGCTGTATTTAATATCAACCCATCACAATACATCGCAGATTATTATTTTACCGTTACTCCAGTTAATTTACGCGTAAAACATTTACAGCCAATAATATCCAAAAGGAGTTGAATACTCACATTTTTCTTACCGAGCAATTCTGCTATAAATAAATAAAAATTTATTTATAAAAAAATACAAATACCACTCACTCGTTGATCAATAACACATCACAAAAACTACCAAATGTATGAACTTGAAATCTGACAGAGTAGGTTTTTTTCAGTACTCTGGTATCGGGAATAGACGGTTCCATAATGCAAAATCAGGTAATTCAGCAGACAATCAAAACTACCATACAAAATCATTTAAAATTCGTTTTATCTGGTCTATAACCAACAGTTACAGTAGGCTTTAAATATTAAAAGGTAATAATAATAATCCATTGAAAACTATGTCCCGGCCAAGACTGTTTCGTACGAAGCCGAGTAATTCAGCCAGTAGCATATATTTGCAGTTCACTGAGCGGTTATTAGCAGTTTTTGAAGCTGGGAATTTCAGCCCAAATTTTTCGATCATGACTTATCAACCTTGGTACATATGAAAATCTTTTTTAAATATTTATTATTTGTATTTAACATGTATCATTTGGTGGTAACCATTGCCAATTCGTTGCGGAACATTACACAAAATACGTACGAAGAATTTTAAAAAAAACGTTTGGGAGCATTATATTTTCAAAAATATAAATATTTAGAAATTAAAACACGATATTTTGCGTCCTCATGTTATAATACATGTTTTATAATAACAAATAATAATGTTAATAATTTTATTTATTTTTTTGAGTGAACCAACTTCACAAGTTCAAAAGTTTTTACTGGCCAATTGAATTACTTACAAACTCTAAAAGTTAACTTGCAAATACTTGCAAATAACTTGCAAAATAATAGGTCAGAGTTAAAAAAATTGCAATACATAGATAGGCTAACTTCATGAACACGGTGGATTGTAGACGTGGCTACGGGACAATATACTTAAACGTACCATCCACGGTACAAATACAGTGCACCAGTCATACAAACTTGTGCTTAAAAACGCAGTGATAGGTGATAAGTATCAAATATGAATACGAGTGTAATATTTAAAACAAACAACGAAAGAATTCATTTATTAATTTGTTATAGTTCGAATGTTGGTAGAAAAAACCAAAGCTACTGTAATGGTTGTAGTATTGTTATTGAGCATTGATGAAAATAAGAGAAAATTGACTTCGAAATAGGTGTTAAAGCGATTAAACCTATTGCATGATAGACTTTATGCACTTTCAAACATCATCTCGTCGTAGTACATGGTTCGCAACTTCGTGCACTTCCGTAGGTACTCCGTGGCGTGAACGGGTCCGGGGTTGCAGTTCCCGGGAATCGATTGTTCCTTTAGCCGCCGGACCGTTGGGATGGCCGTACGGGCCGAGGTCGGTCAGCAGTTGTGCACGGGACGATGGTGCTCGTACGCAGGACGGCAGGGGAGGGCGCGGTAAGGGTTGCCAGCAGAACAACGTTTATTTTCCGCGTACTGTTGTAGTTAGAGTAATATAGTTACATTATGGATATGATGTATCGCGGCCGAGTGCGCATCGCTCACGAACACGCAGTTCGGCGCCGGAACTCCTACTGCAATCATCGTTCACGATTTACGATTCGCGATCGCGTAAGAACTCCTCGCGACCCCGCATCAGTCCTCTAGGTGTATCAATCGTGTACGTTTCAATCGGACGGACGGACGGTGAGCGCACGTCGCTGATACGCAACGGAACGATAACGCTAGAGGCCGCGTGTTGGTGGTACCGTCGTCGTCAAAATGTCACGTTTGGTGCACAGATCGCCTGAAATGTGTAGCGCAGAGTTGTTGTTGGGGAGGGGGGTTGATCTATAGCGGTGTCCGTGTGAAACAAAGTACACGCATAACAAGCCCGCTGGGAAGATCGATTGCGGAAATTACACGCGCACGGTCGCTTTAATATATGTATATTATAAATTGTCATTGCGATGTGCGCGAAGGGCGAAAAAACGAATCAGCGGCAGCGGCGGCGGCGGCATCGTCGTGCAATATAAATATACTATGTTTTATGTATACGTTGGTCGCGGAGGGGGTAGGGGGTGGGAGACAGAATGACTGTTAATTAAATTGATTAAAAGGGCACAAACCGCCGGCTGTACGTGCATGCGTGTATAGGTATAAAAATGCGCACGAAGAGGCGGTGGCGGGTGTGATCGATGGAGCGCGGCGCGCGCTCCCGAGAGTCGAGTATGCGTTCGCCGCTGGACGTGCGAGTAAATTGAACTCCGTCGCCGCGGAGAGGGTGGAAATTTATCGCGCGCCGGTCGCGGCAGAGGAAGAAAGGCCGCGGCACACGGGGTGTGCGGGGAAAGGGTGAAAAAAGTAGAAGTTAATTATTAACGATCGGAAAGCAAACTGGTACAAATTGTTGAACCGAAGCCAAACTGATTTATACACACGGGTATGGATGCGTATTCTTGTACGCACATACATGTGTATGCATGAACCAAGGAAGGAGAGACTCGGTGCACGGACTCGCGCACAAATCTCATTCTGGCGGCAAGTTAACAGGTAAACGGAAAGAGAGAGATAGAGTGACAGAGACGGAAAGTCGGTACGGTATTGTCTTTTTTTTTTTCCAGCGGTCCGCATTTACACACCTATAAGGTCGAGACGCGAGGAGACGAGATTTATTTCGAAGAGATTCATCGACGATTACGCGCCGTACGCATCGACGACGACGTAAATCTCCGGTCGATCGATATTATTCGGTATGCGGCGGCTTCGGGTGACGGCACTTTCGCGGCGAAGACGAGTGTTCAACCGAGTGCCAAATCGTTATGGGGCGATCGGACGATAAACGCACTGCACCGTGTGCATTTGTACAATGCACACGGTGTGTATTGTGATGTCAGCACGCGAACGTCCGTCGTTAGAATTTTTTATTTTCGTCCCGACCCGCACTCCCTACGCCCGTTCCGTTTGTCCAGATGACCGTACGTTTCACCCGTGTCCGCCCGCGCTCGTAACCCGAGCATACTCGCGCCCGTCGCCCACGCTGCCGTTCCGGTGCGATATTATAACATCATTCGACGCGCGAAGGTTTTCGAATCGTTACCCGTACGATTGAGCATAATAATAATAATAATAATAATGATAATATGCGCTTCCGCGTACGCATGGAAATTTCACTCGCGAGCCGTCGACTTCCCGTTCGTCACGAACATAGAAATTGTACACGTACAACGGCAACGGTACCAAACTGAGCGAGTTAACGAGTTAGGAAGACAAGAAGTTGAGTTACTTCCAATTACCTAGTTTCTTAACGAATTCGATTTTTTTTTCACCGTGGTATGCAACTACCATTCGTCTAATTTATGTTACAGATCGTATGTTACGGTGTTAATTTTGCTTACTAATTTTAATTTCAGATATAATTACAATTTTTTTTTATTTTCTTACACGTTTCGACAAAAATAATCATTTTCGGCACGGTCCCGGTCATAATTCTTTTCTTTTATAATTTTTGGAATATTTAAATACACCGTTCCCGGATTTCTACAGAAGAATGGACAAAATATTATCATAATATTATTTATTCAGCTACGCAAAAAATGCACTTAATTTTAATCAAGTCCAATCACTGCTTCCTTAACCTATAAGTTAATAATAAAGAGGAGAAAAGCAATTTTCAACCTTAAGCTTGCCCGGCTTTGCATAGGAGTACACAAGTATGTGACGCGTACGTGTAACTTTTGTACGTATACGGTTTACGAAGGTGATAGAACGGGGAGGGGGGCGTACGGAATTTCCTGGATGAAAACGTAAACGATAATAATATGCAAAGAAAAGCAATATAGGCCGTCGTCGACATCTGATGACGACACTTACGCGGTTTCCGGGCCGTGTATCACGTACGCGACATTATTATTGCACGCGCATACACCGTGAGAACCGTAGCAGTGACGACTGACGGCCGATCCGGATACGTGCTGCACGGCGTGCGGACTAGACGACGAACGCGTACTTATTCGCGCGAGAAGCCGACGACGTGGCGAACACGACGTATTCTCGTACATAAAAATGCGTGTAATACGAGCGCGTACGTATGGGTACCCGGTACAGGGTTTTTCGCCGTGCATTCCTCGGTAAGCTGCAGCAGGGATGGTAATATAGTAATGCTTTTAACGCGGTGTGCGAGATGCCGGCGAGCACGTGACGCGACTCGGCAAAACACGCCGCGCGCCGGACGCGAGTGTACGTACACCCGTGCAGGTGACAGACCACGAAGAAAGAGAGAGAGATATATAGAGACTTTAGTACTTTTCGAAGGGTTCGAAGTTTTTTATCGTTCGCCCTCGCCGCCGACGCTGACTTTTACCACTCCGCCCAGCTCATGTTCTTCTCCGTACGCGTTCAGTGACGTTTTTGAACTCGATCTCTAGCATGCGCTGTACGATTCCTGCAGCAGCAGCCTTCTGAAAAATACTACCGCGCGCTAGAGCGATCATCACGTGCAGCGAACTCTACGGTTTGAGGAATTTATTTTATTTTCCTCTCAGTCATCACGTGCGAGCGCGCGCATATTAAAACACACGATAATATATCGCATAACTGCTCGTTTATAACACTAGACGCGGCCGGACGAACCGAATTTATTTACATCACACATACGCGCTCACGCACACGCATTTGTCCGTCACACTATACCACTCCCACGCTCTCTTTTTACCAATCGGGAAAAGCACGTCCGAATTTGCATAGGATAACGAGGTGAATAATTATTATTGCTATTAATCCGGAGTTGGCCCGGGGGTTGTAGCACCGCGTTTGTTTAGTATAATACACTTTCTATTTATATATATATATAGGTGTATATCACCGTTGTGTGCGAGTGCGTGTATGTACTCGTATAAGCATGTATACGTACGATGATTGTAACTGTTGTACGTTGAGTCTCGTGAGCATACCAGATTTTCGTTTAAACCACTGCCGCACATTTGTCGGAAAGTCAAGTCCTGCGAACCACATGCCGATGTAAAACACGTTACACAACATTCATTTTCGTTTACAATACCGATTAGAAATAATCGAAATTCGAATGAAAATGTCGTACGTTTGATTCGTCCTATCTTTTTTTTTTTTTTTTTTTTTTTTTTTTTTGTGTTAAATCACGGCGCGGAAGAGGGGGGTACTACACCCATGGTTGGGTCGTCCTTCCCCCTCATCCTCCGTATCGTTTATTGTTTATTGAAGATAAACATTACATTTTTCAAGGTATTATATAAAAACTGTGCACATACAAAAAAAAAAAAATGTGCAAAAAATGAACAATATATGTTCATATATTTTACTCATTACCGGTAATAGACTAATTGGTCTATAAGATTTTGGTAGTGATAAATCTTTATCGGATCCTTTTGGAATTATCACTAGTTCTGCGTTTTTCCATGGTTGCGGGAATGTTCCATTTTTCATTGATTCGTTTATAATCAATGTTAGATCATCAGATATTTGATGCCATGCTTTTTTCAAAATTTTTCCAGTTAGGTTATCGTATCCTGGTGCTTTATTAGGGTTCATTCTCCAGAGTGCAATTTTCACTTCTTCTTTAGTGACATTACGCTCAAGTGTATAGTTCGTTCTTTCTATCACTATTCGGGAATCTTCTCCGTCGATTGTAGGTATTAATGTGTCTGTTATCTCTTTTAATGTTTCTCCGACGGTAGTGGTAAAGTTTCCGTCGGTTTTTCTCACCGAAGTTGGTACATGTTGTGTAATGGTACCCTTTTTAATCCATTTGAAGGTTTTCCCCCAAATGTCTTTATTTCCTTCGGTTGTAAATTCTTTCCATGATTTGAACTTCTCTTTTCGTAATTGACTAGTGTACTGGTTTCTGGCAAAATTATATGCTTGTCTATATTCTTCTGGATTATTACTGTTACATTTTTTAATGTACAGTCTTTGTTTTTTCCTCATATATCTTCTTTTTTCGTCCAATTCGGGTGTCCACCATTGAGGTTTAATCTTTAAATTTCTTTTAGTTTTTGGTATGGAGTTGTCGGCCGATACGATCAGATTTTTTGTTAATTGTTTGATCATATTGTTTATATCTCCTGTGATTTCATTTTTATTAGTCTCTTTCTGAAGGGTTTTTGTGAATATATCCCATTTTGCTTTTTTAACATTATATCTTTTTTATCTCTGGTTTGTATTATTGTTTGCATTAGTGTTTGATTCTATGTGCAATGTAAAACTTATAATGTTATGGTCGCTTGTGGTTTGTTGTTCTATTACTTTCCATTCTTTTATACGATCTGTCAACAAGTTGGTTAATGTTATGTCGATCCAAGTGTTTCCTCTAGGTCCTAAGTAAGTAGGATTGTGTGGAATTTGGTTCTCTATTTTTAAATTTTCTCTTGTTATAAAATCTTCGACAAAAATTCCTCTGTGATCGGTGTTTTTGCTTCCCCACATTGTAGAGAACGCATTTACATCTGCACATATTATGATTGATTTGTCGAGACCTATTTTTTCTATGATGTTTGTTAATTCCGTGGTAAATCGAATAGTGGGTTCTCTGAATTGGAAGTACGCTGATATAAGTACGACGTTTGTTCCATTTATTCCGATATTGGCAATCGCGAAATGTTTATTCATATATTGTTGTAGTGCTACTATTTCTAATTTTGGGTTTAACACCACGATAGCTGTCCATGTAGTAATGCTTTCTCTACCCTTTATGTATTGTCCCTTGTGACATATAACTCTGAATGGATTAATTTCCAATCCAACGAGTTTATGATTTCTAGTGTAGGGTTCTTGTATTAGTATTATGTCTATTTTGTTAATGGTACTATAATGCAGGAGTTCGTCATTTACTATTTGACTCCTCGCTGCGTTTATTTGTATTATTTTTAAATTATTCATGATGAATTTGTGCCATAACTTGTCTTTCTGCACCTTTGTATAATTGCTCTCATGCGTGAGGGGCAATCAAGGTGATTCGATGGCTCATTTTTACCACAGTTCACACATTTTGGATTTAAACTACAGTTTTTCCAATCGTGGTTCTTTTCCTGTGTCGAACATATCATGCATGTCTGTATGTTAGTCGGGCAGTATTTTGCAATATGTCCATACCTTTGACATATGAAACACCTGGTAACTTGGTCATAGGGTAGGATTCTACAATACGACATACCGATGTAGAATCGTCCGTTGACAAGTTTTTTATATATGCTCGGGTGGACTTCCAGTAACCAGGATACTTTTCTGGAAGATATTTGTCCCTGGGGCGATCTTTTATTGATTGCATTATATTTTTCTTTGTCAGTATCTCTAAGTTCGGAGTTGAGGTTAATGAGATCCTCCACAACTTCTACTCCGGTTAACTCACTATCAACATTGTATACCAATAACTTTGGTTTCAATGTTTTTTGTTCAACTACCTCGAGATTACTTTTGAGCAAAGCTTCTCTTGTATTTCGATCGGCAGGTTTAATGTAAATGTCTCCTGTTCTTTTAATAGTATTTGTCATTACTATATTTGGTCTCGGATTATTTTTTAGTATCTCTGAATAAGCTTGTTTCTTTAGTTCCAGAGATGTCTTACTCCCTGTGTTCTTGACAATATATCCTAGTTCCGGTGTTTCATTTTTTGCTTTTTCAATAAGCTTTTTAGAACGTTGTTTTTTGTTAGTTTTTCTTGTAACTAAAACAAAACCATCTTCTTTATTATTATTCTCTGGTTCAACTCTACTTGGCGGTCTAGGTCTAGATCCCAAGCGGGATTTGATCGTCCGAGGTTCTGTATTTTTCACTTGTTTGGTTCTGTTAAGTTTCTCTATGGTATTCTTAAGATCCCTTGCTTCATCGCGTGAATTAGAGATGATGGATTCAATTTTATTAGAAATCAATGTTTCCATATTTTTCTCCATTTGGTCGAATTTCATTTTTAGTATCTCTAAATCATCCGTTTCCTTTCTTATATTCTTCTGTTTTAGGTTTTCTAGATAAATTATTGATTCTCCAAGTTTTGCCATTGTAGTGTTATCAACTCCATGTTTATAAGTAATCTGATTGTGAAGGTCTTGCAGATTAGTTATAACTGTACAAATATTTATCATAGTATTGTTTGTCTCTTTAACGCATTTTGTGCATTTTTCGCAGCAATTTGATTTTAAAACTTCTCTTTGTTTTTCTTTTTCTTTTTCTCTTTCTCTTTCTGCTTCTCTTTCTTTTTCTTTTTCTTTTTCTTTTCGTTTTTCCAATTGTTGTTTTCTTATAGCGTTCTCAAGTGCCCGCTCCATTTCATTACCGGATTCACTATCCGACTCCGATTGTTGAGTAGGTACGGGTTCTTTGTTTTTCTTAATTGTTGTTGTCTTTCTGGGCTTTGTCACTTTTGACGTACCCTGTTTATCTCTTTCATCCATTTTCAATAGTTGCTTGTTGTGCTATAATGTTAAAATCCTCCAAACCCCATATACCAACCCTATCTGGACGGATTTAAGTTAATTTGTGGTTTCGGACTTTAAAATATTTCTTTATTGATTATGTTGTCGTCGTTAACAACCGAATTGTCGGGACTTAGAATTATTTCGGAATTAATCGAATACTTGTTGATTGCCTGTTAGCAACACGAAATATCTACGCGATTGTTATTTTTCGGACTTAGAAAAATTTTCGAAAAGATAATTATGACTTGTTGATTTCTAGTTAGCAACGTAGACCAACAACAGAAATATTAAAATTCGGACTTAGAAAAATTATCGAGACTAATAACCGGCTAGCAACGCGGGTTGCTAACGAGTTTGTTGATTCTCGACAAAAAACGAATTTTTTGTTTAAAAAGTCAAATTTCGGATGTTTAAACCGCCCTCGAGGGTGCGTATTTAAGCCCACGGAGTTGAAACTAGTCTCAAACGGTAGGGGACAACCCTGGCTACCCTCCCTGTAAATTACGAGAGTAAAGGACCGTCCAGAGAGGAGTGATCCCCCTGTGAGTACCCGTAACTACGGAAAAATAGATCTCTGACCTGATGTATCCCTTATGTCGCCGTAACTTCTCAACCCTTGGTCCGATTTTCTTGGGATCTGTACAGGTGCACACGATTTCTCAAGACGAATCCTCCGGTATCTTCGGCGTAAAAAACTCTTCACTTTTTCCCGACGAAAAAGTCAATCTCGCGGGAGCTCATAAAAACACGTCTATTCGCAACGAATGTCACATTCGTCCTATCTACAGTTTACTGAACGCGCGTCAGAGCGAAATATTTAACCGACAGAAGTAATTATGAACCGTCGTAAAATGGGTGACAAGCTCCTGGGCTTTGCCCAACGTTGAAACTATGAATTGCGTTCGGTGTTGATGGTGTTCGCAACCGAACAGCGGCCGTAGATCATGGCGCGTGGACTGATCTTGGTGACGGTTCAAGCGCGACGGCGAGAGGTTATGCAGTGACCGGACTCGACCGTTTTTCAATGATTGTCGAAACGGTCAAATCGGCGCCCGGCTTCCGTGCATTTAACGCGACTCGAAAACCGATTCCACTATTTCCGATCCGATGACTCTTATGATATTATGATATATTATGATATTAGGGCCCTTACCTAATAGTAAAAATGAAAAACAGTCATACGTTGTTACCTTTTTATATATTTTTAGAAAATATCGTTTTCTCTTGTGTCATGGTTAATATAATTTATTGTAATTAATGTGTTTAATATTATAGGAACAATATAGTAGGAATATCGTATATGAGAGTTTTAATCAAGGGGTCCCTGTGAATCGCACACCCAACACTCCCGATAATTGCGCCACTGAGAAATGTTGCGGTGCGCGTGTGGTGTCACCAGCGTTGACTCACCACGTTTTCTGCAATCGCTGCGATCGAGCTGTACGGCGGTGAAAAAACCTTTCGGCGGTGGTGCGACGCGCGCCGAACGTAAAATTAGTTTCAGCGTTTCTACCGCGAGGAGGAAAAACATTAATCTTATAGTAAACGCGGAGGGATAATAACAAGAAAAACAAAACAATGGTAAAGTTATGAACTATGCACGAGAAAGTAATGTTGACCACGTTCTCGGCGGCGGTGCAAGCGACGTGAACCTGCGCCGCCCACATAAATCGCACGCGTACGCGCGCAGCGTCTCCTTCGCGAAAAGTATTTGAACTGTTCGAACGAAAAACGGAAAGTCCTCCCGGCGGACACGCGCGTTAAACGGAATCACTGGCCGGTCGCGTTCCGAAATGCATTCCACGGCACACGATAGACGTTCCGTGAACTGCGGCTCGGGTCGTTGTTTTAAAAATTATACCACGATACCGTCGAAATATGCGCGGGGGCGAAGGAAAAAGTAAAAATATTTCGCTTTACGGAATAACTATCGATTTTCCCGGCAATCACGCGTGCCTATCGTTCGGCCGGATAAGCCAACGAACCGTGTCGCGTCGCAGTGCACATCCATCCGAGGAGGAGGCTCGCATCGCGTCAACGTTTGTACCACGCGATCATGCTCGTGCCGTCCGATCTACGTATTGTTTATTCGATTTTCGACTTTCGTCGCTGCTGCTCTACGTGATTGCAAGCAGACCGTTACCGCCGTCGCCTCCGGACGAGTCGGGAGAATATTCACCTTGCTAATTGGTCGGAGAGCACCGCCGGAACGCTACTATAATTGGATCGCCCGCAGTGACTACCAGAATAAAAGGACGAGTGGACGGGGGGGGGGGGGGGGGGGGTTCGAAATAAAACGCAGTTACAGATACATATTTATATAAGTATTATACAAGCGGTTACGAACAATAATAATGATAATAATAATGTAATGCCGAATAACAGGTTAAGCGAATCTGATAAAAAAAAAAAACGTTCGTTCACGTGCATATATTACAGAGTTGCCTGGAACTGAAGAGCAGCAGCAGACAGACGGCAGTTGTGGTGTACGGTCAGTGACGACGTATCCTGCTGCGGCGAACGTGCGGCGGAGTGCGACGCGGGGAAACTTTAGAACGTCACGTAGCCAGCACCGAAAATAATATATACTACTCGTAATGTACGGGTACGTGTGCACGAGAAATACGTCTTCATTATAATCGTGTTATCCTGTTACACAATATTATTATTATATTTTTATTATTATTATTATTATTATTATTATTACTAGCGTGTGTAACGACGACGGCGACTATTGCGGTGCAATACGGATATTATTCAGGACTCGTAACGACCGCGTATACCGCGTGCGACGTTGTAATATGCATACATATTATATTGTACGGGAACGGGTTGTGTTGTGCCGCGCAATAGATTCGTGTGCGCGATAAAAAAAATTCAAAAGTATAAAAATAAAGAAGTCTATTACAGTATTATTATGTATGTAGTGTACACCTGTGTTCGCCCCGTGACAGCGGTGCCGGAGATAAGAGGAAAAACTAACAACTACTGCGCAGAATGGTTAAACGCGCGAACGCGCTCAGACATGATCGTAAGTGTAATATTTTAACGCACTGATATTTGTATCGTACGCGCATGTCGTGTACGTACAGATCAGTAGTCCTCAACCTTTTTAAACGTGAACCCTGCCCTCCCCTCCCCACGGGAGGAATTGAAACGTTTTTCAACGCTTCACCGTCCCATAAAAATGCAAAAATAATTGAAATCAATAAACAAAAAAATAATCATATTATTTGTTATTAAAAATAATAATATTAATAAATTAGATAAATAAAGTTAATGCTCGAAAAGTGTATCGATAAAAACGAAATAAGTGTAAAATTTAGTACGGCGTTCACCATCCATTAGGCTAGTTTTTTTCCATCTAATTAACTGTAAGTTTGATCGCTGATTCAGAAGGTACTTGAACTGAAACGGAAAGAATTTATACGAACTAAGTAATAAAGATAATAAGATAGAATTGCAGATAATTAAACGCTTGTCGCTTCGGCTGGTAAACACCCATTAATATTTCATAATCACGCGTTTATTTTATAGATAAACGGATGAAAATTTATTGTTCGAAAGCGATTACGTGCATGCCGCAATGCGTTGTTCAGCCATAGCATCTGTATTTAAATGTTCAGGTTTTAATGTAAATATATATATATATATAAAATATCACAAATGTAAATATTGTGTGTGATGTTAGCCAACTCCTTACAGCCCTAAAGTTGCCACCCTATCCAAAAAACACTACAACGCTGAAAACCTCTACATCCAGAACGTATTCTCTGATCCTCAACACTCCTTTACAGTCGGGGGACGATGTCGCCCACGTTGGGAACCACTGATACCTATAATGATAGATTTACGCGAGCGGCCGCCTACAAAAACAAAAAAAAAAAAAAAAATCTCATCTGCTAGTGCTATAACTGCCGACGACGGTGTCCAGATGAACGTTCAACGACGGTACGCGAAAACGATATTATCGTCGTGTGTCGTTTCCGTCGTTTCCACCACCGTGTCTTTTGCGGCTGAAATGTTACAACATCATTGTTTGCTATGTCTGTTACACTGCTATGCCCGTAATAGCGTAATGACGCTCCGTTCGTCGCGAAAAAACGAAAGGAAAAATTATTCCGTCGAACGCGTTCCGGAAGTGTTTTCAACCAGGAACATCCCTTCTGCGACTTAAACACCATTATGTTAGACTGGCCGTTAACGAGTTGAAAAATTTAAGTTTAGCCAATGGGTTAAGATTTGCATTTAGCTAAGTTATACATTAAGAGGTTTTTGGTTTTTAAAAGTTTTTTAAAAGTAATTCCTGACTTAACGATTTAAATTTATTCTATGATTGGCAGCTACCAATCAGCTTATTTTACAGACACGTTACGTTGGATTATTTCCAAAGTTCCAGATATTGAAATATGCTCTGTTGTACGAATTATAGTTTTTAACAGGAAAAATCGGAATTATAAGTGTGAAATTGTTGGATGCACTGCCCTTAGGTTTAAATAGAGATCATCAAACATACATAAACATAGGTTCATTTGAATATCATAACGATAATATTCAGTTGAAAAAAAAAAAAAAGAGTAAATTATTTATATTGCAAATAAAGTTTATTTTCTATTAAATTTGTAATTTTTATGTTCTAATAAAAGTTACTTTAAATTTAACTTACATTTTTCTTGATTAACTTAACGAGTTAAATGTGTAATTACACGTCCAGTCTTGCTGTTATCTTATGACGTATTAATTAACGTTGCGCTGTACATGTGGTACTCTGCAAATAAATCATTTACGTCGGGACGTTTGACAATAATTCTATTATTATAATCGTCGTTTTCCGGTCGTTCCACGGCGTTTTAATATAATTACTCTTCTACGAGGGGAGAAAATAGAGCGGGATATGAGTTTAAGTGGTTTAATGCTCAAGACAATTGATAAAAATTAATCAATTAATCCAATTAAAAAGAAAACACTCGAAGTAGTAGTCAAAGACCCTCTGATATTATTTTTTCTTTCGATCTTAACATATTTATCCTGCAATCATTCACTTTATGTGAATAAATAAACTTATAACTGTTGATTATGTTTACTAATATTCATAATCAACAGTATAATACGTGGTTTCAAACTAATTCCAAATAAATGTAAATTAATTGTAAATAATTGTGAATACAATTTTGGAATTTGTAAATTCCCAGGGAACTCGGAAAATCAAAATCAAATAATTATAAATATAATTATAAATATAATTATTATTATTATGGGTAGTATTACATCATGTATATAGTTAGCAAATACAAGCATATTAGTTTTGATTGTTAGCAAATCATCAAACATTTTAGGTAACAATTTTATAATAAATTCGCAATATCGATATGATAATTACTGAGATACCTTTTTCAAATATCAGAAAATTGTATTTTCTCTATAAATATTTTGAAAATAATTTTACTTGCTTAATACAGATAGGTAATTACGTGAAGATCAACGAGATACATACATTTTCACATTAGAGCAAGAACTTCATATTTATATTACAGTCGTGTATCGTTTAATATTACGAGTCGTACTTGTGTTATTAATCCATTATGATGTATAATATGATTACAACAATATATTTATCAAACATTTCCATTATTAAGAAAACAATTGAGATATCTATTGTTACTTAATTATATTACAACAATAAGTGAGTCCTGAGTATACTGTATTTACTGAGTTTCATTGGTTTTTAGAATTACATTAACATACAGTTTTTTTAAATTTAGAAATTCATATAAATAATATTGTTATCTAAGATTTATTTTCAATTATATTATAGTAGGTACTGTTTGAAAAATGTTGTTTATTAAGAGTCATTAAATTGCCTGTGCTACTATTGGAAGAGCCGTGTTTCTTTCAGTCTTATATAGTATTTTATTTAAATAAATGAAGGCTAACAAGGTACATTTTTAAATATTTAAAGTTATTTTTACGTAGATTATATTTGTACAGTTATTTCGCCTATATTAGTAGGTATATACAATTCAAAAATATTATAGTTAACAGAAGGTGTAGCTAAATTTGATAGATTTGTGATTAAGGGTGTATTTAGGTTAGGGTTATGGGTTCTGTTGCCTAAAGCGTAAAATTTTCAAAATATTATTGGTATAAAAATATTTATTTCATTAGCTACACATTGCACTGTTGACTACCGTAATTTTGCAAACTATATACATGATATAATCCTACCCATAACAATAATAATAATATTTATAATTATTTGATTTAGATTGTCCGAGTTCCCTGGGAATTCACAAATTCCGAAATCGTATTTACAATTATTTACCATTAATTTACAATTATTTGGAATTAGTGTGAAACCAATAGACCAAAGTGGAGGAAGGGCTAACAACTTCACGTACGTTCGTCCGAGACATATTTTACTATTTTAGATTAGAGGATTAATTACCGTTTCGATGTTAATAGTTGTAGATTGAAAAAAGTGCAACTTTGCAATTGTTGTATATTTTAATTATGTTTATTTTTATTTATTTATACGTAAATTACATTAATTATATGCATCATACATCTCAATCGGTAATTGAGTATATCGGTATATTAATATATTAAAAAAACTACAATATTTTCTATAGAAATTACCTATAGGTAACCAAAAAGTGAAAGAATGTATGCATCGAACCCAGGGCTCAAAACTATTTCGGCCCTAAAAATGCAATATCTGAAAAATCTTTTTAAATGCCTCTAAATATGATATTTATGAAAATGTTCCTTCAAATTTTAATATTATTCGACAAAGTAGTTTCAACTGTATGCTGATCATTACGAATGATTGAGTGATAATATTTTAATTAGGTGTATTCGAGTTGATCATTGTCCTCGAGCATGTTCGTGTAAACATTTTGGTCGTTCTTTTCTCACGCCAGGATCGTCGTTGACGTAGTCTGATGTACGAACCATACTGATGCAGACCGCCGCCGGCGCAAAAGCTACCACCATCACCACGGTGTTTGTGCAGCGTACATAACATTATCATACACCATTTGACATTTAATAACCTTAAACAAATAGTAACACCGACAAAACAATTGCATTATTTATTTTACGACGCGAAACAAAGAAAAACTATGGACTCGAAAAGGACATTACGAGAACAAAAGAACAATTTAGGTCCATAAAATAAATCTTTTGATGTTTTATTCCTTCTTTACGACACAAATTGTGTTTGAGTAAAAGCGCTCGCAACACTCCCGGGCTTAGAGGTTATAAAAGTGGATAAACCTTACAGACGTGTAGGGACAATGCGATTAAAGAAACAATAATAAGCACGGCATTCGTTTTACGTAGTTTTCTTTCGGAATCCGATGGGGGGGGGGAAAGGAACTGCTGCAGATTTGCCCACTCTATTAGTAAATTAAACACTCCGAAATGTAGGTACTACGCGCGTGTTATTATTCGGACGTTCAGCTGCTGTAATATACCCCAGTTGGGTTGTCGTCTTTGCATGTTATACCTTTCCACTCGATGGCTTATAAACAATTATTCCGTGAATAATTAACCAACGGAACTTATTGTTGAACCTTAACAACGTCATTTGTTTTTGCGTTTAATATATGTACTACGCGCGTGCATTTGCAACGAACGTCCGGAAAACGTCGGCCGATAAACGTTTTGGACGTATTAAAAGTACTTTTGCACGCGAAGCGCAGTCGCAGGTCAGGGTTTATGTTGCTGTAACGATGTTCACGGTGTTATCGGTGAAAATGAAATATCTCAGCGGGTCCCGTACTGGTTTTCGCAATCGAACTGCTGTCGGACGTTTTGACCCTTTGAAGTGCTTAAGGAGCCAAGCGACATAATGTAATCATTCGATCGCACAAGCGCTAGAGTTTCTCCGAACATTTTTTATCGATATGTGTGCTTAATTCAAATTCAACGTCGACACTGGTGAACAGAAACGTTATAGAAGCAGTGCACCTGGACGCATTTTTAAGGGTAAACGCGACACTGATCGGAATCGTGTTCGTCAGACGCTTGCGCTTGGTGTCTACTTCTATCGCTAATCACATTTCATTATGTTCGTTGCACGAAATACATTTTATGCGATAATTAACGTTACGTACAGAGGTAATTTTACTTTTGTCGCATAATATCTGAATATGATTAACTGCGATGACATTTGGTCGATTGCGTTTTACGAATGGTTTAATATTGCGACTGTTATCATAAAAAATATTTTAGGAGCGTCTCAAAACGATTTATCCTATGCCGTCGACGCGTGTTCAAGGCCGGCGAGAGGGTGTGGCAGTGAGGGCTAGAGCCCCGAGACCCGTAGCTTTTAAAGGGCCCGTCGTCTCATATTTTCATTCAAAATTATTTTATTATGTCATTCGCCGTAGCATAAGATGCAAGTTATAATATTTTCATCGTACTAAAGTGTGTATCTTGGTCAAACAAGTGTTAGGGGGCCTGGAACCGATCAGCCCCAGGGCCCTCAAAAAGCTCTCGACGGTCCTGCGCGTGTTGTCTCGCGCGACAAAAATAGCGTCTAAAATATCGTTATAATTTCGTACGATTTTCTTCGTTAAACGTTCGTACACTCAGATATAACGGCCTATTCCCTTTCCGATCAAAATTATACTTTCTCGTTTTCGATCAAACCAAAAAGTTGAAGTACTATTTGTTATATTTATAGAAAAATATTAAATAAATTATAAGTTGTATACAAACGATGAAATTATCAGTAGTTGTTGAATCAGATTGTAGTATCTACTAGGTATGTATCGGTAGAAAGTTGACTCTATCGTTTATAGCCCAGATAAACGTATCAAAATAACTATCAACGATTTTTAATTGACGAGGTGCAAACTGGAATATATATAAAACCAAAATGTGTTCACTTGATAAACTTTACCCAAGATCGAAAAATCCGAGAGGCAATTCAAAAATATATCATAGATCTTCGAAATGGACTAGACACAGACGCGGCTTCAGAGACTTGCAGTGGGGGGAGGGGAATTTTTTTCAGCCATCGCTAAATTGCAAAGGGGACTTAGAGTTAGAGAATATTTTAACCAGGAACCTGTAAGTGATTACTGATAATAGTTGTTTCCCCAAATTAATACAGAGTCCGACTACGTTCCTATATTATGATACACACCTCATATTAATGTCATATGATTTTTTTAGGCCGCCAAATAAAATTGTTAGGTAGGTAATTAAAATCAGGATTTAACAGTTCACAAGGACAAATATGTGAAAAATTAAAATTTTTGAAAAAAAGCTGGGAGGGGTGCCACGGCCCCAGTGGCCCCCCCTTGGAGCCGCACCTGACTAGACAGGTACTGTATCTAAGATTAAAACTGTTTTGTTAAGTTAGTTTCAAATAATTGTTTCAAAAACACGTATTGAACCGGAAATAATAAAAATTAGACAACACAGGACACAATATTGAACAAATTTTGTATTTTAAATATTTAATGCATTTACTATAAGTACAACAATGGGTTTGACCGAAAAGGGAATGGTTAGATTTTGGTCGAAAATTATTGTGCCCGATAGAACGAGTAACGCGATACAGGTGAACACGCCAACCCATACGCACGGTCGCGTTGTTCATGCGCCGATTTCGTGTTTCACTATAAAAACGCCGAAACGTTATGGCGAAATTAATTGCGTTTCGCAAAATCGAAACTACTCGCGTCCCGGTATACCTGCACACGTACGTGTATCGTTTACCTTTCGTACAGATACTTTTCCATGGCCGTATGTTGTACACGTAATTTTTCAATACCGTTCTCGGATTCCTAAGGGTTTCGACATTATATATTGATCATAGTATATTTTCAGCGCTGGGCAGATGTACAGCATTAAATGGTTTTTATTCTTATTTTTTCGCAAAAGACTTTTCGCGGAATACTGTTAAACGTACCGTTCCGGGATTCTGTATCTGTGTATGGGTTGTAAATTATTGAACACACACGAATGGACTTGGTGCACCGTGGAGGGTCTCATTCGCTAGAATTCTCCAGCGGTTTTTCGCCCGAAAAGGGTGAAAAACTTTCGAAAACGCGAGTCCAAGAGTTCTTGGTAAAAAATGTTTGCTGAAAGCTACGATACTTCTTTGCTTTCTAATAGAAAACAGGGTTTAATTAAAGTCGGATACTGAAACTTGAATGTATATATATACATATACACGAAGATATGTACGCAACCACGTTACGGGTTTATGAGTTATTTATGAGACATTCTTTTAAAAGTAATTTTGTTACAACCGAAACGGCTTTTGTACTCTCTATGTACGTAATAACAAATTATTATATTTTAAACATGCCAGTGCACGGCTTGTAATGTTAAGTATACTTGGTTTGTGGCCGAATGCTTTTAAGTATATTATATTATCAAGTTTATTTTATACAGCAAAACGTGGTTGGACTCGGTCTGCGGAAACGAAGGAAAGAAAGCAAAAATTCAATTACATTTAGACAAAACGTCAAACGTCTCGTTGCATACAATTTTTGTGATGGGAAAGTTATTATATATATATGCTTAAAAGGGAGGAAAATTTCGGTTTTCGGATGACCGATGCCAAAAATAAAGAACATATATATATATATATATATATACTTAATACTATGAAACACAATATTATTATTATTATTATTGAAAGCGCTCGAGACGACTACTGCTGTCTGCAGCACAGTGTCAACAAATCGGGTGAGGAGCGAACGCGACGCTTAGAACTTGGGTACAACTCGGGGGAGAAAACAGTCGAAAACCCGCAGGACCGAATGTAAACACTCGAGGATGCGCATAGTGGTAGGTGGGATCGCGGAGAGCCGAGTGGTATGATGCGATGTGATGCGTACGACTATAAGACGCGTGGGTAAGTGTTTCGTTATCAAAGCGATTACACACCGCACTCGTGCAGCACCCCTAAGTTAGCAGGGGTGGGCTCGTGTTCTAAGGGCTTTTGACGCGCAGGCGCGCACACACTAGCACTAATGCGCACTTTTCGGTCGGACACGTGAATAATATTGCATACAACGGCGTTCGTATGACGAATCTTCAACGGACAGCGACGCGATCGAGGGTAGAGGAGGCGAGAAATGCGAACAGAATCGCTGTGGGGTGTGCAGTTTTATTTTTATCGACGCCAATCGGCTTTTGACGACGGTGGAAAAAACGATACAAACGGTCAACGGCTTTGCTACGTTTTACACAATATTTATCGTATCCGGTCTATTGTGGGTGTTGGTATGATAATAATAGTAACGGTTCTAGTGCGTCAAAACTGTCGTGATGGTTTCGTTAGCACGTCCGTTTCCGTGTTCGATTACGAAACATTGTAATAATTCTATTCGCAGTTGGTGAGAATTTCGGACTTTGGCGATTTTGATTCGAAAAACTTGCAAGTCCCGCGGACTTTTCCTTAAGCATAGCGCAACGTCAGTCGTCTTATCCACTCGCTATTGTTCGCTCGCACGTAGACGAAGGAGCGCGAAAAGTTTGACGTCTCGAATACTTCAAAACTTCAAACGTAAGCATAGTTATTTTAATGATTTTTAACGTGTAAAAAGTTTGTTTTTCTCTCTTTCAGTTTCGTCAAAAACTCGTCAAATCGGAACTTTTCAAATTTTTATATTTCATTATTATCCAACAGTGGGAATATAGCGGCTTCAGAATATATTATTATTATGATTTGTATTGTTGTTTTATACATATTTTTATCTATTAAAAACAAATATTAAATCAATAATACAAATAATAAACGTGCATTTATATTCGTATTGTCTATGTTGTATAGGCTTACAGCTGTTGACGTATGCGATTTTACATAGTCATTTCTCAGTTTAAATTTCTTTGACTTCGTTCAATAAGTAATTCGCTTTGCAAAAAGGCGTATGGAAAGAAGTGGCACTCTTCGCATGTTTGAAGTCGGAATTGTAAAATCAAATTCTAACTCAAATGAATGGACGGCAATAGGTTACTCTTAAACGCGTCACTGAGTTGCAGCCAGCACTTTTCTCGACGGGCGACGACTTCTGGACGCGTGAACGTGTGAAGTCCGAGGACTTAGTGCTGGTTGTTGGCGGTTTTAATTTCATTCCCTATGCATAACACAACGACGAATTTTATGGAAACGTACGTACTGCACTCTAGTCCTCGTAATCGTATGTGACGCGACCGTATATTAATATCGTGTGGTGCACCATAGAACACGATCGTATACATCTACGAATATTGTTATCCTTCAACGGCGGCGGCGACACGTGTCGGCCGGCGAAGGATTTCCGATAAAAGACACTCTCGCGACACGGTTATAATAACAACAATAATGTGTTTAATAATAAAACATCGGCTAGAGACCACCCTGCGGGTCGAGGACGAGACACCGCTGTCGCGCGTGTCACGTGCATAACGAGCGCACCGTCTAAAAACAAAATTCCACGGATACGTTATTATTATGTACTCCGTCGCTGCGTAATAATAATAATAATAATAGTAGTAGTAGTATTAGTAGTAGTAGCGGTAGTACGTATAGGCCGTCCGGCGTTAGAAATATACGCGACAATAAGGTCGGGCAAACGAGGAGGACCTCTGTGCATGCCGAGGACGAAATATTTCCCTTTTCCCTGCCCGACGACGAAAATAGTCTCGGCGTGCGTAACCTACGTGAACGCGTGCACGTGAAATGAAAGTTTTAAACACGTTGGCGTACGACATTATAATACAGGAAGAATGAATGAAAACGGATTAGTGCTCGTAGATCGCAATAGCCCACTTAATATCACTGTACAGTTATGTGATCTACGGGGATTATTTGATCGTGTTCACGTTCACGGGCTTACAGTAATTGTAACGTCTATGTAATAACCATACGATAATTATTATCGTTGTAATGATACACTACGATGTGACTATCTGTTGCCCCTTGTGATGTGTCCCGGGGTCGCTTAAGAAATATCCCCCGCTATCTTTCATTTTTTACACAACTATACGTGCATGTACATTTTTATTACGAAATTTTATTTAATGCAATAAATATGATAGTAACAAATAATTAAAATATTGAAAAAAAATGTAAAAGCCTTTAAAATTCATATTGATCTTCTCCTTCGCTTTTCTCCGAACAATTTAGGGTCGGCCAACTTTGTCCTAAACCTCTACTCGTCTCGATTTTCTACGTCCTCTACACACGCGCCAACACCCCTCATATCATTTTCAATCGTATCCAAAACCATATCGGTTTTGTTTTCCTCTTTCGCTTTTCCCTCTAATGTTCGTTTTCATAAATACTCTTACTACTTTTGTTCCTTCTCGTCTGATCATATGCCCAATCCATTTCAGTCTGTTTTATCTCACATTGTCCACTGTCGATGCTACACCTCAAATTATATATATATACAATTAATATTACAATTTTGTTTTATCTACAACCCGTAGCTTTAAAAAACTTGCACTTATGACTTGTACACGATTCGGAAGACATTATTCCTGTTCCCTAAAGTCTCCTTCTTATGCCATTGGTTTTACACCTACTGCCTTAAATCATTGACGATTCTCGGGCACATCGCTAGTTGGTCCACACACACTTGATCAAGCATTAGTCATATTTGTGTCAACAAGTACGTTTTCAGGTCTTACCGTCTTACACTTTGTCCTCATTTGTTCAAACGGCTAAGGTTTCTACGATATTTTATAGTTTTCAACGCGCACGATAAATTTATCAAGGATCAACATTAGTCGTTGTCAAATAGTGAACACAATATTATAACATAACAACATATTATACAACAACGCCTTATATCTCATTATTCAACGATGACGATCACCGAATTCGTTCAGACTCGCAAA
This sequence comes from Sipha maydis, assembly GCA_034509805.1. Lineage (NCBI taxonomy): Eukaryota > Metazoa > Arthropoda > Insecta > Hemiptera > Aphididae > Sipha > Sipha maydis. Next base: position 1,091,105 of record JASXSY010000032.1, on the reverse strand, counting down.
ACGTTCCACTACACCATGCTGAAGGTAATTATCATCATTATGATTCGCTATAAATGTTACCGGCTAGACGAAGCAGTCTCAAAAGTAGCACGCCATTACCGAATGTGTTACGCGACAAAATGTACGTTTTACTTGGAGTCCCGGTCGTCTATGACACATAATCAATGGGTTTCAAAGGTTTATAATAAAAAAACACCTATTCATAAAAGAGATTTATTGACGTTTCCGCTACATTAGCGGTTGCGCGAGGACGTCCGTTCGGCACCTTAAGTCGAACGGCACGCGTGTATCCACCACATACTTGCACTCAAAGGACTTTCCACGATAAGGCAGATGTCAAGCAATATGATTAATATATACACATGTACAAGTAATTAAAATATCGCTGACTCACTGATTGATCAGCGTTCAATCGAAACTATACCGTATACCGATTCGTTTGACATTTTGAGGGAATATATTTATTACTACGCACCAATAAAAGTTTTTTCGAAAATCGTATTTTCATCGGGCTGAAAAAGTCCTGAGCATCAGGTTGGATATGATATCATGTTAATTTTAATAATTACCGATTGAGGTGTATGTAAATCAATATATTGTAAGGAGATATCATTAGAATATACGAAAATTGTGCGCTTTTTTGATTTAAACATTTTTTTTTTCTTTTTATATAAAAAAATACCAGTTGCTCCAATCCAAAATAGTAAAATTTCTCCCTGGCGAGGCCGGATGTTCAAACCATTAAATGTACGAAGACACTAGAAAAAAAACCGTCCATGTCCCGGTTTTCATCTATCTCGTTAACACAACCCCGGGGGAGCGAACGTATCGGGTTTATAAATGTCGAAAACAGCTAAACGCGCGTATTGTGACGGCGTTTCGCTGCTCGAGAATTCTGTACAACGCACAGGTGTACAATGCGAAACAATGGCACGTATACGGAAAATCCTTTGCGTAGAGAACGGATTATTGTGGTTATTAATGCAACGTAAATCAGATCAAATCTATGAGTACAATACAAGTGTCTATCGTGTTCGGATTTGATTTGGAAATATTTGACGAGACGATAATTTAGAAGTGCATAATTTGGTGCTGCTATCATATGCGGACTACAAATGCATGCGGTATACCATCATAAATGTAGACCGCAAATCGTAGCAGAAAAAAATAATTATTTAATAAACTAAAAGATAAAATAAAATTGGCCAGATAAAATGTTCTGATACATGTCGTATCACTAAAATTGTTATTTGTTATTTATATTTATCTTTTGATTATGCGACTCATCACATCATTAGAGAGAGAGAAACAACTTTATTTAAATCCCGTCTATCGGCTTGCCTATATGACACAGTGTAAGAATCAAACATAAAACTGTTACAATGGAATGGATAAAAAAATAGTATATAAATGAGATTAATAAATTTAAAAAAACGTAGAACGCACAATAAAATACGGACTGTTAATACAATATAGATTGAAAATCGTTACGCTTTTAACGCGGTGAATGAGATTATTAGTATAATAGAAGTTTCACAATATATATAATATTAAGAGTATAAATGCTGATGGATAATATTAATTGTGTCTCTCATGACAGTTAAGCAAATTTCTTTTAGTTCTCTTAAATCTAATGCCTTGTTTTTGAAGAAGTCTCTAAGCGGGGAGGGATGCAGTCCCGCGTGCTCCGAACCATAGGCCATGAACTGCCCAGTTATTTATTTGGTATTTTTCTTTGAAGAAAGGGACAGTTGGCTCGTAGATAGATTTCTTTTCTTCGTCCACTAATTAGTCTTGATTATCCTCGTTTGTTTCCCATCGCAGTGTAGGGTCCAGAGTTATTCCTTTACCTTTTGTCCGGTCAAGGATGACTATATCCGCTCTCCTATTATGATGGCTGTTATCATCGGAGTGTGCAATGTACTTCTTCATGTACTTCGAATCCTTTTTTCCGAAATAGATTAGCTAGCTGGGTGCGAATTTTATGGTGTGCAGCATTTCTGAGCAGCTCAGATCTCGGACAAGAGCCTCGGATATGGGAAAGCGTATCAATTGTGTTAAACATTTTTTTTCAAAGTTTTAAATTTTATTTTCTTATAATTCTTTTGCATCGAAGATTTTCACTAATTTTATGTAGACATATTATTACTATAACATTATATTTTTAAATTTGAGCTAATAAACATGTATTCAAATTATGAAAATATAAACATGGCGTACTACAATATAAGTATGATGCATCTACGTCTTACAAGGCAGACCGCATACGCGAGTAGAATCATGTCAGCAGTCCGCATATGAGAGCAGCACCCATAATTGTATAAACTGTATAAACACCCATTACTTATATTTATACGTATAACCTGTGGCTAGCGCTAAAAATTAATAGTTAAGCATACGTTCCTTTCATTTTGCCGGGTACACAAATCGATCACTTGCCGTATAATGAGGTCATGCATTTCAAAGTTTTATCAGGAAGTAGCTTTCAACCGAAACAAACTCTCCACTTATCCGCCGTTGCGTTAATTTCGAAGTCAAATACGCTACACGCGGTCCGATGGAACCGTTTTACAGTGTGCGAGACTCGGGTACAATACGAGTACGCTGATGAATGCCTCTCGGGAACTTAACATAACAACAATAATGATAACACCAATTATAAAAATATTACTTCCCGGACGTGGCCAGCGCTGCACATATCAAACCGGCCGCATTGGTCGGACGCACGATAACGTGTACGGTAGGGGCGGTTCAAAGGTGGAGGGGCAAGGGCCACCCCCGAGCTTATATTTCTGCAAAATGGTATATTTTTAAAAAAAAAATTACACACAAAAACATGTTATACTATTGTCTATTGCAGTTGAGATCAGACCGTATGTAACCGTTATCTATAATACGAAGTAGATACCTATAAATAAACTATAGAAACCATCAAATATACTATGATATTATATTATTATGAAAGTATTAATTTCGTAGAACCCATTTCTGTACGGATAACGAAATACTGTACAAGTTGAAAATATACTAAAATATTTCATAAACAATCATTATGTCTTATGAATGTATGCAACAAAGTGGACTTTTTAGTTACATTTTTGTGAAAAATCTGACTTAGCCCCCCCCCCCCCTACTAAGTGTCTACTAATCATCGCTGGTGTATGATAATATTATCCCGTCCAATCTTGTGAACTGCGTTGGAAATTTCCAAAAATATGGATTTAAGTTTTACACACGATGTAACGTCTTGGTCGTCTTTTACGCAGCGTACATCGTAAACGAGTGATAATTGTAATTAATTATTAAAATAGTATTAATAAAAAATTATCATCGGCAGAGGCGAACACCGTATGTACAATTCGTATTTCCGTTGCAACATGGCGTTGTCGCTCTAACGTGCGCCTGTATTATAATAATACAACTATGTGGGCGGCCCTAGATCGCATTAATTGAAACTGTCATGTATTCGCAAACAGGTGTTCATAAACATTAGTCACCGCGTAAGTATATAGTGGATTTACGATTCGCCAGGTGTATACGCGCCGATTGTTTTTCCTCCAGTTGGCTTCGGGCCATCCGCATCGTGTACATCTAATTATAATGAAATACTATGAGAAATAACAATTGTTAGGAAACGACGATTAAAAACGGAAAGAAAAAAAAACGGGTAGAACAACGTTAGACGTGGATCGGACGTTTGCGCTGCGGCACTGGACTCGAGAATTATATTAATTTGATCGCGATTGTGGAAACGTTTACTTATCGGGGGCGTATCATGATGATACGTTACAATCTTTTGTTTGTTATTTATTTATTTTTTTTTTTTTTGCTTTCTTCCGTTCGTTTAATGCGAAAATTGTATATTACACGCACGCTTATAATAATATACACATCAAACTATGCAGTTCTATTGTCTTCACGTGTCGGACGTGTATAAGCTGTTGCGCTCGAACGTTTGTTAAGAATTAAAACATAATCGTCATTGTGTACGAGGATGTACCGAATTTCCGAAATCAAAAAACCGTAAACGGTTAACGTTCCAGTGACGCCGCCGGATTTATACACCGACTCGAGCAGTGCAAGGTGCCAAGAATATTTGTATCCACGAGTAACAAGTCTTAAGGTCAATCACGTACGGCGGTGGACGGAGGAGGGTTGTGAAATTCCAGATTTTGATTCGAAAAAATATTGTCGTATATGTCATTACTAATGACTCATTAGATTAAAATTAGTTCTGCGCCACCGCGTGACGTGTACTCCGGTCGAACTAGATTGTAGGGACAGGAGCGATCCTAGTGCACTTACTTCTAGTCTCACCGAACTAACAATGAAAATGTCCCATCAATCATTACAATAAATATCGCATTGCGCATAAGATAATCTGTCCGTTATTTGATACGATTCAAGAACAACGTTTTCACCGGTTCCGGTCACACGGCAATCCGAAGCGAACCAAACGAACACGTTCGTAAACGTTAGCGTTCCTCGTAGCTGAAAAACATCTGGTTCGGACGGTGTTTTGGCCTAGGAGAAACCTAACTCGCGACGAACGCGAAGGAAATCGATCACCGCGGCGATGATGAACCGCGCACGGTGTGCAAACTTTACGCAGTCCCTCGGCGAACCTCGTAAAAACATTCCACACGGCCGGCCGTTTCGTGTAGCGCTCGTTGCGCACGCGGATAACTTTCCGCGCCGTGAACTAGAACGAACAGAGAACGAAAAGTGACGTTTTAAATCTTAAACGCATAGGTGCAATTATCGATTGATATTTAAAAGGGGAGGACGGTGAAACCCTACGAAGCAATCGTGTAAGTAATAAACGGCTAAATAATTGCCTGCGTTGCGATCGATTTCCAATAGAATAAATACGATCGCGCACTTTAACACGATGAGACGTGTTGCACATTTATTCGTCAACTCATCACAGTTGTGGCATGTATTTATTACATTCAATAGACTTGGAATGCACCGCGTTCAGCACGGCCATGGGTGTTATCAATACGTACGGCTTTAGGGCGAATAGTAACAACAGTTGCGTCGTGACGTTATTACAAAACGCGTTTGACTTACTTTGAAAACAAGTACTACCCCCCGCACACACATCCACCCAAACATTGGACGTCGAAAAAAGTTATCGCTCATCTTTAAAGCTTTATTCTTCCGTCAGTTTCAGCAAACGTGTTTAACGTCATCCAGTAGCTATATTTTCCGACATTCAACACAGCTCAATTTGTAAATTCTTGTGAATGCTCAGCTCCTAAAGCTTTCTCCCCGATTCGTGCCTGTCAATTTACGGTATCTTGTGGAACAGATGCCCGACAATGGTTTTAGCGACGTACAACGTATGACGTGCGCAAGAGGAACAAGAAAAATAAAAATAAAAATCATGAGAAATTTCATCAACCTCGTACACACCGTATCGGAACGATTATACAATATCATTATTATTATTATTACGACGAGGTGGCCGTAGTCGGTTCTTCTATCGTATTGTAACGCGGTAATAGTAATTAAAAATTTGGTCCATGCGTTTCGAATCGCGGGCGATCGATTCTCAGATTATGATCTCGTCTCGTGCATTAAACTCGCCGTGCACGTACGACAACCGTGCGCGGAGGATATTATAATGATACACTCTTGCCGCAGCCGATTCGAGCTACAAACAATTTTCTCCCTCTTCCATTTCTGCTTGTAATAACACATGCACGATTGGTATATAATTAAAACGTAAATAGATCGTTCAACTGCTCAACTTACGAGATGCATTATGAGAATATCGCACGGGCTACGGTGTACAGGCGAAGAGTTCAGAAACGATGCGATGACCATGTGCAGCGCGAACAGCGTTGGTTCACTCGGGTGTTTTACGACCACGTTTGTGCGAGCCTACGTGTTTTGGAACGTACGTTACGCTTAATATAAAACAGGAGCCGTGGACGTGCAGTTCGCTAAAAAGAATTTAAAAAATCGACTTGTTTGTCGACGGGTTATTATTATTAATATTATTACGTCTGACAAGTCTGCGCTAAATATACCCTCGCGTTTACAAACGCGACGAAGGATTGACTTTATTCATCGTAAGAAACGTATACTCGTACATCCATACTCGTGTATTTATATATATATACCTATTTTCTCTTATAAATTAGTTATGAGGTTTGTGTTCTACGAGTGTCTACGGGTCGCATCATTAATCTTGTGGCACGAAAAATCACACTACCCGTCTGCCGCATTGTTGTAATTCGTTGAAATTCTACGATGAGTTGTTACCCGCAACAATGTCATCGTCTCGTCGCACGTTTCTTACAACAAGGCGAAAAAATACTACAAATCTGTACATCGAACACCGGACACAGTACAATGTTGTAAGCTCTTTGTGAACAACACGCGGTATTGGTCCGTGAAAACTTATTCGCAGTCCACGTACGTGTAAGTTTGCCGAGAGAATAATTTCATCTGTTACATTCAGTCGAATCGAATTTCACGTCGGTGTGGATAACGTGAGATGAAATACGTATTAACATGATCAATAAGTTACTGATAATGTTATTTTTTCAATCGTACAAACCTACCGAATGCACGAGGTTTCTTTGAACAAAATATTTCTGTTTTCATTTTTTCGAGCATCTCGTACGTTATGTAATATTTGCTCGTTGTACTTATAGTATAGGTATAGGGACCAGATAAAAAGGTTAAAAAAAAGGTACATTTTAAAACTTAGCTCCTCCTCTGTCATAATTGGCCAACGCGCATACTATTCTATACGTCTCACCCATGTCGTAGGCATAGCTCATATAAGTAAATTAAACAAACTAAAGCATGAATTTAAAAATAGTAAAATTTAAACAAATAAATACAAACTTTATTTGTATATCTCATACATATTTACTACTAAAACGTAACATTTAAATTAAAAAAATTAAAATTAAACATGTATTTAGCCTAAAATATTTTTTAAAAAAAAAGTACAATTTCATGTGCTTAACACTATAATAGTGTCCTAATAATTGTTAAGGATTAATTGTTAATTGTCAATAATTGTTAAGGACAGTAGGTAGCGCATCAATAAAGAGTACTGTCCTACGAAAAATATTACGTCTGGTCACCATAAGTATAGATCTAATTCTATTCTAACATGTCAACATATTTCGTAAATACCGTATTAGATTCTTATAAGATGAGTAATGCAATGTGAAAATATGTACTATGTACGACAGCGGTTCCCAACCAGGGGGAAATCCTACCCAGGGGAATTTTGAGTCTGCTCGGGAAGGGGGGAATATATTGATGATGGAATTACGAAAATGATTATTTTCTTTTATAATGTGTAAAATTGGAACAACTGTATTAGTTTTCAGATTATCGGGCATCGATAAAAATTATATATTAGGTATAACGATAGAGTCAAAGCTCTAAGAATAAGAATTTTAGTAAAATTACAAGGGGGACGTAAAATGAAAAATGTTGGGAAACATTGATGTACGATGCGATAGTGTTTAAAATATCGTCAATGATAACATTTGTAACGGGAAGGAAATTAATTCTATATATTACGATGGTCGTGACATTTGATGGGTTTTTCGTTGTGTTGAATTTTAAAGCTTGATTTTAAAATAAAATAATAAATGAATAACACAATTTCAACGTGGTTTGCGTCTGCAAAAGATGATGGATTTTATTCACGGTCTTTGTGTAGGTGCACAGACTCTATACAAAAATCACATTACGAACAAAGGACGAACAATAAACGTAAAAAGTCTTGCCCGAGAGGCCGCACGCTGTTATTCTGCAGTGATACGTCACATCGAGTTATCAAAATCGTTCGTTTCTGTTTTAGAAGTTTTTTGATTTGTAACTGCATTTGCGTTCGTTCAGACGTATAAAAAAATATAAATATTTCTTCGAGTGGAATTTGTGAGACACTATTTTCATTCCATATTTAAATACAAATTTACGTTACAACAAAAACAAACAATACCCCAGTATAATAACGGAATAATATTATTATATAATGTATACGTTTACCATGGTAACAATCGATAATAATATTTATTATTGATACCTAACAGTGTAACGTACATCACATTTACATATTGTACCGTGTGTACCATTATACATATACCGCAGTAATTTTATGTCCTACGATGGCTCGTGAATGAGACGTACTGTCGCCTCATTTGTAAACGTGTCTCGATGATAAACGATTACGAATTTGGATGCGACCGAGAACACTTTAAACGCAGCAGGGACGGTTCGAGAAGTTTTGTTTTTGATTCGTTCAATATTTCGTAATGTTTTTTCTCACACGTATCGACGTGCTGACTGCAATTTTTTTTTTTTAATAAGGTCCAAGAAAAATGTTTGTTTTAGGCCCCGCAAAGTATAGGGCATGGTCTGAGTTCGCAGCAACTTTGTGCGGATGTTGCGGAAGATCCGAAACAACGATCATACCAGTGATAGATTTACGAGAAGGATGTCGTAGCGATCACCTCCCTCTCCTTGAGCTTTCTTTTATCATAGGTTTGATTAATGTTCTTGATACACGTACACAGTCATACACATACGCATAATAAATATTTATAAACATTTAGTATCGAATACCGTGTGTATGTCATTGGATATGCTTCATGATAATAAGTTATAGTATAATATATAATATAATAATAGTAATAATATTCGTTGCGCGTACCAAATCCTAATATTCTGCACTAGGAGATATGGTCTCGCTGAGCGGATGCCGTAGTGTTCAAAATAATAGAGTCGGGAATATAATCGAGCAGATGAATTTTAAATAGTATCGGCGAGCATAATGTTTAGTTAATAGTGTTAATAGAGTTAATAGTGTCAAATAATTGATTTAAAATAAATTGTAGAAGACAGTTATAAATAATAGCAATAATAGTTAACATTAGAAAATATATAAAAACCCATGATACCGTGGTAACACGAGAAATAACGGTGCGCTGGTAACTATGAAATGAAGCTGATGACGCGGTGATTGATAAAAAAAAATTCAGTACGACTAACACACAAGTTAAAGGTGATAGTTACGAAAAAAATTGTTCGCAACGAAACCGCAGGAAAATCGAAATCGATGTCGTGTCGGACGTTGCGACGTTGCTTATCGACCATTAAGACGGTAGACAATCGGTGGACGGCGATTTCACTGTACACAACCGTATCCGGGCATCCGTCCGTGCATTTATATTACAATATTCGTATTCACCACTCCCTCAAAAAAAATCTTCAAGATCCACTCCTGGAGCATAAAGTAATGAAATAAAAGTTCGAACGCGGGAAGAGCGTCTCCCACCATAAGTGTACACCCCTTGAAGAACTCGGGACTTGAGAAAGTTTCACGATTAGCGTGGCCTGCAACGTACGTCACACGCGATATCGATGAACCGTAAATCGCATTATCTGTGTTCGTGTACCGCGTTCGTAAATCGAACGTGTGGGCCGATGTTACGCCTAAATACCGTATTTGCGCCTATATGCAAAAACCTCGATTGCGCTTAATTAAATTAAAATACGTTAAAATTCTTGTTTGCGCCTAGTTAAGTACAAATCAATTAATTTTGCAACATTGCAGTAAAACTTAAGTTCCACTTTTTTCAGACTTCGAACAGACAGAATAAAATGTATTGGATTATTCTGGTGTGGTTAAAAATTTCCATTTTTAATCAGTCTTGCTAAACACGATTTCATTGTACAACACCAATTGTTAATTTTAACAGAATGATCAATAGAATATTTGGAATCGAATAGAATAACCCTCGTTTCGATCAAACTTTTGGTTTACTCCTGAGGGCCATTGTAACAGTGAATAAAACATCAATTATATAATATATTCGAACAGTACGATTATTCTCGATATGTTGGATACTGGACACCAGAGTTATTTAAAACTAACGTATTTAATTGTATGAATTAAGTTATATTACCAGATATACTTTCATAAACTTTTCTGAATTTAAAACTGTCGATAATAAGTAAATCTTTAAAATTGTTACTTCTCGCAAATATAATTTTATTTTTTGTCATTTTTTAAACGAAAATACATCAAACAGAAATGTCTAATTGAGTGAAGTACGGTAACGACTGACTAACTTGCGGTCGGGATTTCAGAAATACCGTCGTAAAAGGCCGTGTATCGACTATCTAGGTGTAATACAATTTATCCGCAACAAAGATAAAAAGTTGTATATGATTAAAGATAAGTATCTATGAAGGTATATCGAGTTACGTATGATATAGAGATTAAATTTCCCAATGTGTGCAACAGTGGTTCAAAAATGAAAATAGTTGGGAGAACGTTGTTGCCCAAATTACTCGATGTGTAACGTTAACGGGCGCGAACAAGTATTTTGACGTATTTTAAATGTATTGAGCGCAATCGAGGTTTTTGCACATAGGCGCAAATACGGTATTTAGGCGCAAACACAGTCCACCCGGGGTGTGTACAACGCGGTGACTGCAGACGCAACTGCATAAGATACAACGTTCCAGGTGGTACATTAACACGTCTGCCGCGTATCGGTTTTATACCGTCTACCTCGTAAGAAATCATGTTGAAACGTTTAGTGACTCGTACGGCTTATCGATGATTACGTGGTTTGTGTTTCCCGGTAACAACTGCACCGCATTACACAACTCATTACGGCATTTGTGTTATAACTGGTCAAGAATCGTAATTAATTCCTCCGGCGGTCACCGGGACAAAACGGGCGCGCGAGCACCGTGCGCACAGTGTTTGGTATTGGTGGAGACGGTTGTATATTGTAAGTAACCGTATACACCGGATCCCTCGAGTTGCGTGAAAGTGCTCTGAAAAAAAAAATAAAAAAAAAAAAATACATGTTTAAAAACTCATTTGGACAGCTGCTGCTGCCGGCGAACCGCCTACCTAATGCACTCGGACAGTAATAGGCTGGCGCGGAGTACACGAATATTGGAATATTTTAATCTACATACTCGCATGCATATGGATAGATCACTGGGGAGGATTATCGCAGCGTTCGTGCGCGAGGCGGCCATGTCATCGCGGTGCCTGCGTTATTATAATATACACGCTGCACCTGCAGCTGAACGCAGTAATACGTAGTACACCAATCGATTCGAATAAGTTCGGAAAGGGGAGAAGTAAAGAAAAAAAAAATAACAACGGAATTAAATCGAAGCGCGCCTATATACAATAAGACAGACTGTAATAAATTCAATTTTCAACCGGAATGTACTAATGTTTATTATTTTATCGTCCGCCGCCCCGTTATCTTAAATGGAAACGTATCGTTTAGTGTTTCGTAGATAATATTTCATTTGAACACCTGTACCCGGCTTGTACCTACAAACGGGTAACAATTACCGCCGAACAGCGCCGTTAAACACACATCGCGTGCATTTATTTATAATACGTATGTTACAATATTTTAGTGCGTGCGATCGTTTTGAAACACATCGTTTGCCGACGGCTGTGGAAAATGTAGAACGCGTTCTATCCGGTACATTCCGTTTCGGAAATATCCAATACGCGTACACCTATTTAATGATGCTGTCGATTGTGATTCATCGAACTGGATTTGATCAACCGTTATAGGATTCGTTACCAATCTAACTAAAAAGTCCTTAAACTTTTCATAATTCGATAAACTGTGGTACGCCAGGGAGAGCGAGGGAGAGGATAGTGCATCGAACCGGTGTAGCCTAGCATCCGGGAGTTTTGGCGAGGGATCGAGGGGTGTTACGCGAATAAAAACCATTTCGGATAACCGTAACATACGGACAGCCGTATGTTGTACCGGTCATTTATACATTTCGACGACGACGGCCGAGCCCCCCGAGTGGTTTACCTGCATGTGCGATTACGGCCAAACACAATACGCATAACTATTTCCATCGTTTTGTTTGCGTTTGTCCTTGTTTTCCGAGCAAGTCAGTGCTGGTGCACAAATACAACAGTGGTATACGAACAATTTTCAAACGGCACGTGCTCTACCAATTTGAACGTTTCTGGAAATGTCTCAAGTTTTTTGACACGCGAGCTTAACATTTATGTCTCGTTCAGCCTACGTCATTCGTTCGGCGAGAGACCTGTTCGTTTTTATTTTTACTACCGTTGTAAACGTTTTCATATAACGTTTAAATCAAATTCATAAGTATGTATAAAAAACAACAACATTTAATAACATTGGTAAACTCGTAGCAAGTCTTGACGCGAACCCAGACGCCGAATGATCTGATTTCAGTGTTCGAGAGTGCATTAGCATTAAAAAAAAAAAAAACCCCTTTAGGTGAAATTCGCCTTAGGCTATTTACAAACGGTGGCCGTCGATTGTGTTATGATCGTGAAAGCGAGAACGGACTGCGATGTTGTATTGTTATCGTCGGGAGGCCCTGCAGGAAAGAATACTGTACGATGTGTGCGCGACCGCGCTCGCCCACCCGGGACTTCCGGGAACCAGGAGGGTCTCCACTGCCATCGCCCGAACCAACTTTTTCTGCATAAATTAAGCAGAGTACCCGCCAATGATTGTTTGAGACGTACAAAACATGTGTTGTACGCGGTACGTTTTTTTCCCCACAACCGGTCACAGCAATTATTTCGGATAAACCCTCTCCTCTCCTCCCCCCATCCCCACACGCGCGCACAAACACACCACCAGCACTCGGAGAAAAATAATTCCGGTCCTCCTACTCTTCCTGCGCGCCGTCCGTCGGGGTACGCGCGACGGTCCCGTTCCGAACGTCTCGCCCGTAGGCCGTCACCGTTTGCCGTACCATATCGTTACGCGAGCGCCCAAACCGAACGTACAGCGCTTCTCTGTGACCATGTTGCGCATTGGTATTGTACAGCTATTATCGCAACGCGTCCGGCCGAAACGCTATAACATACGATGTTTGTTTTTTTTTTTTTTTTACGAAATGCGAATTTCGCGCGCGCGCATTACCCGATCCTTTAACGTCCTAATCTCTCGGCAAATTACGGCCGTTTGCACGTCCACCGTCTTGAACTAAATTTCGGCACGTAACAATTATGCGTGTCAATACGCGGTACGGTGTAACTGTTGCAATCCACTTCGTCCCGAAACGCACGTCGTAACTGTACCGCGGCGTGCACGGTCTCCCGGTTGTCGTCGGAATAAGAAAAAAAAAAAAAAAAAAAACAGTAATTTCGTGTGCCAAGAAACGCGTACGCGTACCAGAGCCAATAGGTCGTACGTCCGTGCGCGCTCGTCCCTGTACACGGAACACACGTGTACAATAACACCTTGTTGTAACGGACCTCGTGCAAGACGGTAACACGGGGTTTTAAAGTGGCTGTTCAGTGCTCGGAAGAACTACTAGAGTTTTCCACTGCCGTTACGAACGCCGAGTTGGTTGAATAATTGACGACGGCAAATCGATATCTGTTTGCCGTCTCGAGGCGATGTGTACCACAGCGAAACCTCTGTTGATGGACACTTCTCAGTAGTGGACACTTTTACATTTCTCGGTAAAAACATATTGGCTCTTAACAGCGGGCACTTTAAACAGTGGACGTGGACATTAAAAAATTAAAAATTACCTCTAATGCGTTCGATAAATGAAAACTTGTTCACTTATGTCAGTTGTGCGCTGTTCGTTGTGCAAACCATTACCTATATTAAACTTTGAGGAAAACGTTTCTAAACCATACATTAAAAAATTAGAAAGATTCGATAGGGTTATAAATGGTATGATATTCAATCATAAAGTCAATTTGAAAATTCACTGAGAAAAACAGAAAATATGTTCTCAGAAAATAGATAACAGATTTCTTTTAACTGTACACAAACATGTATACCTATTTTTTATACATAAATTTTTATAATAATAAATTTAGATAAAATACAAAATATGTTGTAGCACAATAATAATACATTTTTTGTTTGTTGTGTTCGTTATAGCTCGCCGTGGTTAAAATTGATCAAAAAAAATCATTAATCGAGAAATGCTGTACTACACCACGAACAATAATTTACATGATCTATACATTATTGTATATGTTTGCCATTTTAGATCAAGAAATAACTCATTAATGTTAGCAGAGCAGCGAGTCGCGACAAAAAGCTATAAGATACGTCTCCACTACATCGTTGAACTGTACGCCCACCACACGAAGACACAAAGGACACTGTTCTCAACCAAAGTCCGATTACGTCAACAGTTTTCGAATTCTAAATATTATGCATCATTCAGACACTACGACGCCTTGAGCGAAAATCGATAGAAATTCGAAAGATTATTTCCGTTGCTCGAAAATATTTCAATATTTAATTTATGTCACTTTTTGTTGATTTGGTGTTTACGAATTTGAAAAATTGTAGTTGCATAAGAATCTACATATGGCGTGCAATTATTAACACATGTTATTTTATATTCCGACAGATATAACTGTAAAAACCCTGCATTAAAACATATTATAATTTATTATACATTTTATTAAATTCTCAAAGCGATAACTATTAATCTAGCAACAGTAATACTCACCACGTGTGACATACGAACATACAGCACATGAAAGATATCAATGTTTTTAGTTTTGTTAATATGTATTAACGAACATAAAACATATTTATTTATTTTGTTTCAAGTAAAGTTACGAGTGATACATAATATTATAGAACCTTTAATTTGATCAGTAGAACAAAATATTAATAGATGGTCTTCAAAACTAATTATTTAAAAAAAATCGTATTTCACCATAGTTCATACTTAATACAATATTATTATCATAAGTAAAATAAAGCGTGTCTAATTTTGTTAAATCTTGAATACAAAAAACGACAACTTTCTATGATAAAAAAATTTTTTTTTGAAACGGTTTTGCAAAGTGTTTTAGATTTAATTTGTCTGCATTGTAAGTATTGTAATAGTGTCCATTATGAGACAATTTACAATGTCAACAGCAAAACATAACACTCTCATCGAAATCGCTGAGGGTTCTTTGCCAGCGATGAACTGTGGTATACGTTTCTATCGGACTTATCGGTGTCACTTAGGTTCGTATAATTGGCTCGGCGAATTCCTATAACTAATTATAAATTAGTCGGGAAACTCTCTTCTGGCACTGCTGACAAAGTCAAATTTTCGCCGGAGTAAATTATTAAATAATAATGTTGTAAAGAAAATTGAAGACATCGTTATATTTTCTTTTTGCTTTTCTCGTCGTCGTCTCGACGGAAACGAGAAAAGCCCTTAAAAACTTCTCGTTAGAAATACACAGTTGGAAAACTATTCACTACCTTTGACTTTGTGCGCGGTACTCCGGGAGTGGTACTTAAATAATATTATTATCATACCGGGACGGTGACCGTCGGAAAAATAAAATCACTCGTAGTGCAACGGCACAATCCGATTAAAAACTAATTATAATTCCAACGGTAGTGAGTGCTCGCGGTCAACATGGACTTAATTATGATGGGGGGGGGGGGTGCTTATATATTGAAACCGCGAAAATAAACAAAAGGTTAAATACAAATTTTTGCAAATGTATAAGGTAAATAATAAATTATTTGGTATTACTATGTTCTTAGAATCCTTACAGTGTAACAGAAAACACGAGAAAGGCTGCTTTATGAATGCAATTTATGCGAAAAATGAAAGCTATGGAACAAGAAAAAAAGAAGATTTCTCAATTCATATTTACAGCTGTTTGCGCGCTGGGAAGAATCAATTTTTTGGTAATTCTCTCAACACTTAGAAGCAGATACGTGGAAATTTATAGTGTCACAGCCTCCCTATTAGAAATATTGAAAAAAAAAGTATCATAATCGCTTAATATAATGTAATTCTAATCTATTATACCGGATGATCATCGTGTAAAATGTATTGTTACTTTATTTTTGTTCTTAAAAACCAAATCAGGTATATCATACATTCGTATATCAATACAATTGTTTTGACCAACTTACGTTTTTTAAGCAAAGCTTGTGCTGAGAGTTTATACATTTTTTTTTTTTTTAATATATTATATAGGAAGTAAATTTATAAAAAACATAAATACTTAATAATCTTAGAGATTGCAATGCTATGGCATTCATTTATGACATATACCAAATAAGTATAACAATTATTTAAACACTTTAGATTCTATTATTCAATTGTGTTGAAATATAATATAATTAATAAAAAAAATCCATATAATAGGACTGATTATACTTTCCAATACTTATAACTTTTACTTAACCAATACTTTTAACCTTTCGTTTAACAGAAAACGTTTTAAATACTCAAACCTAATTAAAAAATGTAGTAATAACCGTTAGTTAATCGGGTCGATTAAGAACATTTTATGTAAACCGAAGCGGATACGAAAAATGTCTACCGGGTGAATGTTAGAGCCGATCGGTACCGAGCGAATAGGCGATCCGTATTATAGACGTAAAAATAAAACGGAAACCCTAGCGAAGATGATGGGAGGGTTATTCTATTTTATCTTTGCCAATTTCCTGGGAGGGATGATATCCTGCAACAGTCAATAGGAGTATATCAGAATGATTTCACATACGTATATTGTATATTACATTATGCTGCGGCTCATCGTCAAAAAGGTAGGAAAGGTGTGATACGATCGGGACACAGCTATGTAAATCTATTTTCGCGCCTATGAGTGAGCGGCAGCACAACAGGCACACTCATTGTAACGTACACATAATATATCCTTCCGACAGTATTTTATTGCGATTTCTCTCGGAACGACCGTCTCCGGGGCGTTCGGTGGGGGGGGGGGGGTAGAAGAAGGTGGTAAGAACGTGGCAGCGGGTTAGCGCGGTCCCGCGGTGCGCACATCAGTCATTGTCGCGCGGGCGGTATTTTTCTTCCGTTTTCTTTCTTTCCCTGCGTATTCCACTCGCACCAGCTCTCCGTCCGCGTTGCTCGCAGTCGTCTCAATTATACGCGCGTATAAAAAAAGGAAAAAATAAAAACCGTACAGACCCTCGTGCACCGTCTGCAGCTCGTATCCGCTCGCCATCGTTATGCATCGTGATACGCATGGCGCGTTATCCGAACGTTTAGTTGGCGATTACGCGCACACTACGGGGAGAAGACGCGCGTTATCGGTACGAGCGCTGCGAGAAAAATGCCGCGCGATAATTTATTCCTATTCAACAGCCCCGTCGTGCCCAAAGCGTTTCGGTCGGGAACTACTGTTACCGCTAGTCGAATCACCAGGCTTCGCCGGAGTCTAAAATGTTTGTGTACCGCTGCACACCTCTCCGTAACCGTACTCTACCACGATCCATTCCCGTCCCTGTTCTCGTCCTCATTCCGGCCTATGACCTTGCCGATCTCTTGCGAAATGGTCCACGTTGTATACATCAAACAGCTTTAAACGTACCCTGGCCATCGTTTTCTGTAACCAATGGCCACCATGTGTTAACAAAAAAAAAAAGGAACATACGAAATTTCCGTTACCCCTATATGAGCCTATTTTTAAAACCTTTACAATTTGTTTTGAATCAGTTTAAGTCAAAGTGATTTTAAAGATCTGGGTGCCGCGGGTTATCGTAACAAGCCAGCGGTGGATCAAAAATGAAAACAGTTGGCCGAAATTCGATGTTTTAAATTTGAAAATGATATTAAAAAAAACGTTTTGTACAATACCCATGTCGTATAAATATGCAAACTTAATTTTCATAAAAACTTTTGCTGGTAATTTTCATATAGTTTTATTTTTTAACAAAATTCATATCATACATATAAAATATGTACTGCATATCAGTATAAACGTCCTGTTACGCGTCTCGCTGTAAACGCGTACCAATAACGATCAACTGTTTAGTTTTTGCGCATAACGATACGCGTGTGTTGGCGTACACACGATCTGGGAAATGTCTCCCCGGGATCGGCGAACGTGCCCATGGGACTGCAGTTCCGACGCGCGTAGGAACAACGAGAAAACGGCGCTGAACGGTTCGGTGTCGACCGCACATCGCGTAATTACCGTAGGTGATCTGTCAACCGCATTTGCCGACGGAATACGAGAGCCGTTAACGTTATGTTCGCCCGAAATCGCGTCGGTCGTCGTCCTGTGCCCGTGCCCCCCCCGTTATCGCTCCTTTACCT
This sequence comes from Sipha maydis, assembly GCA_034509805.1. Taxonomy (NCBI): domain Eukaryota; kingdom Metazoa; phylum Arthropoda; class Insecta; order Hemiptera; family Aphididae; genus Sipha; species Sipha maydis. Next base: position 1,073,015 of record JASXSY010000032.1, on the reverse strand, counting down.
CTTGACCTCCGCGTGCCGCCAATCATTGACGATTTCGACCATAGGCGTAAATTTGGCTTCTTTGAAGGGGGGGGGGGGGGCTTAAAATTATAAACATAGAACTGACCTGCGGGAGTGAACCCCCTACATACCCTACTATTTTACAGTAAATATTATTATATATAAATTATAAAAAAAACTTCAAAATAATTTATTTAACAAAACCATACAAATATTACAAATTAACTTATTAATAACATTTTTTATATCAATTTAATATATAAAAATAAAAAAATATCATAAAATATTATTCCTATATTTACTTTGTAATGATCAATGAAGTAAGTACTCAGTTCAAAATCTAGATTGAAAAAGTTATCAATAGATGTTGCCATTTCTAAACTTTCAGTCGAGAATCGTTTTTTCATATTCTCAATTATACAATCCAATTTAGGGAAATAAGCGTGACATCTGAAATAATCAGATGTCACGCAAATGTGTTGTATTTAGCAGTAGTAGTAGTACTCAAAACAAAACGTGATAAACTATTTGGCTGTAACCTTTTTCTTTTATAACCTTTATTATAATTTAAAATTAAAAAAATTACCACTATTTAATGTTTATATTTATTGTACTAATATTATTATAATATACATACTTTGCAATGGTTTTTCAACTGTTAAATGATGGTCTACACAAAATACGTATACAATGACAAAATAGATTTCTAGAAAAATCTATTTTATCCTGGCGTATACAATACATCACGTATACGTTATCGTTGTCGTTTTAAAATATGAACGTAGCTCAATCATTCTAATATTATTATAAATTTACAATGTAAAATTCATTAATACATACGTTCACATAACACATATCTATCGGATATCCTGTTTAGGGATTATTTAGTATATTTTATAATTTTCTCTAATAAAAACCTGAAATTTGTTAAAACATTTATAAAAATGTAGGAGATCTACAAAAAATGTTGGGGGGCTAAGCCCCCCAAAGCCCCCCCCCCCAATTTACGCCTATGATTTCGACCGTCCGACGGCGACTACGGCTAACGATCTCATCCTGCCCTCATCTTTCGACCATCATACTACCCGGTTCTGAATCGCTCCCCATGACCCGTCTCACTCGTAACCGTATACATGTACTTTTAATAATACATCGCTGTTACTCACCTCGCCCGCGTTTGAAAATCAACAATAATATACGCGGGTACGTCATCGACCGCGCTGCAAAAATCGCGTTATTACTGCGATCCGTCGAGTCCTATCGTCTACAGAACACGATCACCGTACGTAATTGTTGCGTTTAGAAAGTCCTAACTCGTATGACAATGCGAAATGACGGTTAAAGTTGTTACGCGCTTGGAAGTAATTTTAAAACTGCATTTTCGTGCTAACCGTTCGGAAGTATTATATTAGCTTGGAGCTGATGCGAAACGTCCAGTTCACATAAACTTTATCACTTCGTTACATAGACGGGTCGTACTACGGCCAATCGCCAAAATCTGTTTGTAAATGTACCGTTTCAAAACCAATGTATCCCACTGAGGACATTGTTCTGAGTTTGTGCACATCGGCCATTATGAATGGGAAATACGCGTACCTATTCTTCGTGATTCTATTACAACGAATACAGAACACATAGTACATAGTCGTAACGTGAATCTTATAATGTCAATTTTATGGTACGAAACGTGTTCAAATATTTTCATACCGATTTTCATCACTGACGGTCACAACAAAACTATTTTTCTCTTACGAGTTGGTTTTTAAAATCTGATATTTTTTCTTTGTTACGATAACAACGTATTCGATTTGTACGAACAAAATGCAATCGGTCCAGCACAACCATTATCTTTGATGTTATAACAATTGTTTGGTACGTCCTCAACGAAAAACATCGGGCACGTCGAAATCATATTAGTATGACGATAAAATATCATCGTTTTCGTACTTCATCAAAAATGTTAAAACGCGAAATAATAAACTCTTGTGATTACTTATATGTATAAAAAGATACGTATTTATTATTTATTTTATTTTTTTTAATAACCTCATAATAGTTTTTTACTTTTACTGTTAACTATGCACGAACCAGTCAAAAGCTTTAAACGTTTGTTCACTCTTATTATCGGACTATTGCAGTTTTTAAATTTTAAATATGAATACACAATATACTATACCGCAAAATATTCAATTTTTCTATAATTTTGATTGCGTATAAACCTAATTGTCGTTCACAGATAACTGTATAAAACCTCTTTGGGGAATCGATCAAACATTTTTAGGTTTTTTCCTTGTGTTCGTAATCCGTTTTCTCCGTCAACGGTGAAGTGAATTATTTCAACAAATATTTAATTCCGTGTTTGAAAGGGTTAATATGTTATGGATTTTAATACCGAGGATGAGTAAGAGGTATGAGTGGTGACTGTATTGATAGTACAAGGACCTGAGGAGGAATAACTTATGGATAAACGGAGTTCATGCGAAAAACACAGCTTCCGCGAAAAATACGGGAAACTCCAACGACGAGTTATTTAAAAAAAAAAGCAATGTAAAAAAACATTTAGTGCCTATGCCCCCGACCCGGGAAATATTTTACTACATCTTAAGGAAATATTTCGCAATTTCAAATAAATATAATGTTTATCATTTTCGTACGTCTGCAAAACTCGACGTCAATCTCCGTTAATAGACTTCGAGACGATTTGTCGCATGCATTATTGTGTCACGAATCGCGACACGTTTTATCGGGTTTTCGTTGAATGGACTGTAATTTAAATCATTCACGCGTTCATGACTTCCGAGATAACGGCCACGAGCTTACTTCGAATAAACAAATCAAATATAATTGTTAAGATTATGTTTATCGTACAGCGTTCGCAGAACACCGTAGTGAATTATTACTAAAGCGAAATTTAATGTAATTAATATTATACACAGTAGTTGACGGCTCTTTTACGTCCCATAAAAACGTTTTATTATTTTCCGCTTGTATTTCAATGTACCTCTGTACCGAGTATGAATATATTATTCGCAGCGGCCGATAAAATTATTTTCTCGAATCGCACCGATAAATAAGCAATACTACCGCGACGGTTGTAAGAACGTAAAACGTAAACGCGTTTACGTTTGAATTCGAAAATAAAATAAAATCATTTCTCACCCCGTAGATTCGCTCGCATTACTATAGTTTTTTACTGTTTGAATTTTAAATAACGATCGTCCAACCCTATAACGTAAACAATTATCTTGTTTATCGCTCGAGAAACATATTGACAAAACCAAAAATACGCGTACCGTCATATTTCTAATTTTATTGTTATGACGAATTGCAGCGCAACTCGACGTACGCCACAAGTTGGTCGCCCCTGTTACGTAGAAAGTCTGTCGGGAAAACATTATAATATTATACACCTGGGCATAAAATACAATTATATTGCATTAGACGTTTGCAAAGACGTGCCTCGAGAAAATTTAATACGAAAAGTTAATAAGCATAAAAACTAAACATGAAGTATTTCCGAGAACCCTTTCAATAGGCTTGAGCAAACAAAATGACCTGGAAATTCTCTCTGCTGCTGCTGCTGCTGCTAATCGTACGCCGTTAGCCGGAATATTTCCTTTTGAAATACAATATTTTCACGCGGGATCGGTCGGCCGGACCGAGTCCTGGACGTCAATAAGAATCACGCCTTTGTACGCGGCACGGGATTGAAGTTCTCCGTCCAAGTACACAGTTATTACGAAAACAGCGCGCACCGCAGTACATTTAGGCGTTGAAAAGTGTACACGCTATTAGAGCACACGGTTAAAAACGTTCCACGCCGAGTGTTACTTTTTACCATTGGATATGGTGATTAATATAATACGTTTGCCATTTCTACTCCGGATGGAAAACTGCTGCAATAATCCAACTCCCGGAGCAAAATGTTTTGGGATTCATCATTAACGATGCGGACACGGAAATATCATTTGTAAGATAGCCTCCGTTCGATTAAAAACTTTCGGAATCTGTTGGTCCTATCTTTTCGATACCGCGATTAGTAAACTCTCGACTTATTATTATAAAGTTCCGCTTATTATTCCGCTATTATTCTAAATAGTGTTTGTACAGGAGTACAGTTGCGTTTACATTTCCTGCACCTTTTATTATTATAATTATTATTATTAGGGTTACGATTTGATTTTCGATCCGTTAAACACTTAATACACGATGTTGATTTGTATATTAAAATAAATAAAAAAAAGTCTCCGCCATCGGACATAACGGCCAAACGATTATCCAATAAAATCGTTATACGGTCGAAAAACGCGATAACGATTCGGATAATCGCAGGGCATACGAACGTTTTCGAACCGGACGTATAATATGTGACGTCGATATTAATACATATTATAATTACGTGTACTGTAGGCCGGTGGTATCGATTAGACGGCGGCGCGTACAACCGTTTTCCGGATCAGGACGAACAACATTTTTTTATATGTTAACGTAAACGGATGATTTCATCCGTTCAAGAACGCCCGCAGAAATACAGTTACTAAGCTACTAGCACCTAGGTCAAAAGTCCAAAACTACGGTAAAACGAATTCGATACTCAGTTGGCGATAATTCACGCGGAAATAAAATAAAATGATTTAGGTCTAACTGCACGTACTTCCATTGAACGTTGTACATCCAATGCCGTTCATCACAGAACGGATATTGATGTACATTACACGTATAAAAAATAACTAACATTTACCGAAACCGCGATGAGAGCCATAGCACTCGCCTGTAGACGTCACCGGACTCGCATCGATTCGTGGTATTCATTTCTTCCGCTACCACTGCACGATAAAAATGCATCGAAATCAGGTGTTCAAACACTTCGGCTATAAACCATAACGCGTGGAGACGACCATACGTATCGAATACGGCTCCCAATGCGACCGGGAGTTTTTGGATTTCGGAAATTAAAAAATCGGTTGGTCGTACCCGCACCCGTTATCCCGACCGTGTCTGTTAAACTTCTCGTCACGTTTTATTTCGAAAAATTCAACCGCCCGCCGCCATACCCGATGTACTACCACTACCGTCGAAACAGATTTTTCATCATCGAAACGAACTCGATACGTTTCGAAAGTATTCGATTATTTACCAAGAGCGATTTTTCGCGCGACACACGTGTCCTTAGATGGGCATCCGATCAATACGAACATTAGGAGAGTGGCGCTGAGAGGTACATATTGACGTAGCAAATTCTAACAATCGTTCAGCTGTTGACAACATTTATCCGAGTATACTCGCTTCGACAGTATTGAAATCTTATTTTCTGCACATTACATTTTTCGCGGCCCATATTTTGGATTACCATCCAACACGTGCATACCAATCATTTGACAGTCGATGTCGTTGTTGTATCTACATTGTCCGTCTATATTGTCATGTCTATCTGCTACTGTACGGGTTGATCGTTAACCTCTACTCTAACCCTAAGCCCGCGACGTTTTCTCCACAAGTTACCACTGTAATAGCGCTGGGTGGGAATGGACGAGCCGTTTGTTTCCGAATAATAATAATGATTATTATTATTATTATTATCATACGGGTCGCAACCGTTCCCCGTACAAATCATTACACATTATGTTGCATTACGATGTAAAATGTGTAGTTATAGACATTCATAGTAGTTATTAATATTTTTATTAAAAAAAAAAAAAAACACATACAGACATGTACGTGCACATGGATATGGTAAAGTTATCGTTTGATGACTGCACACGTATATTGTGGTATAATTCATGCGCACACTTTACACGAACATCAGTTGTCATATATTACACGTATGACCTACGGCACCCGCGTTCAACTGCACCCGTCCGCGGACAAGCGGGTACCACTCCGTGAATATTAATTTTCAGAAACGATAGAAATTATAATTATCATAGCTACCTCATGTACCTAGACATAATAATACTTGGTGCGACCGACCGTGCACCGCTGGTGACTTGTATGTGCGATGCGGGCCTTAATTCAACGGCGTGTATGTGTGTGTATGTGAGTGTCTGTAAATCGTGTACAGCACATACGACTCCCATGACGTGTTATATTCAATATTCGTGGAGGTCGTCAATTATTGTAATTTTAATGATCGTAATAATATGTTGAGGGACGGACTGATGGGTCTTGGTCCCTTCCGAAATTTCAGAAAATCTTAAACTGTATATTTTAATCTTAAATAATGTTTAAAATACCTAGTTAATATTCACTGATTCCATAATCAGACTCCATCACAAAAATCGATTTACTGTGTTAACCGTAGTCTCATTCTGTTTATAATATATACAATTTATACAACACATACATATAATAAGTAAGTCTGATGGTTAATTCGACTAAAATTAACACTTTTTAAACTGAATAGACTTCCAGAAACAGTGGGCCATCTGACAAGACACCATTTATATCAATTACCTTAATGAGTTTTTTTTTTTCTTTTTTTGATCTTATAAATTAAACAAGTCCTTGGACCACTGCTTTTTTAGTCTTCTGGAGTATTTTTTGTTGTTTTTGCCGTTATAAAGAACTTGTTCATCACGTGATTTACAGCTTGGCACCCTTATAAATAATTTCTGGATACGTCTTTGTGGCGTCACCAACTATACGCAATGCCGTATTTATTTAGCGGTGCGCGTGTCATCGAGTCCGTTTTGATTCAATTTAGGCATTTATTGGACGCGCTCGACGACGCAAATATGCAGTACCTCCGACCGAACCGACGCACAATGAGGACTGGTGAAAATATTCAAACGATTTTCCGCGACGACTCGATGTTATTAAGCATATTTTTCGTACACAATACAACGTCGGTGCAATGTGAAATTCCGTATTTTTGCGGCGGTGTGATTGTCGAAAGAACTCTTAGGATTTGGTTATCGAGACGCCACGTGACTGGTATGAGAGATTATCGGCGTTTGTCGACACGATTTAATTAAAACGAACACTTACACAGTAGTATCCACAAAACCAACAATGAACGAGAAATTCTTGGACGGTTCGAAAACGCGCGAAGAAAATTATAATAAAAATCTGCGCATATTTTCCGCGTTGGTCTTATTTCGCGACGTTACGCGATTGATTGCGATAACACTTGATAATAACATCGCTTGTACACATTATGTTATAACAACGATTCAGTCGCGTCGTGTTCGTTCATCCACAACAATGTTTGTCAAAATTAAAATATTACGTTCAATCTCGATGCGAGCCGTTGTCTTTACGCGCGCGATGTTCTTGCGCGTATATCCGTTCGTCTATAATATATTATCACCGCAGTGGAGTCATTATGACGCACAATTATTATTTTACGACGTCTTTGTGCGGACTTTTGAGGCGAAACGCGCGTCCCCGCCAACATACTAAAAGTCGTTCGCACATGACCGATTTCGTACAATACAATTATTGCAGTGCGGTACACGCGCCTTAAAATTCGCTTCAGATGGTCCCCGAGGGACCAGTGAAGTATAGAGCGCCTTGCAAACGGATTATCGCATCTTATGCGGGTATCGAAAAAATACTCGAGTGGTCCGTAAACGTCGAGTTTGTTTGTCTAGATCAGCGGATCTCAACCTGAGGTACGTGTACCACTAAGGGGTACGTGGCATGATCTCAAGGGGTACGCAAAAAAATTGAGTTATGGCGGAAAAAGTGAAATTCAATGTAACTGAAATAGTTTGTTTTTAACGAAATATTTAATAATTTAATAATTGTGTGCTTATTACAATGTAGAGTCTGCGATTTAATGTTATTAATGCTATAACATTTCATCGTTATAATATGAACACTGTAGAAGCGTAGAATGTAGATAATTTAAGTAGATCAATTTTTGTACTGTGTTGCTGAAAAGAGCCTTTTTTACGTACACGTTCATAAAAAATAAACATCGTAATAAACTGTCTGTAAGTTCTGATTTACGGGTTTATTTATCAAGTGTGGAGCCAGATTTCAAAAAATTAAGTTCAAGCAAACAAGCTCAAGGTTCACATTAAAATAAAATTGTTTAGTTGATATTATTATTTTTATATACATTGTTTGGCGCAAGCTAATTAAAATAAATAAATATTATTAAAAATAATATTTATATATAATAAATAGTAAATAAATAAATAATTTATATAATAAATTTTCCTTAAAAATTATTATTATTATTTTCCATTATTTATATTCAAAATTGATATTTGGAGTACGTGAAATAGTAATGAGTGATAAAGGGGTACGTGAATGGAAAACCATTGAGAACCACTGGTCTAATCAAATGGGCAGTAACTAATGAACGCATCGATGGGTTAATTATCGTTGCTTTTATTGAACGTTGAACCCGATTGTCAATTGTTTTTCGGTGTACCCATGATCGTCATCTGCTGAACGAAATAGCGTCGTATCGCGATTAAACAGGGGCAAATCAAGCATCTTCACAAGTGGCTTTTGCGTTGACCGTTGTAGGAATAACCCGGAGACCCGCGGAAAGCAACGTCTTTAACGAATTATACCGGATGTCCATGCGTGAATAATACGTTGTTTCGTACCGTTTTTGAACGCTCGTGGTTCATCGAAGACCAACGGTCATACCGGAAGACGCAACAAACCATGTCTCGACAACGCGGTTATAATGTTTGAACTGATATCGGATAAGGATGCGGTACAGGAACGACGGCGTTCGGTGAAAAATATATACGAGTAGTATGCAGTATAACCGAATATGACCGTTGGTCGTCGCCGAATGGGGCGATCCGATCGAATTCGGTTCCGGAGGTATTTTTTTAATACCGGTAAAAGGTTATATATGTTTTATTCTTTATGAGACATTTTTCACGGAATCGTCCTCGTTCATTGCGCGACGCGCAGTGTGCGTACGTGTACGCAGGGGAAGGGCGCGTACTTTTCATATTTTATAGTATTACTTTGGTATTTTTCAGACCTGCACGCGGTATGTATTGATGCAATACGAAGACGGCGAAAACTATATTGCCGGTCAAATAATAATAATAATAACAACAATAATGGTAGAGGACGAAAATCGCGCGATAACAATGCGCGGCGACGGCGGACGAGGAATTCATCGAAAAGCACGCGGTCGATCGTTGTTTTTTGTTCGCGTGCGCGCTCCGAGAGGAAAAAAATTATTAGCTCGACCGTTTGCAGTTATATCGACTGGTGTACACAGTGTCGTATAAAAAAGTCTTTACTCCTCCTCGCGCTGCACATCGTGGGACGACACTCTCTCGAACAACTGAAAAACCCGATCATAACGTCTCCCGCATCCAATTAGATTTATATTTATGTCGGGATTTGTGCTCGCGTACTTACGATCAGAGATGGACGGAGGAAACCTTACTCGCATAAGCGCGCTCACACACATAAATATACACACGTACGCATATTTGTTTATTTTATTTTGTATTCTCTTCCCGATTTTCTCTCCGACCGCCGACGATAAATTAACGCCCGGAACACCATTAATATCATTCGGCGTGTGCACACACCCGCCCGCCACGCCGGTTAGTAAATCGTAAATAGAAGGCTTATACGTTTTATTGGCTCCGGACGTTGCGACTCGGCGCGTCTATTCGCGATTGTTCCTTTCGTCCGCGTCGGTACGGAATCGTATTCCAATCAAACGGAACCCACGCACGTCCGTTTTACACGTGCGTCCGCGGCCGATCAGGAGACCACGACGAGAACCTACCGAAAAACTTTCGCTCTCTCCCTGTCCACCGGTGTTGCACGGTAAAGCAGTTGATTTCGAACGGGGGGGGGACATTTTTTTTTCCGAATTCCGCACCTCTCGGCTCGTGTCGAATCGTGATTTAGATACTGTGTTATTATTGCCGTCACCTGGACGAACACGTGCGCAGCGCGTTTCGAACGACACGCGTTTCGGTGTGTCGACACTTAGGTCTGCAGGTATCACGAGTGGTTTCGATTTTCCGCACGTGGGCGAAACAAATAATCTGAACATCAACTGTTCAATATCGTCTGGTTTCGATGTGGTCCATCCGTTACTTTTTCACGCGCGGCGCTGACAACGGTACGCACATTACGTCCGATTGAAATATTACTACTGTTCGCAGAGGAAAGCTATGCACTCGAAATCCGTTTCCAAGACGTTCGACAAATATAAAATAGAATGTACTGAAATCGAAAAACAAAACGACAGTACGCCGAACGCGTGTTAACTTTCGTCGCTATACGAACGCGGGCGCTGCAGAACGGCCGAATTGGTATTATTTGTTTTGTTTCATTCTTGGCAGCAGCAGCGTTGAATCGTACAAATATTGCCGGGCGACATAAAATTTCGATCGCCGTCAAGGACGGATCGAACTAATTCCGATTGAAAAAAAAAAATAAAAAAATACCATTCGTATATAATACAATTGCCGTTTAAACACACACCTCCGCGATCCTGGTCCGTTGTACAAATATATATGTATACGTGTGTGTGTGTGTGTGTGTGTATCGCGTAATCGTGTTTAACATCTCTTGACAGCGATTGATGGTCGTCAGTGCCCGAGCACAACTTGGATATACAACGCGTTTATACAATTAGTGTTTTTTCAAAGCTTTATCCTTGTCCGGAAACAGTTTAATGCATTATCTCAAGGATGTCTTAAATGTTTTATTCTCGCATTGCGCGCTCAATAGTATCTTTTAATGCATCTATTTTTTCTTATTACCAGACACTATATATATATATATTAGTACAGTTCGCCGGAGGATTTCGAGTGTAAAAAGAAGACTTGTTTACCTATAGCAGATGTGTATCAATGTTCAACAGTGCGAGCAAAAGATGGCCGAAGTCAAATAATGATTTTTTATTCACATACGGTTATTCTAGAACTATGTAATATGCGATTTTTCAATCGATTGCGGCTCGTCCTCGAACGGATGTACATCCCTAAATAGTTTTTTCATTGCACATCTACAAATTATCGACTGACCACATGCGGTATTTCTACACTTTTATTATTTCACGTTAAGTTCGAGACTATGTATATACCTGCGTATAAAAGGTTTTTTTATATTATGTAAATGTTTGAACACGTTACCAATTAAAATGTTGAAAAGTATAAATAAAGTGAAAGTCCCTGCCGCTCGCTAAAGTTCTACGAGTTTGTAAACAATATGAAAGTGATCAATTCTTTAATAATTTATTCTACAGAAAACGATTGTAAAAAAAATAAAAATGAAATAAGGGAAAAAAATCAGTGTTACTATGGAAAAATGTGTTTTACTTTTGGCTTTGAATTTATGTTTTTTATTATTTTATTTTTTTATTTGTAAATATTTCAACATTTAATTGAGTGGTGACCGATATTTCATTGCGGGATCAAACTTCAACGGTTTTATTTGTACTACAATAATACTATAGTCTTAGAAATGGCATTGTTAAAACAAAAATAAATTTAAAAAGCGGTTGTTATGTAGCTTTAAGTTAATTGTTGGCTTGTATTCAACTTGGTAACAGAAAAGGGCGCATGGCCGGGGAAGGCATCCGTTTTATTTGGAATTATCAATTTACCGAAGACAATATCTCGATTTATTTTCGCAGAACCGTACCCACAAATACTGTCACCTAGAGTTTCTCGACCGAGCTCAGATTTAATGAATTCAATGTGTTCACTTGCGCAAGACAAAATAAAAACCGCACTCGTATGTTATGCAAAGGACTGCACGTTAGGAGCCTTACGTCCGAACGTCATATCCGAGGCAACTCTGTCGGAAATCCTGTCCTGAGCGTAGCACATTCGTAATAAACACGTGCGTACGCGTTATGTAGTTATTATATTATTACGTTAATCCGTAGCGACCGGTCCGGTATCGCAATACCAATTATTATAAACATTGTACGAACGAGATTCGCAACGTATTATTATTATAACGCACACAATTCCACAGTTGCATGTCTATGTTTTATGCATAAATTAATATAAATATATATATATATATATATTTTTTATGTTCAACTTTGCGATATGTAATGTAACGCGAAATGCACTTCGATTTATCATTGCCGAGAACGACGTGTGTTTAACTATTTGTTCTCGGGTTCCACTCGATTCGTTGAATTATGCACATTCCGACACATTGCAGGTGTACGTAAGACACACACACTCATAGACATGTTTACAGGTACTGCAGGTAGATACAAACGCGAACGTGGGAATTACGAGCGTCGCGCGTGTACGATGCAACGACGGCTTTTACCGAAGTTGCACAAACACTCATAAATTGTATTGTTTCGGTAATTTTATACTTTTCATCAACTGTTTGTATCCCATATGCATATACATGTTATGTAATCGTATACGGTACGTTTGGATCACGATGTATACAGAGTTTATTATTTGAAATATGTTATTGTGTTGCAACGCGAAAGTTTATCGCCTTGCGCGATGACCGCGAACCGCGTCTTTATCGGCATCATCCGCCAACCCATAAACTATTTTATGTTAATTGAAAAAGAAACGGAAATAAAAACCATTTGTGAACCATCACCATTAAAGTTTTTTCCGTCAATACTGTTAGATATTAAGAGGACCCGCAGTTGTTGTCTTAATAATAATAATAATAATAATATATTTGTTTTTCAAATAAAGCTTGAAACGATAGAGAATAAAACGATGTTGATTGCGAAACAATTGAAAAGAAAGTAGTTGGTCACTTCCAAGCCACTGGCTGTGCAAAAATGAGAGTTTGTCGTATAGCATTAAATCAATATAATATTTATGAGTCAGACATAAGTGAATAAAGCTTTACTAATAGATAATCGACAAACAACAACAAAGCTATAAATTAAAAAATTAAAAATAATAACAATAACAATAATATTGGTTTTGTACATTTAAACTAAAATAGGAAATCTATACGAGAATAAACTCACATTTTCTTAAACTTAAATATAAGGAAATCGCTTGGGTTATGGCTAATGTTGTGAACGAAATTTTGATTTCAAAGCGAGCTCTGAAATTTCTTAAATAATTTACACAATCATAAGTTGTTTAAAAATTAAAATATCGTTAAAAACTTCGTGTTTCATAATTGGACAGCTCAATCTTATATTGAAGCATAAAACGCCAAATTTATTCCACCTAACGCATATAACACATGTTGTGCGTTCGTATCACGTGAACAGCACATACAGGTATGACGTCCTCTTGTAACGTAAAGTTTCACGTGCCCGAAAAATGGCGTGTACATTACATGTTTGTTTATTAACGTTGATAAATTACTGTTATTAAAACGGTTGGATATTTTTTTAATGTATACAATGTCCTTATACTCAGAATACCTCGAACGACGGTTGATGCTAATTTCGCGAGTCCGACGCGAAAATCGTGCTGTAATTGATTTGAAAACGACGACCGAAATTGCATTCTCGTAAAAATGCACTGAGTGGATCACGAACATCAACTGAATTTAAATAGAACACAGATATACTACAGGTCGAATCGATGCATTCATGCAGATTGTACAGTATCATAAGACCCATGCCACGAAAATAAATTAGAGTTTATAGTGTTGATAATAATATTAATCAATATTGATCAATATATTAGTTAAAATAATAGAAAAAAAAAAAAAACAGGAAATCGCATTGATACATCACTTTTTATAATTTCTAGTTTAATTATGGTGGGTCTGATTTTTGGGATTCCGTGGATACTTTATTTTTATTTTTTATATCTCAAGGGCTCTGCGAACAAAAAAGTTTGAGTAACGGTGGTAAACATCGTAGACGGTCAAGAATCTTATGCGTCCCATCATTTTACCGTAGGTATGTGCATGACATTTTTTTTCCTAACTCCTATTCTAAACCACTACAAACGTCATTACACGATATCCGTTCAACGTTCCTTACCGTACGTTAAGTTCCGATTTGAATAAGACCGGCCACTTTCAAGAGGCCCCGCAAAAAAGTTTTCTTCAGAAAATACAAACATCACTCAAAAATAGCTCTCTAGCTTCCCCTTTTGAACTGAAATTAATAAAACCCAGTGCAAATATACCAATCGTTTCGATGAATTATTATTATTATTATTATTAATTTTTTGCTGGACCCCAATGCAACACGTTTTAAAAAATCTATAGACAATAATGTGCTCACTAGCCATCCTCGCCCGTTAGAAAATACCGGGTACACTTGTGCTCTCTACATATGGATGTAATAATAATATTAGACATGTTTTTACTCGAATGTCCATAAAACTGCACGTTTACGTAATGTGCGTTCCACATGTCTTGCATTTCGCTTTCTAACAATATTTACGCGTAGCAATAATGAGCACGTTCGTGAATCGAGGTTACTTCTGACAGTTTAATCTGCATAGGAGCGTTTTTGGGATACGAAAATAATAATCGTCCGGTTTAGAAGGTTTCGATTCCAACGATTTTCGATAACCGCAGTCGAACACCCGATGTCGGTCGAAATTCCAGCAGAACGTAGTGATTTGATTAGCAAAGTGATCGAGTAAAATTAACGTTTTGCCGATTTCGTGAAATCGAATAAGTTTCAAAAATAATTTTTTTTTTTTTACTTTACTTTCTCACGTCGCCTAAGTGCGTCGCCAGAGTACGCTTTTTCGCGAATCAACAAAAACGTCAACGTTCATTAAAAGTTATTATTTTCGAAAAACCGAAAATAATTGATTTGTGCGGGACTTGTAGAAACTCACTGTACATTAACACAGAAACGAATGCGTTTCGAACGAGTGTTCATATTTATTACGGAAGTCGACTGTTAATGAGCGATCAGCTTAGTAAGGTTTAGTCGACGTGTGCGGTGCTCGCGTTTAATTGCCTTCAGCATTGAAAAATGACTGGACTAAAAGTTTACGCGACGTGTTTTCGACGTATCTAACATTACGTTCAAACGAAACACGTGTGACGTTCCCATCGAAAATATGAAACGAACGGTATACGTACGTAATATGTCGTCGAAACCATCTTGTAAAGTAATAAAACTACAACCGTATTGCAATAACACAAAACGCAAAAAAAAATAAATAAAAATGAACACTCCTTTTGGGTTTGTACACTCTTAAAATAACAACAAAAAATCGTTAAATATTTCTTTTAATGTCAATACGAAAAGCGTATAAAAAATAAATAAAATTCTCGCTCGGAGTACCTATTGTTGTGTAATAAGAGTGAACATGCACAACCGGTTTCGACTTAAAAAATCATTATCAAGTGTGAAAAAACACAGTGGTAATCATAAGGTCTGATAAGTCATTTACACATATGATAATATTTTGTTTTAACGAATATTACTTTTTTTTTTTTTCTTTATATACCTATATAAAGACGAGCGCGCACCCCCGTCCTCGTGTAACGGAGGCCGTTTCGTTTTGCCGCGGTACCATTTCGCCGAATTTATTTTTAAGTAACTCTTTTAAGTAAACTTAAGGTTACAAATTACATACTAATTAGTTATATTTATGTAATATGTATTTATGTAAAAATAGTAATAATTAGGTATATTATATAGTCATAAATAAAAAAAATCAATATTTTCATAATAAAAAAAATAATCATTTAAAATAATAAAAAATAATATAAAAAAAAGTTTATAGTTATTAGTGTTTATAGTGAACTGTAAATGCGCAAATACCTACTGGTGATAATCATACGACACTGACTGTGTTGTTAACTTTGCAGTTATCGCTACGACGACACACTATTCATTCCATTTTATTTATATAATTATTGGGGATTTATCAAACGATAACTTCAGAATTGAGATAGTATAGCACTAAGATCGTTTCAAACGATAAATGTTTCTCTATGTCTATTTATCATTTTTCAAATCACAAATTCATAACCATGTTTTAAGACAAAAATAATTTTATGCGGCGAAATGGGTCGGCGGCAAAATGGGATTAATTTGGCAGCGAAATGGTACCGCGGCGAAACGGAACGGCGGCGAAATGGGATACGACTGTAACGGACACTAGTTCTAATATCGGTGAAAAGTTTTTGAGAAAAAGCGAATTTGTTTACTCTTTTGGGTGCGCGTAATACAATGTACACAATTACCCTAAACATTGGTTGCACTCAAAAAGCGGAGGCGTGCGTGAGGAGTGTACGGGATGTATACAGTGCACAAATACATTTTTAAATTTATATCTCGTATTTTTCTTTTCATTATCAACGTAATACCGTTTAAGAAACCGTAACTATAGGATAGGTTTTAATTTTTTTTTTTTTTATATATGTAACTGGAATCATACCGGATCGAAGGAATCCCTATTTAAGTTATTCTGCACACCTTGTGAAAAATGTCTGCGCACGTTTATGGCGAACGTACGCACACGCAATCATAGTTAGTCATACATAATATAATATACAAACATGTGTAATTGTATATGTTAACGGGCACATATTTATGCTAATATATTTACGCCGTATAAATCATACGCGAAATCAAATAAATCGTCACAACAACCATCTGTGGCAATCGGTTTGATACTGTGTACATTCTTATACCGCACATTTCCATAACGAATAAATGCTTCATTCACCCGCAACGGTCGACCCAAATAGATATGATCATTATTGTTATTGCTATTATTTATTTTTCGTATAGAACACTGGACCCCACCGAGTCTCTCGTTTGGGGGTCCAGAAATCTATAGTTTCTACAACATAATTGAGTAGTAGTAGAACGGTTTGTACAATTCAAACACACTTTGAAAGATAAATATGAACACACTTAATGCAAATTAAGTAACAATTTCCTTCGCGTTTGTAATAGATACTCTTTTATGTTATTATTAAAATACTTGAAACCTGTGAAACAGGACCCTAGCCAATGTGTTATACAATTATTAGAACTCTAAAGATTTGAATTTATTAAGATATGGATTTCAACCTCCGCGTGGATCTTTAATTATAATGCTACACGAAGAAAAGGCGAAATGTATTGTTTTCATAACGGTACTCTGTCATTCATTCTATACCGAACATCGTACGAAACAAATACTATACAATTATTTTACTGAACACAATAGAACCGTTTTTCGGTGCATAGATTTACATTAATTTTTTTTAATTTAATTTTTAATTATTTTTGACAATTTTACTCTTCCAGATTCCAATTTAAATTTTTGTTTTTTCTACGATCTCAACAATATATATTCTCTTAAAAATCTTATTTTTCAATCGTGACATTGACAGAAAAACGTTTCTTACATTTTTTTTTCTGTTACATATAATCTTATATTTTGACCCTATAGAATAAATCAATTTTAATTGATTTATATTTTAATAATATTTTAGTTGTATTATTATTTTTTTTTTCGCATGCTTATTAGTCCGTACATATTATACAAATACAATTGGTATAATAAAATCAGTATTAAAGTCATAAGTCATTATATACACTCATTATACGGTTTATATATAATAAGTTAATATGCAAGAATTATAAATATCGAACGGATGAAACTCGATATCGATTCAAATATTAGTAGATGTACATGGTCATATCATTTGTATACGGTTATATTATCAAGTTGAATATTCTTTTTTTGAACTAAAACCACATATTACCATTGTGACATTAAAACTTATTTAAATACATATAATACACACCGGGCGATGGGCATAAAATTTAATTTTTTTTTAATAGGCATAAGAAAAAACTCGTTTTTTGAGATTATGAGCCATTAAGGTCCGAGTTATTTATTTATTTTTATTTTTTCCATATTATAGTATGCATTGAAAAATTATTCGAAGAAATACAAGGAACGCATTCTAGACACGAAAAATAGATTGGAGTAAATTTATTAAATTGTTTGAGTCAACAACTACTGTGCCGAGACGACACGCGCAGCAATAAATAAGTGAGCATCATCCGTATAAATTAAAAAACATTTAACTTTTCGAGTATCTCCATCGCTCAGTCGGCATAAGCGGTGATTTAAAAAGTAAAATAAATATACATTATATTTATTTGTATATACATATTATATACTTACATTTATATCTATATGGTTTAAACGAGTTGTTAAAACGTCGTAAAACACCGCGTTATTCGTCGAGCGGCAGAATAATAATAAATGTAACACTGCAAAGTACACTGTTGGAGTTTTCAAACCGTTCTCAACAAAGGTATTCCGTTTGACCTCCATGCTGACCTCATCTCTGAACCATTGTTTACATCCAAAAACGAATTTCTAAACCTATTTCAGTGGCGAAATTCAGCTGTTTGCGGTCACTGCAATTTTGACGAACGCCGACAGTCGAAGTGCAACTCTGTACGATCATGTAACGACCATGCAAGGTAGACTGATATGCCGAAAGAACGTTAATTGCAACTTTATCGAAGTTTACTTTGCCTTCGCCTCCAACGATAAAAAAAAAAAAATCTTTTACAGGTCCATCGAGAACATGTTGAGTGTGATTAGACGAGAATAACAAATGTATTTATAAGTGTTTTCACATGACATATAACAAAAGACTAGCTTACAAATGCTTGACAAACGCATTCGTCCGTAAGATTTGATTTAATACGCGTAAACTTTTGGTTACGTTTTCGTTACACAGACAATCACACGTGTAAATGTGAATACTAAACAATGGTATACGCTTCCGCGGCGGCGACGTATTTATGTACCAGGAGAGAGAGGATTGTGGTTGATGCTCCTTTGCCGAACTCAACGAAAAGAAATATTTAATGCGCATTTAATGTACTAATATAATCGTAATGAGAATCCGAATAAAAAACTTACGGTAACGCGTTAAAAAAATAACTCGCCGATTAATACTAATGATTTGAGTTTGAATACGAAAACTAGTAGTGATCTAGAAAAAAAAAATTTAAATTTGTATCGAGTTCTTTTCGTAAAGGGAAGGTGAAATTCAATTAAGTTTATATTCGTGCTGTTATTTTCCATTGGTAATAAATGATCGAAAGAAATGTATAACACTCCCTCTCCTCCCTTGTATCATTTTTATTCGTCTCCGTCACTTTCTCGTTTGCATGCGATTTCGCACACCCGCGGATAGCCGCAACCAATGAGTACGTGATGGCGAGGAACGGGTAAGATGTAAGAAAAACAACATCCTCATCCTGTGGTCACGTAACGACAGCGACAACCGTATCGGAAATGCGCGCATAGATTGATTTCGTGACTCTCTGTGGTGGAAATACGCGTCGGTGCGCAGCGGCAGCAAACTCGTACCGCCACTGGCCGCAACCGACCGATTGCTGCGGACGAAACTTTCCACACGTTCTACACGCGCGCACCCCCTACGGCCGCTACGCAACGGATTCGTCGGCCAAAACCACCGTTGGTGTCTTTAAATCGCGAAACAATAAGCCATCCCCCCCACGGGATGAACGCCTCGATGCGAATGTTACGCATTATTATCGCGGTCGTACCGTTGCCGTGTCGTGCAACACATCAGCAGTGGTCAGTGGCGGCGGGATGTAGAACTATTTGAAGCGATTGCTTCAAATCTGAAATTGGTGGGTGGGTAGCTGAATCCGGGTGGGTGTAAAATTGTATGATCTCATTATAAATATTATAATTGATACAATAAAATATAATATGCTAGTACGCTACCAAGTCACTGTGCCGACCAGCGGCGCGTGTTCTCGACGTTTTCGTAGTTATTTTAGTTCAATTTTATGTAATCAAACAATAATAATTATTGTGTGTCGAAATATTAAAAATATGCAATATGCTTCAAAGATTAAAAAAGTTCGCGCCGCCACCGGCAGTGTGGTACACATGTAACAGTGCCGTACTGTTAATGCGGACAGTAGTGTGGACGGGTACAGAACGCAGACGTGGTAGCGGTATCGTGTAGTGGTCGTTCTAACCCGCACCGTGCACGATCGAGCGCACACACGTTTTGTGTACACAGGATCGATAAAATACAACGCGTTATTATACGTATTATTTATTGGTAACGCGAGAGAGAGAGAGAAAAGTGCTGATGAGAAGGAAAAAAAAAACGGAGAGAGAGATGGAGACTGTTTGTTCTGTGGTACGTGTGCGCATGAGCTATGTGGAAGGAGACGGAGGCGGAGAGGATACTGCGGAATGCGTGGCCCGGCGCCCCCGGGGCCACATAACTGTTAACATCGTCGGATTCTGCCGGACGGACGGTGCGTTAAAGATATTATTATTATTATTACGTAAAACTAATAAAACCGTATTAGTCGCGTACAACGCGATTGTGTGCACTGACCGTTGGCTTCAGTGCGTCTTGTGACGGCTGCGACGACGGACCGAAAACATCAAACACTTCTTACATTACCAAAATGGATAAAATTGTAACGCCACAACGTCGCGGTTCGTTCCTGCGTGTCTTATAATAATATTATCACGGCCACGGTCTGTGTTGCGGCTCCGGAGTGTGTGTACACGCGGCGAAACTATAAGAGTTTTTTTTTTTCGTTTTTTTCATTCCAGTCTACAATATTATGCTGCTAGACCGTTAGATCAAGTGCGCAAGCCGATCGTGGAACGTTCGTCAATATCGATTAACGTCGGTGGACATATCGCTCAACGCGATCAGATCGCACACGTAGCGGTTTAAAAAAAAAATCAACAGAAATTCGACGGAGTACATGAACTCGCAGAATCTTACCGCTCCGCGAAACTCGGCGGACGTAATACCTAACTTGTTCACCGCATTGCATTCGCCGCGTACGTCACACGATTGGAATTGAATATGACGAGGACGGTACCGATAAGCGGTTGATTTTGTGGAAAAAAATTAACATGTAAAAACAATAGCGGTACAGCGACACACGAGTATTTCAGAATATACAAACCGTTTCACCTCTAGGTTCTTACAGCTTTTCGTTCTTGCAGTAGCCAAGAGAAAAGCTTGTTCTCCCCGTACACAATTTGACTTTGGTTCCGTTTCCCTTTATGCAGCGATGCACATTACCGAAATAAATCCATAAAAAATTATTTCCCGAAAACCAACTGCTTTGCACTCGACTGTAGACAACACGAAAGTTTCGGTATTTCTGTTTTCTCGCAAGAACCTATATATGTATATATATATATATATATATATATATATATATATTATAGTATAGCACTAAACTCACGCGCGTACATTCGAATGTATTTCGTATAACCTATTATTATAATTATAACATGCGTCTGTTCGGGTGTATTTGTTCGTGCGTAATGAGAAACAAAAAACACAAAACGTTACGCACGTTTACTAGTGTGTAATTAGAGCCGTAACAAGGGTGAGATGATCGAGGAATTTGCCTCAAGTGCCAATGCAATGTGGACGCTAAACCTTGACAAATGTTTTATGTCAAGTTGGACATTTAAGTAATTTGTAAATTAATTTTAAATACCTTTTATTTTTTATCAGCGGTTAAACAAAAATAATAATTACAAATTAAATCATGCCAATAATGGCCTTATATATATATATATATATATATATATATATACATTTGTAATGAAATAATAACACAGTAATATTTAAAATAGACTTATAATTTAATTACTCAAAATACTTTATACTAAGTAGTTAAATCTTGTTTTTTACTTTTGACGTACTAATCGATTCAACTAAATCCTTCGTAACTTCATTGATTCCCAACTTGAACTTTTTATTCGGACAATCTCTGTTATGTCTAATAGTGTGATGACACAACCATATTCTGGTCAATTCTTCAGTTTCCACTTGTAAATCATGTGTCCAGTTCTTAGTCCATTAAAAAGTACTCAATCTTATTATGAAGGTTCGAACCCTTTTACTCTTTGTGTGGGGTCCATTATCAAATTATTATATAAAATCATATCACCCTGCCACTCTT
Source organism: Sipha maydis (assembly GCA_034509805.1). Classification (NCBI taxonomy): domain Eukaryota; kingdom Metazoa; phylum Arthropoda; class Insecta; order Hemiptera; family Aphididae; genus Sipha; species Sipha maydis. The sequence goes on along the minus strand of JASXSY010000032.1, from coordinate 1,051,174 downwards.
CCTTTCATTCATTCGCATTGGAGAACTACGACTGACTGAGTCAGTTCTCTGGTCTTGAACCATGGTGTTTTCCTTGACATTAGTCTTGTGTTAGACGTATTTTCCAACTCTTTAAAAAAGAATTGAGTTCTTGTAGACATTTGTCTTAATAATTAGTCACTTGGACAAATTTAAAATCATTAAATCATGTCGTTTTTGAGATTCAACAATCAGTGAACGACCGATTTATATATGTATAAATTATAGAGCGTAGTACGGGAACGGATTTTTTGTGATAATATGAGCGTTACACACAAAGAATAATCGAGTAATGGTAAACCGATGTTGACACCATTGTCATGTCCGCGTCGTACATAATGCGCGGTGGTACGTAAAACGATTCGTTCAAATGCTCGTTTGATTCCATTTTGATATTTATATCGTGATAGTTGTCACAATTAAATATTACAATTATGTGTTGGGTAATTCAGTTACGGTTCTATTTTTCATTTTGCAGTAGCAAAGTTAATTAGTAGTTCAAAACCATTTTTGAATTTCTAATCAGATATTATAGTATATTTTTTATTAAGTCGAAATTAAGAGAAAAAAATAAATAAAAAATAACACGAATGCTTGTATCCAAGTTATGACGAAACATTGCTGCTGTGAACAAATACGACATCGATTAAAATAACTAGATGAATTACGTTTGCGTTTGATGGTAAATATGATAATAATAACCGTTGACTTTAAAAAAATTCCTAATATCGCGCACCACTGAACTACATCATACCGATGTCAGCCCGGGGTTGTATTATAAAACACTCCAGAGTACATATTATAGTGCGGTGATAATTATTATTTCGCTTTTGTTGTACGCATAAACATTTATGCCACAACATCACAGCCGAGTGAACTGTTAGCTTAGGAAAACAAGCAAATTATGATAATGATTCCGGACATTTTTGGGTCACCGCACTAACATTGTAATAATAATAATTATTGTTGTTATTATTATTATAATATGCTAAACCGTATCGTAACGCAAGATGTTGTTCGATTACTCGGAAGTGTTCCAACTATACGTAATGTTTATTGCTTCGCAGTGGCCGTTTTCTTCTTTCTTTTACATACATATTTTCGCAAGTTCTCTTCAAATGCGTATTACACGGATTAACCTAACTGAACCCTATGCCGCGTGTTGTGGATCCATTACGAACAGCAGTCGGTACTTTTTTGGCACTCGTCCTACAGCTCTAACCGCGCGTGTGGCGTGCACACAAGATCGAGGAAGTTAACTAATTTTCTTAACCCATTAAGTTAACCCAGGTTATGTTTACAGTTAAGAGTCGTCCTGTAAAGTAACTGAACTCTTAAAGCTCGTTGAACCGTGAACAAAATGGTATAATCGAAATATTGGGACTTTTAGACATCGATGGACTTATCGATTACTCACGATTCCAAAACATATACCTCTATACGTTGATAATGTACATTTTAATTTTTTCGGGTTGCACACAGACGAGTTGCGGACGAGTTACAGGTAAACGATCACATAGCAGACGCGTACACAAGGAGGAGGTTTTTGGGGGTTCCATCCCCTCCTTCCCATCGTCTTGAAATTCAGGAAAATTATCGAATTCGGTTATTACAGAGCGAAAGCGGTGTATAGGTGTTGTGTGCACGAGTACGAAAGTGTAAAACATAAACCCGCGTGAAACGGTTTTTCGCGTGTACCTGCTTGCAGTACAGTCGCGCGCATACGGGTCGTCCGTCACCATACGGTTTGGCGACTCGAACGAACGGATCCCTCGACTGTAACGCGCGTGTTCGCAGGGAGTCATGACGCGTACATCAACCGCGCGAGCGTACGTCTTCGGACGGGAAAAAAGTGCTGAAAAAAAACGCGAAAAAAAAAAAAAAAAGCGTACCAACAACCATTGTGCTCGGAGCAGAACAATACGGCGCTAGCAGAGGCGCCGACCGAAGAACAATAATAACAACGACGATAATCACACGGTGTCGGCTGCGTCGGACAACTTGGAGTGCGGACACGAGATCGGAGGCAATAGGCCCTCGGGGGGGGGGGGGATTTTTGAAACGTTGTACGCGGCAATAAAAATACGCGGGCGGGTTCGTCTCGGCACGGCGTTATTTTGCTTGCGTTGCTCACGGGGCGATCGCGGTGCGCGTGGGAGGCGCCGCACGGCCGATCTCGCGTACAGCGCGCGCAAGTGAGCACGTCCGGCAAACGTCTCGATAAATTTTCATCGACAACGCGTTTCTACAGTTATTGCGAAACAGCGCGTACGACGATATTGTTGTTACACGTCTTACAGATCATGACGCGTAGCGCACGTACCCGCGCCTAATGAACCGCGATCACTCGATCACTCGAACTCGCGCTCGCCACACACGGGCACACCGAGTGCGTATACGCTCCGGTTGCTGTAACACGTATAATTATTATTATTATTATTATTATTATTATTATTATTATTATTATTATTATTATTATTATCATTAAGATTATTACGTTCGGTCGTCGTATTATTACGAATATTGTATTTTATGCATAACGGTTCGAAACGGTGAGCGGGGCGAGGAACGGCACAAAGACGCGAGGTAACATGTGTGCGGAGGTAAATAACAAAAAACCGAACCAGCGTACCCGTAAACATAGGTACGAACTCCTTCGGTCAGTGTACTGTTGGCGAAAACTCCCACCGCGACGGGTTAATTGAAATTGCACCTTTCGTCGGCCCGTCGCATTATTTATTCGCATCGTTACGTATCTTTCATTGCGCCCCGAGGCCGTGCGTGCGTGTGTGTGTGTGTGTGTGTGCGCGTGCACATAACGTTTACCATTGTTCGCGTATACGAGTTCCCGTCGGCCGCGAACGAAGGACGAGCGGAAGAAAAGGTTTTGAATAAAATTTGAAAATAAAAAATAAGAGTCTAGCCGAGAAAACCACTTATCACCGACGATGGATCTGTATATTTTTTTTTTTTATTATTATTTATTTATTTATTTTTTTTTTTTTCATCCCGCATCTACCTGGCAGCGCCATCGGAAATGATTTTAAAACATTGCTTATTATTATTAGTCTGCCGTCTACGCTTCTCTCTCTTTCTCCGCGGCTCGCTCCTTATAAAATATATATTTATATGCTTGGCGCGTGTTCTCGCGTGTACGCACACGAATTACACACCGTACGTTATATATGTTTATATTTAGTAAATAACTTTACGAACCACCGACGGACCGGCGACCAGATGGGCGGACACGGAGTAAAAATGACAGGCGCGTACACAATATATATATTTGTATAATATATATCGTCGATAATAATTACTTTTCAATTACATACGCAGCGGTCAGCTCCGTTAGTTTTGCGAAAACGACCGTCCGTACCGCCGCCCCACTGATTCGGATTCACCGGTAACCTATGGTCATCCGTGGTATACACATAATGTATACACTTAATGAACTGGTACGTGTCGAAGCCGTACAATGACTAATATTCGATGAATATAATATAGGATATATGTTATCCACTCGTATTGAATTTTGGAAAGTTATTCTCTTATGTATTGAAATACGTACAATACAGCCTATCGTAGGTTTTACCCTATAAATTAATGTCAATACAAGTTCTAATACAATAAACGGTCTGAAACCCTAACGAGAATATTAAAAATATAAATTAGAACTATTAACTAAAACACTCCGAGAAGAATTCAACAAACAGACGTCAACAGGTAGCCAAATATCAATAAAAAAAATCAAACGTATAGGTACTATACTCACAAAAAACCAACAGATACATCAATATCGAGATCTAAAAATGACTGTAGACTGAAACTACAAAGGTGGACACCGGAACTAGATAAAATTCATAAAAAAAAATTCCTGTAGATTGTGGTCAGAAAAGATCTACAGTTACTCCTGTTTATCGTAAAAGGCGATTCAAATGAGATAGCAGAGGGAAGCAATAAATGCCAATACCAAACGTTGGATATTCCTGCAACAAAACTAACGGCAATAGAAAGAATTTAAATTAAGTCAAGTAATGGCTCGTTAACTATGATATGGATGGGGAAAGAGTTTACCACATTAAAACTCCTGGTAAAGCAGTAATGTAAAACAGTATAGATCACATATCCGACTATAAAACCAACTAAAAGGTTGTATACAAGTAGATACTATACAGTATTTACACAGTATAAAATATAGACATATGTACATTAATATTTTCTATAACTAACTCGTATATACAGTATTTTTATTTCATTGGTCTTAAACTATTTTTTACTATTTTTAACTATGTGACATAATGATAAAAAATGTTGTGTGCTAACGAGAATAACAAACTATGATGAACTATTGTTTATGATATTAAATCGTAGTTTAAGTGACTAAGTCTTTCTATTTCGCAAGGATTGACAAGTAGACAATTATTTTTTTTATTCGATAAGTTTAGTTAATCTGAAAAAAATTAAAGTAAATATTTAAATTAAACATGTATTCTAGGTAAAAATTATAGTTAAATTTAACTATAATTTTTAAAGTATCTTAAGATACTAAGTGAAATGGAATTTTATTATTTATTTATTTAGCTGCATATTATGGAAAATATTTAGCTTGTCAAGTTATAAAATACTGAAAAAAAAAAAAATTAGCTCGTTAAGTAACTTAGTAATTTAATTTTTTCAATTATTAGTATATAGTTTTGCTGTCATGTACGGTATAATACATTTAGTTTTCAAAGTGGAATAAAATTATTCCTAATTAACTAACTCGTAAAACCAAAAATGAATATAAATGAGAACTTAAATATTTTCAAATTAAATGAAAACATACGTATTACAACTAAACGTATTCAGTACATCGCTATCGTAATCGTTTAATATCGATTAGAATATATTTTCCAAGTTTAATCTTGTTTTTAATTATAAATGATTTCCTGAATAATTTAAACACGAATGTTTATTATTTTTATACTTATTGATTATAATACAAATTCAAATATAATTTTTTTTTTTTTTTTTTTAACAATAGCTTTTAAAATATTTTAAAAAAAGTATCCGTCATCGTTATGCAGTATAAAGATTATTATGACCAATCAATAACATATTATCAAAATGTTAAGTAATCGCACAACGAGGCTCGCGAGCAATTTCGTGCGGCTCTTTAAACCAAGCTTAAAGTTAAGTTAATAAATATAATTCCATTAGAATTTACATGGCATAGGCTATAAAGTAATATAGTACCTATATTGTAGAGTAATAATATATTATTAATATGTATATTACAGTTTTACAATATATAACATAATAATTATTTATTTAATAATAAACGCCCTAGTTAGGGCTCACTATAGATGAGATGGATAAATTATTATTATTTATTCGACTTAAAAACAATTGATTTTATTATTATTATTAATATTGATGCAAAGGCTTTTACATTAGTTGTATTGTTATTGTTAATTTTACAACTATATGTACAATTCTGAATTTTTTTAAATTACATTTTGTAATATTATAAGTACTCAGCACGTGAACACTGAACAATGAATATTGGAAAAAGTACTTCTTATAATTAGTTCTTCTAATAACATTAATAATAATGTCAATAATAATGAAATAAATATAATATAATAAAATAATAAAATGCAAAATATGTCTTAATTATATCATCTCTCAACTATGTGACTAGCTTTGAATTAACTTTATACATTTACGGCTCCCAAAAGTAAGTTTAGTTGGCCACCCCTGACATAGTGTATGCAAATTATTGTATTAAAAATGTATAAATAGTTCAATATTATATTAATATCATACCGAGCCACTATGTGTTTAAGAACAGTACGTACAAGTCATCGAGGCAGTAGAACGGTTATGGGTATAATATAATATATACATATACATATTGAACGGATTACTCGGAATCGAAGTTTAATTTTTCCAGCGCTTATTTAAATGTTGAAAGCCTTTTCGAGTCAAGAATAATTTAAAGAAAAAAAGATAGAAAAAGAAAAGAAAAAACCCATCGAAACCTTATATAAGCCGCTTACTCGGCTGCAAAGATGACGCGACCAGGGCAAAAAGGTTTTGACGGCACTGATGAAAGTGATGTTGGATAATTCAACACATGGTTTTCTTTCCAAGCCTTCTCGTCCGTCCGGGATGAACTCGATGCTTTTTTTTTTATCATTGATATTTTCTGCCTTTTCACGCTACCTCCACCTCTTCCCCTTTGCGGTTTTCCACCCATGGCTCCCTTATCACCACACACACACACACACACACACACACACACACACACACACACACACACACAAATCGGATTTAGCTGCGGAATCGTTGGCACTTTCTGCGCGTTTGGTATTTAACATCGCCACGATAGCCATCGGTAAAGCACGATTGAGCATATACCTTTTTAGCAACACATGATAATATATTTTCATATTAAACAATATCGTATGCGATGTTACCACATTCACGTTGCCAATGTAATTTATTATTTTCACGTATTATTACACAAATTATTATGATATCAGACGCGAGCTGTGGGTCGAACCTAGGCTTATTGACAATGTTTAAACATTTAGCATCGGGAGAAAATATAAGATAATTAAGAAACAATTCCAAAATTATTATAGAAATAATATCAGTGTTCAATCAGCTATAGTCGTATCAAATAAAGTGCATTGCAAAAAAATGCGTATGGTTTCCATTTTTTTTTTTTTTTTTTTTTTTTAATATAGATCTAGACAGTATAACTATTATTTTATCAGAAAGAGGTGAAGAATTGGCCTTAGTGAATTTACAAAAAATATAAACTCATTTTGTATAATACAGTTCAAAATTGAAAATGACAACGTTGCAGAGTTAATTATGCTCAATCGTGTAGATTTTCTTTCGTATTTATTTTGATACACCGACAATTTTGCTCAATCGTGTCGCAAAAAAGATATTTAATGCTCAATCTTGTCTCAGCCATAGCCATTACCTCCGTCCCACGTTGTCCATCACGCACGCGTATCAGAAACTTTGGGTTCAAAACGGGCAACTGTTGTTGTGCTTCAATCACCGAGTTAAACGCGATACAGATTAAAAACGGAGCGGACCTCTAACGATCCGGGAAGATTATTTGTTTCGACCGAACGATCTTTCGCTCGATCAGGACCGGAGAAAATAATTGTTTGCTCAAGATATACGTACTACTTTTACATACTTCAGTGCAATAAAATCGTCCAAATATACATCTTAAGCTACGGCGAATGAGATTATACAATAATTTTGTATAAAAGGCCGAGACGACGGGCCCTCTCAGAGTTATGGACCCCGGGGCTCTAGCCCAACCCCGTCTCATCCGCTCACCGACTCTGAGCATAATAGTTTACTTGGTGGTACTTTTTGCATTCGACGAAACATGTGCCGGGACCCTTTGGGGCCGCTAACGAAACCGTGATCCAATCTCTTTAGGAGCGATTTCGTAATGTTCGTTAAATATAAACCGATTGGTATTTTATTGTATTTTTGTGCAGTGCGTTTTGCGCGAATTGATTTAGTGCATAATTCAAGCTGACATACGTAGCAATAATTGTATATTATGTTTTATAACGGACTAAAAACTCACTGTTATATAATAGAAACGTATTTTCACGCGTGTTTGTCGAGAAGCCATAATTTTGTATGCGATTCCAATCTTCGATTGATAATCGAAAAACTTGGCTTTAATTCATAATGGAAACAAACAAATCGGTAGGTCTACGTTTGTTTTTCAATGTTTTTATCTGTACGTCGAAGTTATTGAAAACAAAAATTAGTAAAAGAAATACGTGAACGGTCCATCATAATGACGAAGACTAGGAGTAGCATTTTCCAAAAGGAAACCCTCAGCGTGCTGAAACGGTAAGAAAAATGTTGGTCGGAACATGTTGTGTTTCAATAACAAAATCGGTCCAACGCGCGCCCATTTAAATTTGGATTTTGTGTCGGATAACTGGCGATCCCTATTAGAATCTCGCCAGGTTGCGCACCACTGGGCCCCAGCTCACCGTGTCCAGTGTACACGATCTAAGACGGCACCCATTGTCCGGCCGACGTTCGCTATCACACGGGATCCGAACGAAGGTCGGCTAAAGATTGCCGGGAGGTGTTATTGGAAATTCGATTTCGCTGTCCGTCGCGCCAAGACATTGTTATTCGTATACGTACAGATAATATTACCGTAGACACTAGTTGTCGTACATAATGCACAAGCGCACATGCATACGTATACGTGTATGAATAAATACAGCCACGCTAAAGGCGACCGGACGCGTCGGACGGTCGTCTGTACTTTTGTGTACGAGATAGTATTTCCATCGCGTTGGGTTATTATTAATATTACTATTATTATTATTGTAACTACTATTATAATCGCATTGTTGTGTATCATATTGTTATCGTAGTACACACGTGTACCATAGCTGACAATATTTTTCGGTCATTGTTTTGTGCGGGCGCATGACCGAGCTGCGACGGCGTGCATGTGTCCTCGACCGCGGCTCGGGGCGCTCATCAACGGTGTAATTGTTCGTTTTCGGGCGGACGCAAAGTTTTCCACGTGCACGGAGTTGTACGCGCGTCGTCGCTCCGGCCAAATAACTGCACGCGGTCCGGCCCGGGTTCAAAGGTAGGCGACATTGGCTCACGCCTAGGACGGCATTCTGCCGGGACGATTTTTGTGTACAAAAAAAAATATTGAATATGATATTTACGTATATTATAATAATATTATTATAGTTTAAACTAAATTTCGCCTATGTTTGTTTGAACACTTCAACTGGTGAATTCGCATTCGGATTCTTATACGGTAACGCCGTCGGAGTGTAATTTACGCGTGGGGAGGATATGAGGGGGAAAGAGTACTCTGACGATCGAAAGGACTACATAAAAAAATATCGACAGCTTTCGTTCCGCTCGACCGAGCGCGATGGATTATTAACGAACTGAACTCGAGAGCAACGATAAATCTTTGAGATAGGAAAACGGTTCGAGTCCGACGAGAAAAGAAAACATCTGAAACCCGTAAAGGACGAGTTGCTCTTCTCAGCGCTTTTGCTGCTGTTTTTTTATTTGATCTCTTTGATCGCGCAACGTTCTCGATTTAAAAGTTTAACGAAATTCTCGACAAAATTACAACCCAAGCTTGAGTATTCTAATACAACACTTATTTATTTATAGCTTTCGCTACCTCTATTCCTTTTCCATTCGGAAAACCTAAACGTACTAGTTCCGTGGACGATATTTTTCCCGCGCGAACCACACGAACAAAAAACGAATTTTGTTCACACGCTCAGGAGCCACGGCCTAACAAATCGTACGTGTAGAAACGAATTATACGGTGTGACACGCGCGGTTCAGCTCGGTGTTTTATTAATGTGATTTGTCCCGACGTTTATGATACGCAACGACTTCGTTCCTTTTTTTTTTCGCGCGCTCGCACATAAACCTGACAGCACTCACAATCGACGTCGTATGCATATTACAATAGACATCACCCGGAGAGGAGCAAACGAAGCGCGAGTGTGCGACGCGTCAAAACGGAGCGCGCGTCTGCGAGGAAAACGCTCGACAACAGCAAACGTTTGTCGTCGAATTCCATAAACCACAACACATTGTACACCACTGTCGCGTTCCCGGGAAAACGTGAGGTGTGTGTGGGCTTTGGCGGCGAACGCAATAATAATAATAATAATAGTAATAATAATATGTATGTGCGTCGTCGTCGACATGTATAGTGGGAAAACGTCGCATTGTCGCATCGAATCGTCGATCACGTCAGTATGAAAATTCATTCCCGCCGTCGTGTTCTCGTCTCATCCTCGTCCTCCAGCCCCTGGCTCGTTTCATTTCCCACCACGTTCTTGACAAAATAATACTCCATCTCGTCGCATCGATTTTCGTCGAGGGAAAAATGTTTCTCCGTACGAAAACGTCCACCACAATTACACATCTATTCGGCGAAAATTAAACTCGACCGCACGCGCGCGCAGTTCTTATTAAATTGACCTTTTTTTTTTTCCACTCTCTTTTTAACCGTACCCAAAAATTTACTCGTGACGACACACGCGCGCTCACGGCTCGACGACTCGCCTATCGAAAAATACCATTTTCCGTCGAAAACATTCACACTTCGTCCTCGGCCCTATATATATATGAATATAGACGCGATATAAATCGGTCACGATTCTAATCCCTAATCCCCAGCGATGATTAATTTCTCCGGATAGATGATTGTATTGTATACTGTTATGATGTGTTCGCTATACACTCATCGCCGAGGTGGAGTACTCACTTAAAAGCAATACGATACTATTACTATTATAGGTACTATTACTCTACTCGCGGTTCAAAAGTACACTACGATGTTCCTTGTCTCGGTCGATGTAAACACAAAATACGAACGGAAACTAGAAGCCCGCGAGCGTTGGAGCGTTTCAAATTATGCTCATATTATTAGTAAATTATTTACCTCGCGATACCCATACAGACAACGGCGATGATATTTTGTCGTACGGATGGCACCGCCACACGGAGATCATGTCAACGTGTACGTCTTAAGTAGGGCACATTTAGTCTCATCCCGATAAACAGCTACGTAGGTGTTTACAGTCACGCGCAGTTGGCACTGCAATATGGTATATTGTAGTAAACCGTCGGTCCGATCACCATTTAAAACGGATCTTCTACCACGCTCTATGTGACTGTTATATTTTTCGAGCTTATAATTCGTCTGCAATGTTCGGTCAAGACGTACCTGAAATCGTACATTTGTAATTGTTACAACTTTTTTTTTTTTTACACTTTTCCAAAAATACTCCAATAATCGTACAACGTTATCCGACAAGATCGAACGTACGTGAAGTTGGCTCACCCTTTTCAACGGATTAATTCGAAACCTATACGAATGTTTTGCGAGTTATTTGCGAGAATCTGCTAGTCTGTTTTCATAATTTGTGAGTAAGCCGTTTGCGAATTATAATTAAAAAAAAAAAAACAGAAGGGTGGGCAAACTTCACGTAGCCCCTCCAAGTCGCGCTAGAATTTCAAAATTTATACCAAACGATACGTCTTTATTTGCGAGAACCATTTTCAAATTTTGAGAACTCACCTCTTACCCGTAAATTCCATTTTTCTGTCGTGAAATTACACTGTATCCAACGCGAATGTGCATTTTTGGCTACTCTTTTAAAAACAAAAACAACTAAAAATGTCAAAGAACATTCCTTATTTTGTACCTCAGATATAATGTAGCTCCGTATTGACCATACAACAATATCTAATACATAAATATATAATATTATAGTTAAAATACTATGTATATTATAATTTTATAATTTATATTACCGGTTTACCTATTCGTATCGTATAATGAATAGTAAATCGTAAATTGTAATTTAAATATTTTTACGTTTGTTCGCATAAACGCGCGACCAAAAACAAAACGATTTGATTTTCAAACGATGCGGCAAACGCAAATAAATTAATTCGTTCGCGTCGCCTGCGTTTATCGCATATGATGAACATTCTAATCTATTTTTATATGTTTGATAGTTGTATTCACCGCGTCGCCCGCACTCCACCGCGTTCGTTGTTGTTCACGTTGGACACAGCGTAACTTCACGACAAGAAAATGGAATTCGCGGTTAAGGGACGAACTCGCCATATTTGAAAATGGACTCGCAAATTTTCGCAAATAGCTCGCATAATATTGGTATAGATTTCGAGTTGATCCGTTAAAAAGGGTGGACCAAACTTCATGTACTTCGAGTCCGAGTAAAAATATGCCTAAGTACTGTTATGGCAAACCGTGTGAAACGGTAGCCATACCGAATTCGACGTGGGTGAGCCGGTTCATAATATTAATGTAATTATTGTTACTTCACGTGCGTTCGTAGTTCAAGAGCCTCTGAGCAATTGCATAAGACCATGTCGGTGGGCACGTGGCCTGGATGTCACCGTCAGAAAACTTTCGATTCGTTTTTAGACAGATATTTTTTTCCAAGAAATTATCGTATAACGATTTTCCGAGCGAAATGGTCGTCTGTGAATAAAACACAGTACGCGCGTATGCGCAATATCATACGTAAGCGGACGAAACGGGTCCGCGGCCGTTAACGCGAAAGTGTTAGGTCACCTTTAAGAAGACGCATAGGATTATATACACGCGTATGAGTAGTTTTACGGAAAACTGGCGCGGTTATGTTAATCAGTACAGAGATTGGAAAATGTCAATGTGTGAACACAAATTTGAATACGTAACGTATTACCGATCGGTCGCCAGATCTTCGGGTGAACCGTCTCATGCAAATTAATCTGTTATCGGTGCACATAATATATACAATATTTATATAGATGTATTATACATGAGATGGATACAATCAATTATTTTTCGGTGATTTCTAGTTTTGGAATTATCCGCGGTATACGTATACTAGTATATATCTTTATTATCATTACGATCTTGAATTCTTTTCAGTTTTTAATTATCAACACGTGAATTTTCTCACGAGATTGTACGATTTACCGATGAGTGACTCTATAGAACAATGATTCACTGTGTTCATATCTATAAAGATAAGATTTGAAATTAATTAAGACATTACAATGTTTCAACAAAATCGTAAAATTGCATTCGGTTTAGATCTAAATCGGCTTAGAAATCACGTTGAACATTTTTAAGAAAAGAATAATATGTTTTTAACATTTTTAATTCGTGTTTACGTTATTCGTATACGAAAAATGACGAGTTAAGCAAGACTAGAGGATATTTTGTGTCAGGAGCCATTGACTCTATTCAAGCATTACAGGTTTCTTTTAATTAAAATACAATATACCGGTATCACTATTTGTATACATTCACATAACATGCGCGCTGCAAAGGACTAGAATAGCATTACAATGTAAATCGACTTCAGTACATAAGTGAGATAAAATTGTTTTGAAATTATGTTTCGATTAAAACATGTTTAACTGATGTGTATTCATTAAAACGGACATTGACTGAGGCTGTATATTATAGAATAATTCGTGTATATTTGATATATTAAAATAAATAAAAATTTATATATATATATATGTTTGAGTTTTTGATTACAGATTGAGTAAATACGAATTCTTTGGTTTCATATTTTTCTTTTAAGCAATCAATTTGTACAGCGTGGCATGCCTCGAACTCATCAAATTGCACCGTAACGTCGATCTGAAATGTCATTCAAGAGCCTTCATTTTACTTTATGTTATACAAATAAATAAAAGCTTTCAAATGTTAACTTAAAAAGCAAAACACCAGAGCTTTGACGTACGGTTTGACTACGGAAATAAACGTGAAAAGCACGTTTTGATAATTTTTGTAAAAAAATAAAAATAATAATGATAGAATAAACAGAGTCGACAAACAGCATGTGATTATATAATTGGATCAATTATAAGTTTACTTGACCGTTTTTTTGACACGATAAATTTGCTATTTGATATGTAATGTACAGATACAGCTCTCTTCCAAAAAAAACTATAGCAATTATATTATACCAATTATATTTTATATTTTATTCACATGAGTCAATCGAATATCAATTGTAAATAATAATTAACTCGTTATGCAAAAGTAAAAAAAAAATGACGTAAAGTAAAAAATATATATATAAATACACAATCATTCTGCTCTAAACTAACCATAGAATTTTGAAAATAGACAATTTTTCAGAAATTTGAATCGAAAGATATTGATATTAACATATTCACAAAGATCTTAAAGTTTCATATATATAAATATACGTTCGTTATTATTACAAAACATTTACTAATTTTGACTCACCGATTTTGATTTTGAGTTTCTAAGTTTTTTGTTAATTTACAAATTTCAAAATTGTATTGACAGTTATTTACAAATAATTTGCAGTTATTTAGAATTCATTAAAAAAGACTGTGTCGTAAGAGGGTCAATTTCATGTACGTGAAAAATTGGTACACATAACTAAGTAAATAATGCAGTAGTTCTATAAAATAATAAGTCTAAGTGATTACTGCAATAATATTAAACATTGTAAACTCTTATATTGTCTGTCAATATATGTAATTATTAAAAATTTAACTTTCAATGGATTATTTCCTCGTTTTAACCATAAACAAAAATCTAAAAACATTGTTCGAATATTGTAAAAAATCATTCATTTTTAAATCATAAAATTCCAAATAACAATAAATTTTAAAATTTCTTTTATGAATTATTTAACAAATTATTGAAGAAACGTTACATAAAATACATTTTTAACCATATCAAAACCACTTGCTGCTCGTTTGACAGTTGATTTTAGCCGAGTATTTCCTCGTTTTGCTTTTCTTCAAGGATTGTCGTGCCTATAAATTGAATATAAAAAGAAATTATTAGAAAAAAAAAAGATAAAAAAGTCGTTCACCATATCGGCTAAACTACAGACTAAACTACAGTACTACCAGCTTGTATTTTCCTTGCACATTTCGAACCGTATTAAATTTTATCTTTCTGGATTTTCTCGAAGGGTTTGGTAAGGATTTCAATTGATGGGTATTGTAACGTCTCGAACGAAGGAGCGTTCATCAACAATACATTCGCACAAGTTCGCTAACCCGCTGTCGAGACTTGGAAATCGAAAATTGGTTTTTATATTAATAATTACAACAATGATAATAACAAATAAACGACACAATTGATTCGGGGAGTAATAATTATAAAGGTTTTTATTGATAGTGTTAAATTATGTGTCTTGAAAGTCAGCCTGGCGTAAAACTCGATCTGTATAAAAATTGACTCCGACCAATAAAATAAAGAAATGGGGCGATGTGGTTTACGGCACCACGTGATAAATTACTTCATAAAATATGGCACCACTGATTTCTACCGGAGTATAAATCATACCGATTCATCCCTGAATCTATTCAGTTTAATTTGACCCACTTCGTTTACAGGTGTTTTGGTGTTCCGTGATTTGGTCACTGCTATCGCTGTTCGTCGATATCACAATGAGCCATCGCCACTACCCCTGTTCCTACATACACTAGCACTTCGTAACATAGCCAACCACAATCGGTCTGACGAGTGAGTCAACTTAAACCGAATGGAGTTCTTACCCAAAATAATAACATAATATACATTTATTGTTTTAAAATTAAAGCCTAGTTGTTTAATAAACATATCTTGACAGTGCCGGATTTAGGGGAGGTCTGAGTGGGCTGCAGCCCAGGAGCCCCCACAATTTTATGGTATTTAAATGAGGATACAGAAAAAATATTTTATTTATACATATTTACACATATTTAATTAAATAATATTGAACATTAATTTAATTTATTATTATATAAGTAGTTAACTGTTACTACTACTATATATAATAATAAAGGTTATTTAATAAATAAAAAAATATATTTTCTTGTTTATGGGTAAGAGGCCCCCACAATGCATTCTGCCCAGGGGACCACCACATACCTAAATCCGCCCCTGTATCTTGTATACACTTATATCCAAGGAAGAGCGTTTTTATTTATTTTTTTTTTAAATACACAATAACACACTTATCTTAAATCAGGATTTAATATATCACATACTGCTGTGTTCGAAAGATCTAGAAGTTTAATCGTCTGTAAACGGAAGCTAATATAGGTATATGCCCCCTCCCCTATTAGCTCTACAGGCAATTGATCTGTCCATAAAACTTGCGATCACGTGGTCTCAAATTATACCGTTCAGTTCTTCCTGTTTCTTGTTAAAGTTGGATGAAATCACGAGGTTTATTATTCTCATAAGATTTTGACTTAACGTAATCCAATAAAAAACAGTCACAGGGCCGTGGTAGTCAGCATTGGTTCTCTTCTGAGGGATGAGTTTCCGGACAGACGCATCGCGTCGCAAGAGAATCAATGCTGACCACCACGGTCTTGTGACCTAACCCCAAGTGTCTTTTTATGAGATTAGGTTAATTCAATAGTTTATGAAAATAAACTCTGTGGTTTCACCCATCTAAAATTAGAAATCAGGAGAATGATGGAAGAACTGGAAGGCGAAATGTGTGAGCGCGTCAACGCAATTTTGTTTTAGTTAGACCAAATGCCTGAAGGGCCAGTAGAGGGGGGTGAAGCTAGTAATAGATAGAATATTGCCGGTATTATTTCCGTATAATACACTTCAAGATTTGATTTTTTTAAATCTTATTTAAAATATGTAAGTTATTGCATATTTAAACAAAATATCTTCTTTCTTGAACACACACACACACACAAATATATATTATTCAAGATTGTATTTATCTGCGATATCATCTCAGAATGTACCATATAGCCTGGAGTATTAATATATGTGTGTTATACGACGGTTTCAAGTTAGAAAATTATTGTCAGGTAAAGCACAAAGTTAAAAAATAGTGAATGATTTACCTGACGATGAATTTTTCAACTCAAAACCAATCATATAATATAAATATATCTTAACACTCAAAGCTACGCATTTATTTATGAGTATTAACCATTTACTAATGTCTAAATTTTTTTATTACTTTTACATAAAATACATTAATTTAATTGCAAAAAGTGCATTAATTTCATTTTAAAACTTTTAGCATTATAAATAAAAAATAAAAGATGTATTCCATGAATTATAAATAATGTAACATTGCAAATTTATACTTTGCAAAACGTTATTCGGAGTAAAATGTTAATGCTCCAAGACTAAGAAATGCTTAATGCGAGAAAGAAAATCAAAATTACTTAAAATGTATAAAATACACAATTAGTCAGAATAATAAAAGTAAAAAATGAATTATATATATGTATAAATTAATAATAATCAGTTGCAACCTACATTTTTTTTTCAAGAATAGCTTTTGTAGAAATTATCATATCCTTTCACCTTGGTATTTTTCTTATATTATTACAATCGGGTTTCTTAGTTCTTTGGTCATAGATTGTAATATTTCTATATTAATTGTAAATTTAGGGAATTCACTAGCAGCTGGTTCAAATTTTGACTTCAGAGGCTTAAATAGAGGTGACGGAGTCGGAGGTATGCAGGAGGATTCTGGTTTTGGTTTACTTGGTGGAGCTGAATTAATAGAATGATGTTGTTGACTTTTTGTTACTTGATGAACGTTTATCATTGTATCGTTCACTGCACCTCTTGAACACGCTTCTGGCAAAACCATAACATTTTGACCCATTTGTTGGACATTGATCTGATTTATCAGATTTCGATTTGTCACCTCCGCATCTGAAATTTATTTGTAAAATAATTATAACAAATATCCACTATGTTTGAATACTGGCGATATTACCTTCGTATATTGTCTCCAAAGTTCTGTTGGCTACAGCATTATTTCCGAGTTGTTGCAATTGTTCAATTGCTCCGTTCTCCTCGCCGTGATCCTGATACTAAGGAAGAAAGTTACATATATTGTTTGTGGTTCCTTACAGCAGAAACTGTAGTGCGTTGGTCCTACAGTTCTTACTTCTCCTTTTATCGTTTCCATCGTGGAAGCATTTGCTGTGTCCCCTTGATCTGGCATACTATTTTGCTTGCTTACATTCGCAATTTATGTTGTTACTTCTAATAATATATATTCAAAATGTTCTGGAATATTACGTACGAATGTCTTCACTTATTAGCTGTTTATAATTATAAAAGATTTAGAGTATATATTATTAACTTTGCAATGTAACAAGTTTCAACCTTATGCTTAACATGCTGTCTGGGCTATCCCCCTTCTTCATAAAAAAAAAGTTAAATAAATAAATGAAGAGAAAGAAAATCTTGTAATTCGAAACGAGGATTCGGTAACACAATATGTGAAAGAAAAATTGAAAAAATGTTCCATACACAATGTAGTGTCACTAGAAAAGTGATAACATATGCCTTTTCTACCGAATAAAATATTTAAAAAAATTGACGTATGAACACGTCGGTAGAACATTTGAAACAACCCTGTGAACGAGTATTGTCAAAATAATATCGTCGATATAAAGGTGTAAATGAAGTTCTCGTTACTCTCCTGACATGTATAAGATAATTAAAATCACTTATGCGAACATCCATATTTTTCGTAAATATGTTAAATCTGTTACATTTTATATGTTACAGCCAAATTGTAGAATTCAGTCATTTTTTATGTCTAGACATTTTATAGCATACCGCACAATTTTGGGTAAAATAATAATTATTGGTACTTGTATGTATATTGACTAATTATTTTTTGAAACGTCTAGTCATTACATTCAATACCACTTTATACACTTTATAACTTTTGTATATTTACTACCTGATTTATTCAATTTCAACCTGGTTAATTTTTAATTATTCTTAATAAAGTTTTTTATTATTTTAAATTATGAAAATTTATAATTTTAATTTAACTATGTCTACACTAATTGGTGCGTAATATTTTTTTTGGCCAATATTTTGCTAACACAAATAGATTAAACGGTTTCCCTATACGTGTGCATGAAACCAATAGATGTCCATGGAAAAAACATGGATTTTTATGTCCAAGTCGCAAATGGACGTTGTTTGGCCTTGAGGTTTATTTATTATTTATGTGAAACCTGGGCCATGAGAAAAAGCGAAAGGTTCAGTTTAAGAGCAAAGAAAATGTGAATTTGGAGAAATATGAATAAAACATGGTTTTGTTTATTGGTCGAAAGAAAAACAAACGACTATTAAAATATGTAAAAGAAAAAATATATAATGAGATACAAATTAAAAAGGAAAACGAAATTTATAATTCACTTGTTCAGACATAACTAATTTATAAAGAATATATTTAAAGGAAATATCATGTAGAAAAGATCAAGAGGACATCCAAAAACATCATATTTTTAAGACCTTAAACAACTAATGGATGCAATATCCTACACATATTTTAAAAACATGGTTAACTACAGGGACATATATTTACCACGATAGGACGCATATCTATTGATAGTCATCGCGAAAGCCAAGCGAATGGAGAATTGAAAATTGTTTTTAATTGTATTGGATATCAATTAAATACGTTGCAACAGAACGATTAAATATAAATTCATTCAACTTATTTAAACATTCCAGATAAAACAATTGATTTAAAAAAATGTAATATTTTGTTATCAATATTAAATATTATGGACCATTGGCATATTCTAATGTTTTAATAATGTTTGCGAATTGACTTAAAACACCAGGTTCTTGTTCCGATTGGAAAATTCAATAAGTAAGGTTCTTATTGATTCGTATGTTTTTTGGAGAACATTTCCATCAGTGAAATATACACGTTGACTGTTTTATGTATTGCAATGTAATATGCGTTCACTCGCTACTCTTGTTTTCAATATTATTTGTCATTAAAGTTTATCGTGCGCTTATCGCGATACTTGTGCAACTTCAACATTTTCTAATAACCCTCTTGCCTAAAATGCTACTCGATATGTTTACAACTCCTGATTATTGAGTTTTTTTAGATCTTCGATAAAATTTGTCTCACGTGCATGGTGTAAGAGCATTACTAAACAAACGTGTTGCTAACATCTCGACCTAAGGCATCATCAAATTTGATACGAGGCCGATTCTAATCAGAAGCTCTTTGAATTCAACGTTTCCTCTATCTCCCCGTTGTGTTTCAAATGAAATACCTTGGTAACTCAAAGTAACTACCTTGGTAACTCAAAACACAGAAACGTTCTTGCAAATCTATCTCTCCAACGGTTCCTTTCCATTTTTTTCGGTTGCTATAGCAACAACAACTGCCCGTTTGGGCATTATCAGGATTACTGATGCTTTCTTTTCTTTTTATTTTCATTTTTCACCTATGTTCTTGTTCAAGCCGCACATGTTTCGCACCACCGGCACTCGTGCCACCAGATTCACGTGTCCAAGGAGGCTAGAAATCGGTCCGTCCCCGAGCCCTCCGCCACCGCCGGTCTCGAAACTCACCGATTATCGTGCGCGACGACGTCGAGGTAGTGCACAGCCGTGACTCGCGACTTTTTCCATCACTTCACCGTTTTGTTTCGCGTTTTTTCGTCGCGTCGTGATGCCGCCCGACCGGTGTGCTTTTTTTTAGCCTGCGGTCACGACTTTGTTGCTTCTTTCGTGTTCGCCTTCATGTGGCTCGGTTTTAGCAAATCAACCTATGTACGCTTTTTCGTCGTCGCCGTTACATTCGACGTACGTGCGTCCTCGCCGCCACCGTGATCAATTAACGTGCGTGCGCCCTCGCCGTCGCTGTTCAAACAGACGGATGCGTTCGTGTTGTTGCCCGGTTCGTGTGTGCTTTTTCGTCATTGCTTGTCTGCAGCTCCCCATCTGGCTCTCATGGTGCCAAGAGTGCGGTCCATAATTTCCATCGTCCGGTGACAGTAGTATCGTTAATTATTATTACTATATGTAAAAGGTCTATGATGATCAGCGAATGAGCTCCTGGTCATTTATATTATAATAATATTTGTTAATTATTATTATTCTGGGGCGACTCACGAATTCATTATTTGCTTATTTTTATCATTATTATTATAATTATCAAGCGAATCGTACAATCGGCCTTTAATATACGTATCCCGCAACCAAACGCGAGTCTTGGCGGTTAACTGACCAACCTGCGGACCGCATTTCATCAAAACCGGCGAAATAGTGTTTCGGGCTACGTCGAACACACGTCGTTGTTTTTATGTGCATAAGCTAAAAAAAAAAAAAACGGTTGTTTGTTTGCGAACCAAGAATCGAAAAAACATGATAATAAAAAGTCAAAATTTTCCCTCTCGACGTGTGGTCGTCGGTCGACGAGAAGTTAAAAAAAAAAAAAAAGAGATAACTGTAGTCTCTGCTATTCAACATAATATAACGTCCAACGTAGTAGGTGTACCGGCGGGACAGCAGGAGTCGTAAACCGGGTACTCGTGCGGCGGTGCACACGGCTCGCACGCTGCGGTCGTCTCGGGCTCGTATAATAATTCCGTTGTTTACGTACGGATGCGTATTGCGCGAGCCCGACCACGAGCAAACATCGGTCGTCGTCAGTCGGCGGCGGCGCGCGCGCGGAAAAACAACAGTTGTTAAATAGGCCCATAAAAACGCGCGGTGCGGAGTGCCACGGTGTTTTACAACCCGTTCGCTCGGACGACGGAACGTTTTCGTGTCCCCCCCGTACACCCCTAACCACCCTAACCCGCCGTTCCTTTTTTTTTTTTTTACGACCGTTCTACGGCCGTTACAATATCGAGAAACCGAGACGAGAGCGACGTCGACGTCCGTCCGCTGCTGCTGCTGCTGCTGCTGCTGTTCGTCGTGTCGTGTACGTGTACGTTATGCGTGCGCGCACGAGCATATTTATTATTCGGCGGCCTTTTTCTTCGCTTCCTTTCACGTCATCTTCCTTTTAACGACTCCGCTCGAAATCTCCCCGTGGCGCGCAGGGTTTAACGACTTCGCCAGACCACCGCCGTTTTGTTTCGCGATCGTTTCGGAAATTTCGATTAACGCTTCAACACATTGTTATTGACGAGCACGTTTGTTTTCCATAATTTTTTCCGTCGCTTCTTCGTTTTTTTTTTTTTTTTTTTTTATTTCATCGAAGCGTTTTTCGTTTTCCGTGCGCGCAAACCGTAATCGATTTTCACGAAAACCGTTTGTGACAAATCAAGATTACGGACAGTGCCGTCTTAATGCATGTGCACGAAGGGTCCAGGAGCCAGGGGCCTCGGGGTTCGATAATTTACAAAAATCATACTATACTTAAAAAATATAATTTTACGATTTTGTTCTTTCCCTTTAAAAAAATAATAACAATAATAATAATAATAATAAATATCGAATGCAAAATATTAAAATCACCTTTTTATGAACATATTCAACTTTATCGATGAGCAGAAAAACTGATATTATTCGTTTACGTATGACATGCGTGGATAGGGTTTAAAAATATTACCATACATTTCTAATGTAAAATTTGACTGTTTATAATTTAGATAAATTACTATACGTATATGACGGTATGTATTAAAATTATAATGAACAATAAAGTATTAAGTAACAGATTAAAACAAAAATTTACGTTTCACTGATAAAGTTACTAAGCCTATTAATAGCTAATAATTATAATTAATGCGTTAAAGAAATATGTGTTTCATAATTTATATATTTTATGGCCCCCCGATATGTATTAGGTCCTAGTGCCTTACATAACCAATAAACGGTTCTAACCACGGAGTACTTAAGAGTGTACAATGCACTCGACAAGATTGGTTAAAACAATTTTATTCTTTATTTTTGACGACTGAAATCGGTAAATGTCAAGCACGAATTTCCATTATAATACTATAATTTAGTGCTCAACTAAGTGCTATTTAACCGTACCATTTTAAAAACTAGTGCTCATTGCTCATTTTTCCTAATATGTAATGCATTTTTCGTTTTCCGGTTGCATAGTTAGCACCAAAATCTGCTATAATTTTGTGTTCTAACCAAATCTATTGTACTTGATCAAGAAACAATGAAAGGTACAATTTAATCGTTGGTCACAATTACTAAGTTCATAATTATAATTTATCAGGTGAAGTATTTAATCGAATTACAATTTTGTTAGTGAAAAACACATATTATTATACCGACAAAATCGTTGCAAATATTGGTTGGAAATTTTTAAAATGTACAGTATTTTATTAGTAAATGTAAATGGATAAAAATATAATGCCATAAAAACTCTGAAAATGCAATTTATCTTAGGGTAAATCAACATTAATTGAGCACTAAATAATGGTTTTATAGTGATGGTTTTATAGTGCTCGAATTTTTCCGCTGAACTAAACGTATCTAGTAAAACACGTCTGTAACGCTGCTTCTATTGTTGCAGCACAGAGTTTAAAGAAGCCCGGTAGAATGTACACAAAGGATTTCAACATAATATTATTTTGCGTCACCAGTGATAATGTATTTTGCATATTTTCAACGCATAGTAAATATTTTAAACGTTTCATCGGGTTTTTGGGGGTTCTTCCCCCTTGTATATTTCAAAAGATTACAGCAAAATCAGTACACAACCCTCGGGTCGCAGTGTACGCGGAGCATCGTACACGTCCTACGTACCCGTGTTGACGTAATTGTTATCGCGACGAACAGTTCTAATCTACGAAAAATACAATTACTATAGCGTATTTGTTTATACATTTATTTTTTTACGATCAACAGAACCTTGGCAGCACAGGCCATTGGGTGTAAATTCATATTTACATTCAATATTAAAAAAACCGGATGGGCCTCGCTCTGCTGTACAGTTAGGGGTGGAGTGCACCTCGCTTATAGGATAGGTCATTATTATAATGGATTTGTTAAATTTGAATGCAATGATAGATATCATTGTATACGAATAACGATTCTGAATGGAGTTCATATGTTTGTCTAGGATATAATACATTGTTATTTATAAACATTGTAAAAAGTATATTTTATTTTGAAACGATAAATATATTTTTCAGTTAGGATGGGTTGGCAGTTGCATACAGCGATATAGTTTGTCAGTCTAGAACATTCTACATTATATTATATTTTACATGTAATTTTATGTCAATATTCGATGTTCAAACGCTTATAAAAAAAAATTGTGCCTATGGATTTTAATAATTTTTGAATGACATTAAGAACTACTTCTGTGGAATCTTCGATTAAATTTTCAAGTATTTTGTAGTAGCCAAATTTTTTTTATCACCGATTATAAAAATAAAATGTAAAAAAATCGAATATTTTAAATGACTATAAGTGGCTTAAAAATCAATATAATATTTTGAAAAAAATATTGCATAAAAGAAATACCAATCTTAACAGCTGGTAGAAATTTCAAAAATCTGCGACTTATACTTTTTGAATTATAACAAATATTTAAAATCGTCTGAGAATAAATCGCTATTTTATGCAGTTTCGTAAATATTTAAATTTCAAACAGTCATACAATTTTTTCCTCTTAGTCCGGTAGAAATTTTTTTAAAGATTTTTGAAGAGTAGCTCATAGATAACCTAGTGTTAAAATTTTGAACCTTAAGTATGAACAGAAAAAAATTTATGAATTTTTATCTACAAAATAACTTGCAAATTATCGTTATTTTTACATATTTCGTATAAATTGGAACTTTGAGCACTTATAAAAAAAAATTGTGACTTACGATTTTAGATTTTTTTTTATCAGTTAAGGAACAACTTATAAGAAACCTTGTATTAAATTTTCAAGATTTTCTAGGCAGCCAAAAAAATTTTATCGTTATTTAAAAAAAAAATACTTAAAAAAATTGAAAATTTCAATTGTCTATAAATAGCTCAATAAAAGTCAAAATACTTTGAAAATTTAATGGTGTATAGAGAACGCTAATATAAATATTTGGTGAAAATTTCAAGTATTTACATTGATTAGTTTTTGAGTTATACTAAAATAAAAAATTTGATTATGTCGAAAACTGGTTTTGCGTAAAAACTCCCGTTTTCCCAAATTTTTTAATGGTTTTTCCCGTCGCATTTAAAAATGCATTTAACCAAATAGATTCACTTTCCTTTCAGAAAAGTTGCTACATAAGGCAATCGAAGCATTTTTACTGCCCCAAATCGTGTCGACAGACACAAAAAAAAAAAAAAAAAAAAAAAACACATCATTGTAAAATCAATACATTCTTCACTCCGTTCAGAATCTAAAAAAAAAAGAAACAAATAAATAAATACGAAGAAAAACAATTATTTCGTCAAAATAAACGTATACAGTGTTGAACACCTTAACACGTTAAGTGTTTTTTTTTTTCTAAGCATTTTTGTTCGTTGCTCGGCGGCAATGATGGATCCTACGGATTCGGTGATCGTTTAGTGTTTCCGCTGTTGATTCGGACGGATTGCGGTTTTGTAAGTGTATTGTTCCCCGAGCCGCGCGCCGATCCATACAACTATTGCACTGTTTACGTTCGATCGTCGACGAAATTACATTAGCGCGAAAACGACGAACGCACATGCGATAAACTGCCGCCGCGACCCGACGACGTTAAAACGCAGCTGCTTAACGCATACTCACGTACGGTATTATAATGTTTAATAACGCTCGTATTAGGTTTTGATTCGGTTTGCACAACGGTTTCCGAGGTTATAGCCCCTATAAACATTTGGTTTTACAAACATTTTCTTAAACATGCGCGCGGCGCGGAACCCTTAACGGCGTTGCATAAATTTATGCAATAACCCCGTGTGTTCCGCACGAACATTACATATTTTCCGGCACGCACGCGTACCTACATCGTCTACATACGTGTACGTACGCGCGGTATTATAAATTGTACCGACGTTACTCGATTATCGTTTTCACCCCCCCCCCCATACTTGTTTTGTTTTTACCAAATTCCGACCGCGCGAAACGTGTAAAAACACGTAATAATCGCCTTGTTGTCACGTAACCGTACGAAGATTAACATTTAAGCGGACGCCGAACCCGCATGTGTAGTCAGCTCCGTCTTACAGACGTGTTTGGCGTAACAAATTTGCGTTCTGTAATTAGTGATTTTTTCTTTAATTACTAATATTAGGAAAACCGACCGGTTAATATCAAACATAAAGGGAAGAGAATATTGTCCGGGTTTTGTCGCGTTCGGTTTATTGCGATTTTTGATTTTTTAAGCGATTCGCGGGTCCGAGGAGGAGGGCCATCCGGTGACAGAACCTTCTGTGAAAGGAGTTCATTCATTCATATGTGTACACTTTGCATTGTTGTTTTTTTTTCACTTTTTAAAGAAGATCTCGACACCATTTACGGTTTAGTCGACGGATCGGGTTATCAGGACGATTGATGGCAGAAAGACGAGAAATTCAGGGGTTTAAGAGGGAATAGAATATGGAGGTTTAGATAATGTGGTTATTTAATAATTCGCATACAGTCTCTGTATTGAGGTTTAGTTGATATAAAGGGACATAGATTGAAATACATGAAAAAGGCGAGTTCGAGAAAGCTTATATCCTTCTCAAATTTGAATTCCGTAAGCTCAAATAGGTTTCAAAAGGAACTTGTTTATAAATATTTTTGTTTTAATAGGCATTTTATGTTTTAGTATGGGACGTAGTAGATGAAATTAAATTGAAACATAGCGACAAAAAAAAAAAAATGACCCCAGCAAAACGCAGATAATGTTCTTCCCTTTATGCTCGATTAAAGGTTAGTTTAATACAATTTTATGCTTAACAATACAACAGCATACGAACGATTGAATAACAGAAATAGCATGTTATGCGGCATCTTCGCTTATAATGTACTTGGAAAGACTATAATATAAGCTAATCGGACGTAGGATAGGAGAAAAAAAAATCAAGAGAAGAACCCCACTAGAACATTTCTTGGAGTAATCATGTGTATGTGAGTCAAATATACGAATTGAAAAGTATAAATCGGTGGCCACGTATCGAATAAAAGATTTTTGCCAAAAAAGCCTCTGCTTGGCTGTTGGCGCAAAAAAATAGATCGCGTTCAAAAGTTTTTCCCGTTCTTTCATTTTCTTTCTTTTACCGTGTAAAATAAAAACGGGTTATATGTACAGACGAGTTTACATAATTGAAAAAAGAAAATTGTTAAGGTTCCTACCTAACTTGTTCATCAAAGATGTTAGAGAAATTATTTTCTTTAATAATACGTTTCGTTTTCTTGACGTCTATTTGAAATATTCTATGCTTCTATTCGAGCAAAATCATTAAACGGAAAAAATTGCATATCAAACAACTTTTTCCAATCCCAGCGTATTATGCTCTATTACATAAAATAAATACGTATACTTTTGCATGTACAACTCTTTTGTATAGTACAATTATTTAATACGTTTCGTGAGACCAAATCATAATTTAATGAAATTAAAGAGTCGATAATATTGTTTGTAGAGAATAAATCTATGTTTATAAATCGTAAATTTATTACATCGCTTGAAATTTTGATTACGAAAAACGAAGCACTGTACCGTGAATACAATTTTTTCTTCGGTAAAATAAAAAATGTACTATCAGCGAGAGCTTTTAAATTTAAAATCATGCAAGATTAAACTTCAAGTAGATATGTATAGCGGTAATACGTGAACCGTTATATTTAAAAATGCTTATTCATTAAACCAGATTATATTTTCCGATATGATAAAAAAAAAATCTCTGTTACATTCCGGTAAAAACCGTTGTAACCAAACAATTCGAGTTCCCACATAAACATGCAGAATTACAAATTCATTGTTTTTTTTCATTAAAAAGCAAACGCGTAAAAGTACATAAAAATAAAGCGTATAATATTGACAAGCTCGTCATAAAATAATTCATTCCCGAGGTATCGATCGTTTTTAAATGAAATGCCTCTATAATTTCGGTATTTTATTTTACAAACAAATATACCTAAACCAATATATTGTACTACGTAAATATATTGTATTTTCCCGTCCATAGAATGATGTAACACGTAATTTAAATAATTAATACAAATATTAATAATAATAATAATAAAAATAATTGTTTGAACAATATATTATATTGTCTTATTATTCATGTTTGGAAATAATTTATACTGGTCTATTGCACTATTCGATGGGTAAAGATCGGATTTGAATTTTTTATGCCGATGAATTTCTTATTAAACATGTCATGTGACACACAATATCGTTCGATTAGTAAACACCATGTTTATTGTTTATTATTAGTACATGGTTGCACGGGATATGAATACAAATATCGAACAGAAACAATGAGCCGGTTCACTTATTTAAGTACTAACATAATGATATAGTAACAATGAACAGCGATTGGAAATGTAAAATATATTATAATAAACTAGAAAAGAAATAATGTAAATGCGTACAGTTATAATATAACGACTGTGAATCAGTTTAATCCGTTCGTAACAATATGATAAACGTAATGTTATACGTTCTGTATACATTTTAATCACATAAAGAAGA
The DNA here is from genome assembly GCA_034509805.1 of Sipha maydis. NCBI lineage: Eukaryota > Metazoa > Arthropoda > Insecta > Hemiptera > Aphididae > Sipha > Sipha maydis. Next base: position 1,023,208 of record JASXSY010000032.1, on the reverse strand, counting down.
TTTAATTTGAATACGTTTAAAGAATGTCAACAATTTTAATCGAAACTACTCAATGTAATATGAAGTTATGCGAATATTTATTGAAATGCACTGTACGGTAATAAATTCGTTCGAAACTGTTTTTTTCGTCCCGTTTCCGCCACCATGACAAGTAAACGAATATAATTTTTCGATTTTAAGGCCAACGCCGGCAAAGTCGTAAAATTTCGAGAGTTATATAGCGCGCATAGTGATATTATAACTGGAACGGACGTTTAAAAGGTCGTAATTTACCGTTCAAAACTTGTTGCCCATGGTCTAACGCTTTAAAAGTGTGTGGATCTAAATAACAACAAAAACGTCTCCGTACCGTTATTTGTTTACACTCCTGGCAGGTTAAATTACCGAGCACTTCAGGACAAACAGACCCGGTCGTTACACACGTGCGCACGCGTGTTCAACTCAAGAGTTCCACTTCGGTCGATTATTTTCAAAAATATCGTAAATGCTGTATTTTATGGGTCTTGTTTTTTTTTTTTTTATATCGTCGTCCTGTAAATCCTAGAATCACGTAAACAAAACAATATTAATGTGTCCTGACCGTGTGTGATTTCGAATCGATTGAACTTCGGTCGCTCCGAAAAGCTACACAAAGAGAAGGCGACAACAGCGGTACTTTTAATTGAGTGATCGTGCTACGGGCAGTATTTGCGCGTGACATTTTCAAAATGACAATTCGAACTCAATAGCGAATGCACACGAAATACGTTCGTTGACGACGCGATTAGATTAACCAAAAAAACAACTGCACCAGGCGTGTGTATTCACACACACAAAATAAAATAAAAAATGTCGTCACCTGGAGAGGACCATTTTTCCCTAGACTGTAGTCCAGGAATATTTAAACGGTGCCTTCATAAAATCCAAATCGATTAGAAATACTCGCCGTTATCTATTACCGATTATTGATATTAATATATTATTTCTAAACTATTTTCCTTTATGAAATATAAATACACATCAAATTCTAATTTCTAAATAGTTAAAGATGTAATTTATTATGGTTGTTGTCGGAGTGTGAAGAATATCATGATTTTATTCAATTTTACGTAGAAATTCGTAATCTCAAGTATCGACGCGACAACATCCAAGTTTTTTTTTCTATGGCTGTTTATCAACTTTAAAGAAATAAATTGAATTTTTATTAATTGAGGTAACTGGTAATACATTTTTGAGAAGTAATTCAAAATGTAATTCATTACATCGATTTAAAGTACTTTGACTGGTTGAGTTTGGAAAATCTCTATTTACCAAAATGTTGCAAACTTGATGTGTATTTTTTCATCATACTCGTATATTATTGTGACGATCGGAAGGCTCCAACATTAATTTGCCCCAGGCCCTAAAAATTCTTAGAATGGCTCCGGACGGGACGCTTGTTTTACAATTACCATAACCTGTCTAACATATTTTATACGGAATAAAAGTACTTATACCGTGTTGGTGTAAAAATATTACCTATTCTTTCAATTGCGATGGAGCTTGAAGTCCTAAAACCTTCGATTGTTTGTACACCTGTTAACGTGTGTACTGTAAGCCCGCGTTGCGTTGGATTGCCAAACGGTTTTCGCGGTAACGTGGTATTCCGTTCGATCCTTTACACCGTGTCCCCAAAGTTCAATCCTGTTTATTGATACATTTACGTGCGATGTGGATTACCTACACGGTTCATACGCGTACGCTCGAAACGGCGACGATGAAACACAAGAAGTCAACGGCTCCGGTCAGAACACGAAACGAGGTTGTTGTTGTTATTATTATTACTCCTCACTCGTAGGTAAAAAATAAAAATTACATTACTACATTACGAAGCGTGTACACTGTACACTCGCCGGTGTCGATTCGCGAGTCACGCACTAAACGTTTAATAAGGCTAACCAATAAAACGTTTATTGGTTCTTGAAAACACTACAAGTTTTATTGGGCACTGTTATGTGTTTTAAAAAACGCGCAATTACGACGTCCTTAAAACGTGAAACATAAAAAAAACATACAAGAATGTTAACACATGTCGGACACGAAAATATCAATTAACTAAAATTCGAAATAAAAGGTCGGGTCGGAGCCACGTCCGGTGCAGATAACGAAATCTGTTTTACGACGCACTCGTTCAAGAGTGATATTACGCGTATTCTCCCGCGTGGTTTCTCGGAAGTTATAATCATCCGCGGAGATGTGTAACGCATAAACGGTCAGCGAATGGGTATCTTCTTTTTTTTTCAATCATTTGTAACTAATCGGCATCTGAGATATCGCGTTTTGGGTCGAATTCTTTCCGAAAACGAACGTACAACATGACGGTAACCGGTTAAAATACATACCAGTTATGATTGCCTAATAATATAATGCGCGTATGTAAGGAGCGTAGTAACCATATTTATGTGGGACAGCACCCGACAACAGATTTAAGGAAAACAGCTGATTTTCAATTTGTTATAATACAAGTGTTTAGTTTTGTTTAAAATTATTATTTTTTATTTTTGTCCCAGGTTAATAATTTCTGTAAGTATGTACAGCGTTGCCGCACAATTACTGATACCTAAGATACAAGCCGTCCGAACGCGGGTATTGAGAGAAGAGTGAAAAAATGTATACGACATATAAAAACAGTATTAAGTATGATGTAATGAGATGTAGAAATGAAATAAAAGGAAAAACGGCAAAAGTGAAATGTACCAGTGAGAAGATCTTCGGCGTCGGACGAAAGGGGTGGGCTCTCGTTTGTCGGCGTGATTGCAACAACTCGGAATACGCTCGACGGGGACGAGGAGAAATTTTCAGATTTATCAACCCTTTCCGCTAAAAATGCTGAGGACGGGGGCGTAAAGGTGACAAAAGACGACAACGCCGAGAAAAATAATAAATTTCTCGTTTCAGACGTTTTTCTCCGTCTGGTACTCCAACAGTCACAGCACCAGCAGTAACGCATGAGGAAAAACATTAAATTAGAACTATATATATTCATGTGCGTGTGGTACATTTATTTATTTATTTTATATATATGTTTTTTTAACAGTCTTTCGGAGAAAAAAAAACCCCCGACGTTGGTTGACACTATTAATTAGACGCCTCGGCGAGGGGTGTTTCTTGTCACACAGCGACCGACACATCTGTTTTCCTTTACAAACGTCTACATATACGCACTCGTACAAGGACGATATAATAATATATTATAGTTTATCGCATCTCGTGTGCAGCACGTAATAATAATAATATTATCATGACATGCTGGTCGCGCGGCTCATTTGTGGCTAAACTATCCTTGCCTGCGATTTTGAATATCCGATCGAAACATTTCACGCACGCTTGTTCATACCGATGATCAAGAACCGATGTCTGGAGCCGACCACGAAATAGCCAGTTCTCAGTACTTAAATAGTAAAAAATGTAAACTCTAAAATTGAAAATACCTGTTTTTTTCACGTTTTCTGGAATTGTATTGTTGAAAATTTTTATCAAATCCGGACCGTACATGATAGTAACGGGTTAGGAATTACTTTTCTGTTTTATGTTTATTTTAGAACCAATTATTAGCAGGACGGAATCCGTGGAACGAACACCAATGTTATGATATGGATTTCTTAGTCCTAAACCGGAAAAGGTAAATCGTCGAGAACGGCAATGGAAGATCACTGGAACCGAGAAACACGACATACGTACGGTTAGCGGCTCGAAAGGAATTCGAATTTCGAATTTCTAATTTTTGAATTTCTCGAGTGCGTGCAAGCGGGCGTGCGCGTGACGAATCGCGATCGAATAAAATAGCGACGGCCCTAAAAGGAAATCGTCTGTTTAACTGCAGCTGCACCGGAACGTTTGCGTGCATTCAACAACATTTATCGCAGTCGGTGGTTGGTTTATAATATTATGATAATGCGTTCGTTCAATAGTATGCGTCCAAGAGTCCGGAAACGTCCTGCTTCTGCATATTAAACAAAACGTATCCTATAGCGGTGCCTAAGCACCGGGAGTCGCCGTTTCGAGGATCACACGCGCCGATCGGCTAAGTGTGTGAGAAAAAAAGATAATATTATCATGGTTTAGGTTAGGTTAGGTTTATTATCGTTTCCGAGTAAAACAAGACGGAAAGCCATCGCGTCGGTTTCGCCATGGGTGTTCCGACGCCACATGGCCGTCTTTTCGGTCGCAAGACCCCACGGCGGACATCGATTCGTTATCTATTTTCTCTCGCATGTGCGTATACTGTTTGAAAATGTCGTGTTTCCTGCAAAAGGATGTATGAGACTTGGGCACATCTAACACGTGTGAATTGTTTGTTGTCGACAACATGTTATTTCAGCGGGAGTAAATCACTGCTGGACCGCGTCTCGTGTAACAAGGCTCGGTTATTTATGATATTTTATATAACTGTTTTCTATTTATCTAATTTACTGTTGACCTGGATACAAATTTGATTCATGTTCTACTACATAAAGTCTTACTAGTTCTATTCATACATTTCATATTTTATAGGTTTTTATTTTAAAAAACATGTTTTGGGTTTTCAAGAATACAAATGCATAGTATATGCACGATATTTTCTAAAATAATTTAAACTAAAGATATACTTAAAGGTAAAATATGTATTTTTATAGTCTTTTAGCGCATAATTGCATACATTGAACAATGGTTTGAAATTAATAAACATCCGAGCTCTAGGTCAACACGTTTATGCACGTAATACAGTTTTATGTGAGTAAAATTCAAATTGCGTCCGGTGAATCATCAACTCGTTGAAAAATATATTTTCGACTATGCATAACAGCACGCAGCCGTCATCGTGAAAAAAAAGTAGAGGAAAAAATGCCGATCGTAATTCAAAACTATTTGATCTGGTGATAAACACACGTCAGTAACGTAACGAAACTTACACTTGTCTTTAACAAACATGTCGTCCAGTGAGCTTCTTACACTAATGGTATTACGCGAAAAACGTATTTTTTGTTTACTCGTACTATCGACGTATTACCGACTTCGATACGTTCGACGTACATCGTAATTCACGCGCGTACGTCCAGCGCGAACGTTTGAAATATTCATGGCTATAATTCCTTCGTTGTCGTTGAGAGGATATGCAATAGTATATCATAACAGTCAAAACAATATGTCAGTGCAAATCGATCGCCGCGCGTGTAATAAAATATTCTACGGCGCAACACAACGCAACATATTCGAAACAACACAGGTAATCGTGGCAGTACCAACGGTGTGAAACCGAAGCTTCGAAATTACTTCTCGCTAACGCACGTTCAATTATACCTTAGACATTTAAATAGCTGCGTAACGTACTGTTATCGTCATTATTATTGTTATTTTTTTTTCATTTGTTTTAATAAATATTTACGCGTACGGTTTTCGATTTCAATTTCGGTCACCGACGACGATGGTGACGGTCTCGGCGGTTAGTCCGTCGTTGGAAGTCTGCGCGTACGTTTACAACGATTTCGGTGGGCCCAACAGGGTAGGCGTTGACAACGGGTTTGTTCGAGGTCGATTGTTTGACAGCGCGACTGTTCCGTCTTGTCACCGCGCGTCTTGTCGTTCTTGCTCGACGCCGTCCGTCTTGATGCATCGGCATCGTCAACAGTTCGCGGAACAACAACAACGTTGGAAGGGACGAATTTAGAAATAAATAATGTGGGCACAAAAATACACTAAATACGTAATCATTGAAATACCTTTGAAAAAAAATACCATGGTGTCCCTAAGAAATTTCAACGGAGATGTTATAAGTAATAATATATTTAAATTGCACTGTGGGGATAGTACCAAAGACACTCATAAGGGGATTTATAGGTTGATTGGTTGGGATATATGTTTATTATATTAGTCCAAGCTCTTTTTGGGATGCATACAAATCTCGGTCCATCGGTACACGTTCACTTAATATATTTTCTAGTATAAAACCATACGTTCTAAGCTTCACTTTCCTTACAAAGACATCTTAGTGGTAGATCAATGAGAGGGTTCAATCGGTCGACTAACCCACGTTTAATATTTGTTGATCAAATGGGCCTTTTAAAAACTCGTTATATATTTTAAATGTTTCGACTATAGGTCGAAATTAATCTCAGACTGAGGCGAATGCTTCAGTCACCACTGGTTTAGTCGTTGTTACACTCTGTATAAGACGGAATCATCCATAAAGTAAACGTTAATGTTTTTAATGATAATTATGAATACATTTAATACACATATTGTTTTTTTTTTTGATACATTTATAATTTAGTTTCAGATCTCATAATTGAACCTTTTGCAATGACCTGATCGATAGTTATAGAACCATGGATCCACTCCTGCATAGGACTATCTGTAGCATCAACACTACAGGTAGGTTTATATTTAATTGAATGTGCGCTTTATAATTATTTTCGGTACAGCGAAATTGGAAAAGGGGCGAAATGTTCTTGGCGGAAGTAAGATGACGACTATTTTGCGTATTTCGCTATCTACAATGTATTATCATTATATTCGATCAGTCAAGATTGAAAATTATCTTGAAATAATATAAATCAATACGGTTATATAACGTTATAAACATGTATTGTGCGTTTGCTGGTCGACGCTATTATCAAATGGAGAACGGTTTTGTTGTATGGGTGTGATATATTTGGTAAATTCGTCCATTCTAATGTACTATTCGAAAATTGGTCGTCGCTATTTGTATATTAATCAGACGAAATCCGGCGATAGTTACAATATTATAATACTGTAGCTGTATATTATGGTCATACGTACCGTATTTGACGCATACATGTTGGTGAAACTATCATGATTAATGAAAATAATGATATAACAAAAACCATTCATGAAACTGATTGATTATTTCGTGCCATCGTTTTATTTCAAATTCGGTTGTGTCGAACGGTTCTCGAAAACACGGGATCGTTCTCCCAAAAGTAAAATACAAAAAATTATCGATTTCATCGTTTGTATGAAATTGCTGAGCAATTGACGACGATTTTAAAGTAATTCAATTCGTTAACAAAACCTTACCCGTAATGTTTATTAGACATTATGAAGCGATAAATTGTCAATTGCATACGTAAACGGTTTAGCACGTGGAAAATAACCGAACTGGAAACGTGTAATGTAACGTGTGACTGTAAAATGTTGAAGTTGAAATCACGTCGAAATATAAAACGCCCACTTTTCGACGAATGCCTGAGTTCGATGATTCGTCTTGTAACAACGAAATCACTCGGACGCCATATCAGCACAACCGTGGGTATTGTCCCGCGTGGCGGACCGAGCGAAAATATAGAAACCGTTTTACCGTATGAGCCTGATGGAACCTGATGTTATTTGTACACGTTGACAGTAATTCACGGCGAATCGTATTCAGGACCGCAAGGGGGTGAAAAAATATGCAAAACAGAAGAGCTCATCAACCCTTCTATGCTGGACGTGCAATATTATATTATAAAATACTAAAACGGTCGATCGTATTATTACAACACAACCGGCAAGTACAACATACTCGTATAGTATAATTGTAGGGTCGCACGCTGTTCGGTCCGTTCGTAAAGCTAAATGATGTCTGTATTGTAAATGTATAGTACAACTTATATGAAACTAATACGTGTGATACAGCCCAATGAAATCCGTATTTTAAGTACTTTATTACTATATTAATATGCGTTATCTCGATCGCCACGATTGTATGTCGCGAGGGGTAGACCAACCGCAGACAACTTTCTGATCAAACAATCAACGTCGTACTAAAGTTACGTTATTGCTCTTATTTTATTTTAATTTCGCCAACTATTTAAGCTTCGATATTTTATTTATTCGATACATTAGCCAACCTTATGATTCGAATCAGTGGCGTATTTAGGAATTTTACTAGGGGGGGGGATGAAATATATAATAATTAATAGTATACCCTTAAGGTCATCAATACGTACATTATATACATACTTAAAATCTTTTTTTCCAAGCAGACATACTTAAAAGTAGTATCATACTTAAGAAATACAAAAAATGAGACAACTATCTATATAAAAAAAAGGTCAAGGGGATCTATCCCCCTCCTCGTAAATACACCACTGATTTGAATGATGTTTTATTCACCCTTTCTACCATACCGAATTTCACGTGTACATTTCGTGTTACAAGCAAAAGAATACTTTTAAAAATAAAACATTTACTTAAGCACGAGCGTAATATCGTGATAGGTATGCAATACAATTCTACGGTTGTATTTATTTTTCATAACCAGCGGTCGGTTAGCGCCTTTTTTTTCTTTGGGTTTATTCCACTGGGCTAAACCGTATATTTCACTAACCTTATCGATTTTAGAAAAATAATACGATAATTTACTACGTGTACATAAACATTACATCATATCATTATGTTAAACGTACTCCAGTAATTTCGTGACACTAACATATACGGAGGGACGAACCGTACTATTTACATAAATATAAATATGTGTGTGTGTACGCGATTTATATTGTATATTGATATTATATCGTACACGAATTACAATATTATTACGTCCAGGTAAACTCGCGGCCGTTTACGTCCCAATAAATCATTCAGCGTTCGCATAATACATTGTGTGCAACATAACGTGCACACATTAAAACATACGATGCACCGTGTCAAAGTATACACTAAACTTAACTGTACTTTAACGATCACTATTGTTATCAATAATCATCGACAGTGCTGCGTTTTGCCCGTATTTGGATAACGAATTTACATGTTGGCAGCGAGGCACTACGCGCTTCTACGTCGTATTCGTACGAACGAAACGCGCTTCACGTTGCGGACCTCGTTGGCGCGACCGCGACCTACGCGTGGTTGTCTTGTTTTATGTTTCTTCTACGCCTACTCGTGCCCTCTCCCCCGACCTCCCCATCGGTCGCCGTTCGATCGCGCAGTCGGCAAACTTTAATAATATATATATATATATATATATATATATATATATATATATATATATATATATATATATATATATATAGGTACTCTTTGACGGGGCCGCAAGAACATTAACATCACGACAATATGCGCGCGATAGTATTATGAATGCGTGCGATCGCGGTAAAAAATATTTAAACACGAAAACCCCTTCGATAAAAAGGCGAAACGAAATAGTGTTGTACTAATCGCGAGAGAACTACGGGTGAACCGTTGTGGAAAACGTTAGGGACGATATCGAGTGTTTTAATGTCGTGCGTCCACGTCGTAAGGACGACTAAAAAAAAATTTGCATTTATACACATAAAATAATTATAATAAAAACTAGTCGAGCTCACTGGCGCTCGGTATCATCGCCCGTCGCCGTTCCTTCCACTCGATAGGTCGCGCAAGCACTGCCGCCGAAAGGAAAAGGAAAAGGGCTGCGCAAATGCAATTACACGATGTAATTTGTTTAATATACGTGCACAAAGGCAAAATCGTTCGTTTAAAATGTCGTGCGCCACAAACCGCGGGCGGTTCGTCCTTCTCGGACGTTAACGATAATTAAGTGCTCGTGCGCATCGTGCGGTGTACCTACGAACGCAGCTCGTGGTGCACCAGGAACGAATCATAAATTAAAATTTAATGTGAAAATGCAAAACCGAAATTATTTTCAGATACAAACGTACAAAAATATTGTTACGTATTCCAAGTCGGACATGTTTGTGCCTTGGACAGTCATGTGTTGCATGCAAACATGTAGGGAAATCATCTACTTGTGTTATCAAAATATAGGGTGGTCAAAAATATTGTACACCGATTAGTACATAGTAAAATTAATACTATACATTTGTGTACATTCAAATATTAAAAACAACTACTGAAAATAATTAAAACCCGTCCCGGGTGAAACTAGTTAAATCAAATAGTTTATACAAATTTGTGTCCACCGGAGATATTATTTAAAGTAGATTATATCGATATGCTAAGCTGCACCAAGGAACGCGCCGCCGTATTAGGATATGTTTAAATTATTCCGAGAACCATGTACTTTGTGATTACTGTGACGGATGGGATGGCTTTATACGGGGAAGATCCTGTAACGACTTAATAATTATGATCGTCCGCCCGCGGACGTGCCACGAACCAACGCAGTCCTTCGCCGGTCGCAAGAACTACGCATGCTTACGTATACGTGTCGTGTATTAAATCTTCCGGCGAACGCTGTTAGTTATCATATAGATTATCATATATTTCGATTTTCGATGTTTATCATGTTTTGATCGTCTCGTTTAAGAAACACTTGTCTGGAGACCACTTGAGCTCGTTCCATCTGCACGCATCATCACGGTTACACATTATAAACAACAACTGAAATAATCGAAAAACGTTTTTACCCATTAGCGTTTGTCTGTAATGGTTTCGACGGGACGTGTTCGTCATAATCGTTATTGGTATTACCGTCGGAGTATTGTACGTCACGACGAATTCGTGAAACTTCCGACTTCACGGATTCGACGTAACATTTTTTTATAATTTTGATAGAAAAATATAATTTCGATCTCGAACTTTCCAACACAAGACTACACGAGTTTATTTTTAACAGAAATCAAATGTAGTATGATTAACATTATTGTTTTAGTTGCGATTTTCGGATCGGATCGAAGAAACGGTCAACGGAGACGACGTCTGGCAATAGAGCACCTACGTTATGGGTCCGATTTTCAAATTGAACTCTGTGCACAGCGTGCAGCTAATCGATCGCTGGAAAAAAGCTTGTGGTGACGACGTAACGAAAAACGTCATCGCGAAACCAATAGTTCTGCGTGAAAACCGAACGCAATCGAATGCAAAACGTCGCACCAAACATGAACGTATGGTTGTGATGTCGGCTAATCGTATTTGGTCGTATAGCTGTAAGGGCAGATGAAGCGGTTGGATCTGTATTATCAGTGGCGTGTTATGGTGGACAGATGATGCGCAGATGAAATCATTGTACGCACGCGTAAACCGAATCCGATCACGTGATGTCACGTGATTTTGTTACGGTTTTGCGCGTGAAATATTTCCAATAAATGTTAGGTTGGGCACGAAGAGTTCCGATGTAGTCAAATCCAACGGTCAGTCTCCAACAGTACAACGATGCCGCGCACTCAGCGAAAAGTGTGAGCTTTCGATTCCATCAGTCGTAAAGCTCATTCGGACATCGTGCACGGCCGCGATCGACGACCGACAAACACGTTGGCGTGATCCTAGGAATATTTCGCGCGTGGGTGTTGTTTGCGTTGCTCATCGAGTGCGGTAAACCATCGTGGACCGATGCATTAGCACCGCATGTCGTATTGCGTTACGTTTGCTCGTCGAGATTTACGCGTTCCGCCCCGTGATGACGAAATCCTTCGTCTTTGGTCGCGTTTCGGCCGTTAAATCGCGTACAGTCGTTCCGCGCGCTCGGCCAACCGAATATTATTATTATTCGAACGGTGTTTATTGCTGCGGACGTGCCGGCGCCGACCGCCGGGCGACCGACTTTTCCGGTCCCGTCGCCGTCCTGACCGAGGACACGCCGTGCGAGAGAGAGTGAAAGAGGAACGGGGACGAGATAGGGGCGGTCATCGTGACATTTGTGACGATTTCGTTCGGCGCAGTAACTAAAACGCACTAAAACCTAATGTAACGCGATCGAGTGCTATGATGTTGTTCCGACGACGACGGCCGTAAATTACGTAACACGGGACATGTACTGCTGCACACATACACCATATGGTACACGATACGTACGCGACATCGATGTAGTGTGCATTATGTAATTCGTGCATGGTAATCGCGATATGCATAAATATTACTGTAATAGTGTCGTAAAACCGTTTTCGTTACGGTTGTGTCGTACTGTATTATTTCATTTGATTTTATAATAATAAACTAAACGTTTTCGGAAACGTGTACAATTCGAAACATTCGCATTGTTAAATTCGACCAAAAGACTACTAACAGTTAATAACATAAGAACGTATTTACACCATATGGTATAAATCTAATCACATTTGCTTGATATGATACCGTTGTAATAGTAAAAATCAATATAGGGATCCTTAACATTAAACATTGAAATTAATTTCTTGATAAACTAATTTTTTATGAATCGGACGAACAAGAACACTTATAGGAACTATTTTTCGAAATGGTACCTTTAAGTTTAATAAAGATAGTAAATTATCGGATGAGTTTTCTTGACCAGACAACGTATTACTTTGAGGACGTTTTGTTCAGCTATAGCGACTAGAGCTAATTTTAACGGCAACATTAGAATAATCGTATTATGGGGGATGTCCAACACGTTACGAAAAATCATTTTCAGATCGAAGGAACTGAAAAGCACTGAACTCTTTCCAGCCGTAAGGTTACTAGGAACGTAGTGTCGCGTGCTGCGTACAAACGCACCACGTTCTCATGTTGTTCGGACTTAAGTACAAAACGACATGTATTATTATTATTATCACTGATTTTATTTTACGGTAATTGTTGAAAATTTTTGTCGCCGCACGCAGTCGTATACAGAACAACGTTGTACACATCCTTATGGTAATGTTGAAATCGCGTCATTGCTGCAGACGCACGGTTCGACCCACACGTGCGCGTACCTAATAAAGTACGGGTAATGATGGTAATAATATTTGTCGACAAAATTACTCGTCCGCCGCTTAGTGATTGATCGCGCAAAACAAAATACGGCCGTAAGTCGCGCGAGCCGTTTATGTAATTTTCGTTTTTTATGTATATATTTTATAATATGATTGATACTGATCACATGTACCATAGTTCCCATCGTTCACCATTGTCCGCATAATATTATAATGTAAATAGCGATCCAACTGCCGTCGGATGATAAAATTTATGTACGGTAAACAAACTCGACTAATCTATACTCACGCGGCGTACACCACGTATGGAATATAATTGCAGTTTTTATAGAACACGTTTGTACGAAGCTTATTTATACACTTATAATTATATATATATATATATATATATATATATATATATATATATATATATATATATATATATATATATATATGTACAACGCAAATTCCTAACGTTTTGCATATAAAAAAATACAAACAGACACAGACCATATGAATCTATATAATATTATTATTATCCCCTAACCCGTTTCGATTAAAGAAAAAATTAAAGTAAAAAAAAAAAAACAATAAACTTTATTATCTTTTAATGATCTGAAAATTATTGTTTATGCCGTTTTTCAATCGCCTCGTTAAAAGAACATTATGCGCGTTCCCGTAATATTTTATAATATACGCCATGGGTGTGTGTCGAAAACACACCACGTCCATATTACACGCATATACGAACGTATATCTTGAAGATCCTGATGGAAATCATTAAATTGACGAGTGCATTTTACCATGCATACACGATATCTGACCAGCGCGCTTGGTTATAAATTGTAATTGTTTCCTATTTTATTTGTCAGCTCCACCAATCATCATAATTCGGGAACTACACCCGTAAACAGAGGAATCATAATCTAATCATAAAATAACGGTACGCCATGAACATATTCAAATCCATAAATCTCCAAATAATTTGTTTGAAGAGGTTACGTTTGAAAAAACAAAAATGTATAACTCGGTAAAAGTATGAAAAAATGAAATGAAAATAAATAAAAAAAACGAGTGGATTGGAAACTCTGAAGAAACGACGATAAGCAAAAGTGAATGATAAATACCATGTTGGATGACGGCAATCTTTGACTCGATAAGGTTTTACGAATCACGTTAACAGTATGATAGTATGGCATGACATGATTTCTACATGTGCGCTCGTACCAACGGAGCCTTATAAGTAAAATGCGAACTGTTCACGTGTTTAGTTAAGACGCGGTTTTTCCATGTCTGAATACCGCGACGTGCGTTTCGTGAAATCGAACGAATACATATACTATTGAAACATGATACACGGTAAGTGTATGTTTATACCGAACCAACGAAACCGTATTTCCACCGATTTTAATGTCCGCGCGCTCGAGTTCCGGGGCGCGTGGAAAAAATAAAAATAAAAAAACCGTTTCAAACGTGGTCGTGCGAAAAACTGTCGTTACGACGACCGGAAATCGTTGGTGAAATGCGCGTATTCGTTTAGGTACACCACGCGCGGTACTTCTCCGTGCTCGCGGCCGTTTACGATTGTGCGCCGCACCACAACTCACAGTAGAGAACATCGTTATTACCGAGCGTGTAGGCACCGCGCGGCAGTGTGTTAGGCATGTGCACGTCCGTATACGTGTTTTTATGCGCGCACTAAAAAAAGCGAAAAAACGGATTACACGCGGCGTTATAACTCCTTTTAAGGATTTGCAGTCCACCGCGCGCGTACACCGCTCGCTGGGAGTATCGCAATAATAAAAATTAAAAACGTGTAGGTATACATAAAGAATAGAGTTTATGTGTGTGTGTGCGTGTGTGTTACACAGCATTCGCGTACGTACACGTGTATGATAATAGTAGGTATGCGGACGACCGCGATGGTTTCCCTCGTGACGGAACCATCGAAAACGATCGTTGGAGATATATAAAAAAAAAAAAAAAAAATAATAATAAAAAAATTGAAACATAAATAAATAAAAACACGCGTGTCATGTCGCGGCCATATATGTAGTACGTAAGTAATAATAACAGTAATCGTAACAACATCGCGCTGTCGTAAATATTCGGTCCCGTGACCGCGTGTAGTTCGCCAACGTGGTTGTAATAATACGTAACTGTACGTTTTTTGGGAGACGAAAACGTCGCGCAACGTCAAGAGGAAGAAAAATGAAAAAATAAATAAAAAATAAACGAAATTATCGTTACAATAATAGTACGAAACGAGGCGACCGCGTGGTTACGATTTCTCGACGTGAACCGGTGCAGATTCTTATCGTCACGTCCGAACAATGTACTCGACGATTTACGACGGTTCGGGGCGTCCCCGTGGTCGTGCTTTCGCCCGGTGCTCGTGTAGGTCCATCGGTGTTCACCTCGACCGTACGCACGCACGTGTTATCAGACGGATATCGCGTGTTGTCCTTGGTAAGTACACGGGTTTATTTATTCATTTTTTCATTTCAAAATGTTTTTCGTCAACGGTTCGTCACACGTTCCCGGACCACACGTTCATGTCGTCACGTTAAACGATCGTCCAAATTGAAGTCTTGAACGTCTCCGTACGTCGTTGTACAGATCGGTTCGCAAAGAAAGCCCGGGTATCGAAGATATGTTCCCTCCTCTGTATGCGCGCAAAACGACGCGACAATTCAACAATATACATCGCCCAGTCACCGAAACACGTTGACTAGTGCACGGATTGTTGTCTACCGAATCATCAGAATCGTCCGCCAACGGAAGAAGTGTACGGAACGCGTGGGCCTCGACGAAGTCGTGCGGGATCGATTTGGTGATCTAGCGGAGCCGGTCCAACGTTGCGATGGAGTTTCATTGATATACGTCGAAGGGATGCTCCGTAGTCCTGTTGGATGACAATGGAATCGCAACGTTGCGGCGATGACATTGGACGTACAAGTTAAGCACGCTTTGCGTTTAAGTTTGAAACTCGAGAAATATCTTCGACGTTGTACGAAAACACGAATATCGTACTGTATTCCAAAAACACTTCTGTACACCGTCTCGCGTGCATATCGTTGTTGATGAATAGCGAAATCAAACGTTGCGATTTGTTTGGTATTGTCAAAATCTCTTGTTTCGACTTGTTCCCAGATTGGCGAGACGCGTTCGAAAGGAGGCAAATCGTCGATTTTCGAAACTTTTTTTTTTTGAACCGCTCTGTATTTCGGACGCGAAGCATTGCCGGTTGCGCTCCTCGTCGTGGGGTTAGTGCGCGCGCGCTCGTCGGTGATTTAATGTTCCGGAAACATGACTTTTAAAAAAAAAACCCACGTCTTTGTGTGTAGATATTTATACATACGCACGTTATCATCCGCGTGTACATATTTATTTTTTCTAAACGGGTCGACGGCGACGAGACTTAACAATATTTCATTTTACCCGCGGCCGCGGCTCATTTACGTCGAGCCGGAACAAGCCGATGATTTTGTGATTACCATCGTCGCCGTCGCCGCCACCACCACCGCCACCGCCGACGACGACGGTGACTGAAGCCACGACAAGTCTCACCGATGACACCGTGTCCGGGGTCGGTCGCATTGTGATACACACGGGACGCACGAAAATATTATTATAATATTAAATAGGTACACGGCCTAGTGTGCACGCGCGTCGGGTAATACATTACGTTTCGTCTCTCGCTTCTACCCATTACCATTATTGCCTAACGTTCGGTGCGATCGTGTGTACGGAGACACGAACGGTTTTCCGTCCCCACAAACACTGTCTATCGCGCCCCCTTGGACTGCGTTACACATTTTGACGCGCAGACTGCTTGTAGGTCTCGCGCGTCACGAACACCCAGCTCGTGCTGCGCACACGTGTATCGGACCAGGTAATGTGATTTATATTTCGGTATTTCGACTTTGAGTTTTGCGAACGATAAAAGACAACGTTTCGAGTGGAATTTGCCGTTGTATGTATTTACACCGGTATGAAGTAATCAGACTCATTGCGATTGTTTTTCGCCGAAACGAATCGCGTAGCGATTATATTTGTATGGTTTTACTGAAAGAAAGGCGCAAAAACTAATCGACTAAATTACTTCATCGTACGCATTATATTTGTTTGAAAAACTGAACGTAATCACTTTCGATCTGTAACCAACCTACTTCACGTATTGGTACCGACAATTTTTCTGGTTCTCAATGTGATAGATTAAACGGTTTTACGAGTTTATAACGAATTACTTTCAAGCGATTGACCATGAAGTCATAAGAGTATGAGCCGTGCAACTTATTTTATTGCAACATTATTTTCAATTTTTTATCGTCCGCACCAGAAAAAAGTTGATGGAAAAGTAGAGAAAATCAACTCTTCGGTTAGTTCCGCTGTCGTTCACCATTTATGTCAAATTCTCAGACGAAAAAGTTGTCGCCATAAAACTTTAAGTAACCCATTCGACCCTCGAGTAAGATTGCAGGGAAATAAAAATAAATAAAAACATCATTGAAAAACCAATACTCTCTTCGTCGCTGTGAAAGTTGAGACCCTTGACATGGTCTACCCGGCAGAATGCGGCTACAGGAATCGCCCAACGGACTCGTTAGACGAAGTGGACGTCACTATCACAACATGTACCCAATATTCGACCCGTATATTTATGTCACGTATGAAGTGACCGAATCGATCCGATCACGATGATGATGATGATGATGGTGATAATGATGTTTATGATGGTAATAATGATGATGATGGTGTCTAATACGTTCGGTGTTTTGTTTTTGCATTTTCCCCGTGCGCTGATCATTAGCCGTTTCGCAATCTCGATCATTAAATCGCAGTTTATCGCACATTATTATTTTTAAGCGCATCGTATGCGCATACGGTACGATTCCGATGAATTCGACCGACCCACCGTCGTATACGTGGTGTTTAAAACTTTGCAGCACGCCTACACGTGATCGAGTGTAATCCTGCTCCGTGATTCGATAATAATTATACTGCCGCATTTGAATGAAAAATATGCGAAATAAGTACATTGAACGATTACATGTATCGTCTTATACGTTCACGATTCGGTTGATGTGTTCGTTTTCTATTAGTTTTGTTGTTGGCGTTAAGTTCGATAAGTCCAACACTTTTTTCGTCAAATTCATAGGGCTGACACGGAATATTTGCCGATATCGTATGGTATCGATGATCGTAGGCTGAATAGAACAAACCCGCAATATTTTATCCGTGTCGACAAACAAATTAACTGAAACAATAAAAATGAACATATTTTTTACCAATAAAATGATAATTTACCTATCGAACGTAAAAATCAATACTTGAACTGGATAGGAAATAAGTACGTAATACTGTATAGCACACGAAACGAATTTCCATCGACGGCAAAATATATGATTTTAACAATACTTACACGTCTTATGAGATAAGATTATGTATAAAAAATCAAATATGTACAAAATATGTAAATACCTACTACAATATCCTGGAGTTTAATTTTAGTAGTTAAACATTATACGTTAATACTCGTTTGAATATTTCAATATTGTTTTAAACTTCTAAACTGAACTTTACGTCGGTTGTGAGCTTATTGAAATGAATCAAAATGAAATAATATTAGTTGAAAACAAATTATTTACTAATGGTTTTTTCGTGTTCAAAAACATCAGAAATACGAAAAACTTACTTACAAAAAAAATAAATCATTATTCCCACCGTTGTATTTTTTAAAAATATACATAAAGGAAAACAGTATTTTGTAAGCAAAAAAAAAAAAAAAAATATTAAAAAAAATATTTTTAATTTTAATATTACATCACATTTTAAAAATGTTGTCTTCCAAATTTTACTAGTTTTTGAAAAAAAAAAGAAAAAATATAATTTTTTAACTTTTGAATTAGTTGGACTACCATTTTGTGTTTCGATGCATGTGCATCAGCAAAACGATTTTTGTACCGAACCCGATAACACCGTTGGGGGTTTTAAAAGGGGTGAAAATTAATTCGATTTTCCATCGTAAACGTGGCGTTTCGACGGTGATGTGCAAATTCAGTCTCATAATATTTTTCATTAAATCACTAACACCTATATCGCAATACAACTGTGTTAGAAATTCAGATGTAAGCGTATAATAGTATTAACATAATACGCTAATAATCCGATCATTCACCTGTAGTGAACGCGCGCGTTCATTCTCGCAGGACCGATGGGCATGCGGAGGAACTTTCTGTCGACGATCCGTTTTGATGCGTGTGTTCGCACACCATTAATTGTGTTTAATCATAGAACATTTATAATCAACAAAAAATACACTTACCGACCCGGTTCGTTGGATCTGTTTACGCGCGCGCGTAACGTACTTGCATACGTTCAACGTTAATTATTTTTTTTAATTACCCGCTTCAATATTGACCGGATCGGAATATTATTATCATTTTAATTATTATTATTATTATTATTATTATTATTATTATTAGTATTAGTATTATATTTTACTATTATTTAATAATAGACACTGGCTCCAAGTATTATTATAATATATTCGTTATTTGTTTTATCATGAATTATCGGGAACAGCCATCAGCTGTACGCACGGCTGTAAAAAGTATGTAATTTTAATTTTAGTCATAATAAATAATAACTACGTGTGTATAACGTACCTGCATATTCAAATACACGGACAAACAATTAATGTTTATCTAAAAATGTTATAATGATTTAGGTCTTTAAATAACGTAATAACAACGGCGTGTACAAGTATAATTAAATACTTCTCCTGGGATAATGTTACATGAATTATAATCCTCACCAATTGTGTGTTTACACACAGTTCGGCATAATGAAAACCCAATAAACACTCGGTTAACTTAATCTCGAAAAGCAATTTTTAATATTATTATTACAATATCCTTTTGAACGAAAAGGAAAAAAATTACATAATTCATTCGGAATGATTACACCGATAATGGTCGCCGTAGCCCGAGGACACGACGTGCCAGCTCCGATCGAATTTAAACAGGTTTTATTGCGTTATACACATTTTCGTTATTATTTGTCTCTCCCCCCCCCCTTGTCCGTTCCCTTTGGCTACGTTAGACAATATCCTCTCTTCGGGTTAGAATATACGATCTATCCGAGCACTGTGAACGGATATCAGTACACGTCGTCAAGACTGACGCATTTGCCATTACATTATGATGCAGTAGCGTATTTGAAGGGAGGGCCAGTGGCTCGAAAATCGGGGTAGGCAGTAATTTCTATCGTTGGCGTCTCAAAACTCAAAGAGGACTTCATCATAGACATACATTTGGAAAGTATTTTTAACGTGTAAGAATTGATTATCCCGTTTAATGAATAGTAAGTATTAAGAAAAAAAGAATTTACTATGAGTACCTAAAAATGTATAAACGCTCCAGACTAATCTTATTACCAAGGTCCTAAGATTCTCGTTGTGCCACTGAAGGGGGTGTGATTTGAGCGATCGTCCCACCATAAATTAATATGTTTGTGTTAATTTTTCTATTTATTTACTGAGAAACTTGGAATTTATTATTTAGGAAGAATACCTATTGTTTAAATAAATGTTGTTTTTCAGAACTTAATGTTAGTAGTATAGTAACTATACTAACTATAACTAATATAACTGTTATTTTATGTGTCTAAGATCTTAAAATGTTTAGAAAGCTATCAAAAATTATATTATATAAATTTAAAAAGAAACAAGTAGGTACCCTATATTAAGTGCAATAATTATTGTTTTTACTCCCAGGGCACGTCTACTATTTTTTTTTTTTTTTTTTGGAAAGGAGTAAGAAAAATATAGCCCCACCCTTCGAGAGTGGGATACGATTCATCTCTCCCCAAGAGTCAGATACGCCACTGTTATGATGTACACATCCATCGTAGGGTAAGTCCATGTCAATATAATAATAGTAATAATGGGTATTTACTGATGAACACCTCGACGACGTCGGCGACAGAGTGCCAGTGAAAAAAGGAACTGTGGTCACAAAAATGCCACATCGTATTGCGGTCGATGATCAACATTTCTCTGACAACGAAGCCGAACGGTGTCTTGTGCACACGTACATATTGTTTTCGTTGAAATTTACATTTCAAAAAGTTTGTCGCCGTCCTTAGCACTCTCACGGTCCTCGATGGGTGGAAATTATTTTACAAGTTTTTAACGATTCGACGATGTGCAGTTTTAAGCATTGAAATCTCTGGAAGACGGCGCATCGATTGTGAGTTTGTTTCGGAACATTACATCGAATTCGGTGAAGCATCAACGGTTTTAACGTGTACGCGTAAGCGGTTGGCATTTGTCATAGGCGTGTGCACGCGGAGTGTGAACAAATCTCGCACCTACGCGCTTGTCATATTTGATTTATTTAAATATTCCATCGTTATCATTATTAATGGATGTGAAAAATGTATCACGCTGTAATGATTTTACAAACAAATCAATAGGTCACAAACAAAATATTCAAACGACAACATTTAATTTAAGCGTGGTATCTTATCAATGTCAATGTAAATGTCTAAGGCGGTAGGTAAGATAGGCTCGACGCTTTCGCAAAACTCATTGAATGACTCCTAGATCGGTTGGCCATACTAAAGATTGCCCACATAAGGAGGAATCCTCCGCAATATTATCGCAGCGAAAGCTAATTGTCTGACGGCCATGTCGGTGAAAACGATTCAGCTTTGAAGAATGGACAATAAGCCGAAAGATTTTATTTATTGTGAGCGCGAGCGTCCTTTAATTAGGCCAACAGTATTCATGAGCCTAAACTCTATCTCTCCGTATCTCTCTCTCACTGTTTCTTTCTCTTTCCCTCTCTCTGCCAGGTCACTTGGGCATTCCGTACGGTAACTGCGGCGACAACGAGCACGTGAAGAATCCATTCTTCGGGCTTGTCAACTGTTCCTTTGTACGTAGCACACAACGATACGTGGTGTTATAAATTATTTCCGTTTCTTTATGACGACGTGGGGAATGAAAATCCCCAGTGGCCGCGAGGAAAATACGACCGCGCGACGACTCGGAGAGTTGATGACCGGATGAGAACGCGGTGACGGGAGGTATGGGAGGGGGGGATGAATAAAAGAAAGTTCGAATCATGTCGCGCCCGTGCACACGTGCGCACACGCGTGGGAGAGTATTGTACTCGTAAGAACGACGTCACGGCCGTCGAATCGTCCCGAGGATACGAGCAGCAGGAGGAAGGGTCTAGATCGTTAAGACGCGCGACTGCGGTTCACGTAGTGCGCGTGCGAGGCCGCGGAAAAATGGGAATGAAAACCGAATAAAAAACGCGCAATCTTCTTGCGTGCAGAACCGACGTACGCGAAGGTGTACGCGCGTCTGACGGCCCACTCGGTTACAGCTGTGCGCATCGTTCCAACAATCATCGTCGTGCGTACGCGCGTCCGAGTCCGGGGCGAGCGCCATTCGCCGGTCTCGAGACCTCCAACGTACGTTCAACGTAAAGCCCGGTGTCCACTTGTCATATTTTATATCCGAGACCACGATCGTGTCCCTCGGATCCGTGGGCCATTGATACGGGTTCTGACGTTACAGTACACATTGTCAATGTCGATGTCAGAGCATGCATTTTGTATAATTACATTTTAGTATGTATAAAATTGATCCAGACGTGACGGACGCCGTTCTTTCAGTTTGTGGACTTTTAGCTAATGTGTACAAACAAACGACTACTTCTAATGTCGAGTATATATTTACAAATTTCATTGTCGTATCATCAGGCCAAATTTTTAATAAATATATTATTATATTATTTAATTACAATAACATTATAAGATTACTATGATATTTAATATGATGAAATATAATATTATATAACACTATCAACTTTAACTTCAAGTGCACTGAATGATTGGTTAATTAATACTGCAGTTATATTTATTATCGGATGGAATTCGATCATTTTGATGCATGTCCGCGGCACCACGGACACGATAATTGACTCGTACGAGATACAACAGCACGGTCGTGAACTCGTATACACAATCAAATAATAATTATCCGTGCCACGGATCCAAGACACACGAACGTGTGTATTTCCCATATAAAACATAGCAAGTGGAAACCGGGCTTAACGCACACGAAACGCGCGTGGTTTTCACACGGTGTTGCGCCGCTCGGCGTCTTCGGAAACGGATCGAATTTCACTTGAAAACTGGAAAATCGTTCTCGCGTCCGATCGAAAACGTCGTACCGCGTTCTACTGAGCGTAATACTGACCGTGGGACAGTAAGGATGTCTGCCATTAAGTTCTGGTGAGCCGTGTATGGATATTAACGGAGATAACGAATGTTACTCTCGTCGTAAAAGTTCGCAATAAGAGCAATATGAGGAAGATGACCGAAATGAAATCCAATCATATCGTACTAATTTTAACAATCCGTTTTGCAAGGATTTTTCTTTACGAAACAGTCCGTAGGCTGAAACAAGACCGTGACAAGATCTGTGACCATCTCGGTACACATGTGTACATATATACCATATTAGGTTAAACGTTCCGAATACCTGGTCGTATCGCTGTCCGTTGCTGCTCAAGTTGTCCTCGGCGTTTGCTAATTACGGACGAAGTAATGAAATCCATGCGAGCTGAGGTAACATACGAATTACGGACACAACTGTATTAATATACTACCTCCCGATCATTATTTTTGATATCGACGATTGACGTTATCGGTTTGATTATTTATCAGTGCTAAGATTGTGCCGGTGCTTTTGAAACACTTGTCCCTTGCACCTACAGACGGGAGGGAATTAAACCCTGACAGTCGGGGCATGATGTTTTAAATCCAAATGATATGCATTAAGATATCACGTCACACTGTGCCACGGTTCAAAATATACTTCACTAATATTCATAACTAGTTTCAAATATATTTTAACCCTCGGCTGATGCGTCTATAATTAAAGACCGGTGTTTTTGATTAACGGATCTACACGATCACCCCAATCCATTACACGCGAAGAACTTTATGGAAACGTCAACTTTTTGTATTGTTTCCAATACCAGAAATTTATGGTAACTAACGCATATTAAAATATTTCGTATTACTGATTTATAAATACGATAATTCCGAAAATGCCCGTTGGTATACTTTCTGTTCTAAAATCGATAGAACACTTGCATAATGTACACTTAACCAATTCGATTCAAACACAGTAAGTTCTAGCAGTCTAGTGATTTCGTTTAATTTCGCCTTTCCATTTCGCTGGTTATCGCTCAAACGCTCTTCGCTATTCTTTATTGTTTTATTACGTCGGCAAATGATTTATTCAACACACAATATGGTATTTACTTTATACATGTTTTTAGTTTCATGAAGCAATTACGCATTACTGTATATCGTTCGACCGAGTTTAAGCACAAAGAGAAATTTCATTATGTATACATTAAACGGTTTTTTTACCCCTCTGTTTTTTTCTGTTATTAATAGTTTTGTTAATATCATAATTGCCGTTTTCAGCATGCATTTAGATCGGGCGAATCGATAAAAAGCAACATTTGCATACGGAAATTAAGATAAAGTTTTATATGCAAATTTCGAAACTATTGTTGAAATTTCACGATTTCGATCTAGAAAAAATTTAATGAACCCAAACGATACGGTTGCGTGGACCGTCGAGCGATGAGTATATATATAAATATATATAAAAAAAAAAAAAAAATTATAAAAATAAAAAACGAAAACAGTTGAGTAAAACGCGTATTGTTTCTTATGTTATCGTTGCGCCGGCGTGCGATGTTCAAATACAATATGGTATAGGTGGCACGCGTTTGCTCCGACGATAAGATCTATAAGATCGCATTCCGTTTTCGGGCATTGCGTACAACGTCGTCATGGTTCAACGGTCAAAAACGTTTACATTTTCGTCGGCACCACGCGTCAGGACAAGAAATGTTTTCATACGGCGGCACCCGTGGCCGGCGCAAAGTGATTAATTAAAATGAAAAACGACTTTTGGCCCGACCGCTTGCGCGTCGCAAACGCTAATGTCCTCGCGATAATTACGTCGTGCGCGTACTACGTACACATTTAAATATATATACATACATAAACGAGTTAATGTAATATATTATGTGCGCGTACGTATGTGCACGACGCCGATGATGGAAATAGCTCGGCGGCCCGCGCGTTTTCGTCGATCCAATCAGTTGCACGGCGCTCGCGACGGGTTAAAATTATAACGCCGCCCCGGAAACCGTTCGCCAACGAAACGGATGTGTCCTTCGTCGAACGCATATTGTTCCGCTTTAAATACACATAATAATAATAATAATAATAATAATAATAATAATAATAATAATAATAATAATAATGGTTATAATAACATGGTCGTGCGGTAACGCCACGAAAACAAATTAAAAATAAACTCTCGTTCGTACCTACTGCAGTTCTGTGCGCGGCGCACGATATTATTACTTATTGCTCCGGTGCACTTTTGAGCATACGTATAACGTGGTGCCCGAGAAATAATATAATTAGTTTACTCGGAAAAGAAAAGAAATATATATATATATATATATATTTAATGCTGAACAAAATACAGAAGCATGTAGAACATAGTTAGCGATCGTTTCTATTGTTCGGATAAAATCGATGAGGGGTGAAAACAAATATTAGCCCGTAAGACGACGAGACAAAGTGGAAAAAGAAAAGACATTTAAAGGAAACAGTCGGATGAATTTCACCAAAAATCCGTATTGATGTTACCAACTAAGGATAATTGTAAAGTCAATCTTTATCCGACCATCAACGTACTACTTGGGTATCATTATTGACCGGTTACTCATTTGGACTCACCTCACAACGTGTAAGCGTAAACGGGCAAATGTTCCACTTTATCTTCTAAAAACATTTCTTAAATCTGAAACACGCCTAATTTACAATTTACTCATTTAGATCCGTCTGAATCCTATGGAATAAAAACCTTCAAACGTTCGTCCACTCCAGTTCTTCCATTTCATTAGTGTCAGCCCCATAACGGGAGCTTCCTGAGCCGTTACAAACTCAAACAGCTACCCATAACGACCAAAATTGTCAAAACACATTAACTCTCTTCGGTTATGATAAAATTAATTCTACAATTGCACAATAATGCATAACAAGTAATGGCGACAATTTTATTAAAATAATAGTATGACAAATTAAATGATCCAGAAGGCTATTCAACTGAGCTACCTACTAGTATGGTTCCAGAAGAAAAGGGAAGTTCATACACCTAAATGTTGGTTTCTATATTATTTTTGATTTACTCGTCTTGGCCGATTGTTTAGGGTATGCTATGTAGCAAGGCGAATTATATTTGTTTTTGTTATAAGAATTCGTAACAAAATTTTTGGTAAGACATTTTCTTTAAAAATGGTCAACACGTTCGATTCGTACGTCAGAGTGCAGAGTTTAAACATTAACGTACCAGGGACATTTTGTTATTGCATGCAGAACGGACGGA
Organism: Sipha maydis; assembly: GCA_034509805.1. Classification (NCBI taxonomy): domain Eukaryota; kingdom Metazoa; phylum Arthropoda; class Insecta; order Hemiptera; family Aphididae; genus Sipha; species Sipha maydis. Next base: position 997,129 of record JASXSY010000032.1, on the reverse strand, counting down.
TTGCAAAGATTGTGTTTTTGTATATTAGTTGGATGTTGGAACAACATTTCCCAATATTTGTATATTTATTATTAGTTAATTATTAGTTCAAAGGAAATTTAAATCAATGGAGTAGCCGTGTAGGCAGTAGATGTGTAAAATAAGCTTTTACGATTTTAATTTATATATAAGTCTTAGATATTAAGGCGCCCCTGAGTAAACAGCGACTGGAGGCAAGCACCACCGCTACCCCCCCCCCTAAGATCCAAGGATTCACTGGCACTACATATACATATATAATGTATTACGATGTAAAATCATTCATTCTGTGATACCAAACGTTTAAAAGTACACGGATTCATATAGTATTAAACGAGTAAACTCAATTAAAATTCTATTTATAATTGTATGCGGGGAATGACTCGAGCATCTCATTCATTAAGAACAGATTCCCGGACGATGGCGCAACATTTTTACGATAGTATATATGTATGTATAAGAGTCGAGGAAACACGGTACTACCGACACGTCACTCTCAGCATCGAGCCTGCGCCGGTCGTCCATTGACCAGAATTTTAATTAGTCAGTTGTGCTTTACACAATTTTCTGCAGCTGCCTCGAGTGGTTAGCGGAAAGCGACGCTCCTGAAGTCGAGTCCTACATTTTCAAACCGAATGTTTTCCCGAAGACTGATGAAAATAATTCAATTTAATAATGTTATATATATAGTAAATACGTGTACTTTGCAATATTATTCTCTCGGTGAAACGACCTTGGTTCATATATGGGTCGGTAAGTTTTTAAAGTATTTCCATCCCGATAAATTATCTTATTGCATTTTATAGAAAAACATAAAACGTTCAGGTTTGATCGTTGTATGATATACTATTTGAACCACCTGACCTCGCTCGAAAGATATTTCACTATTTCAGATTACATCAATTATTAATGTTTCGATTTAAAACAATTTTCAGAACGATAAAAACGCACAACTGTTGTACACCCATAGTCCTATGATATTTATTTAAAGTATTTATGTTACATAATATTTATATATTTGTATATTATACAAAATACCTCAGTCAGCAATTAATAAAATCAACATATTATGTACTTATTAAGTATTAAATAAAATATTCGCTAGGTAACAAAAAACTGAAAAAAGAATTGTACATCTAGCCCACAACCCAAAACGGTTTCTATCCTTAACAAGGCAATTTTCGAAAAAAATAATTCTTAAAACACCTGTACAAAATAATGAATACATTTGTGCAACAGTTTAAATCAACAGGTATGATAGTTTTAGCATTAAAATAATTAGCGAGTGAGAGGTATTTTAATTTTATATATTTAGATTTCATACTATAATAGTCTCGACTTTATTTATCAATATCAGGTCGACAATATACTTACAATCACCAGATATTTGATAATTTTCTTTTATCATACACTTATGTATAATACATAATTGGACAACGAATACTTGTGGTTGTTATAAACACGGGTGAACATAACGATATGTAGAATAAGCTTCCGTGTTTAAATAGAATCAACAAAACATTTAGATCTATTTGCAAGGAACGATTAATAATATAACACGGACACAGGCAAACTGTGTATGCATGTGAATGTATTCTGTCAAAAAGCCAAAATATATGAATCAACATTAATGGAGGGCCGATTGCATTTATTTCCATATTATCAAGATTATTAATGACATAACGCTCACGTTGCACTATGGGTATATTTCGCTTTCGGCGGATCGTGTGTGGGTTTAATGTACACGTCATCGTTGAAAACTGCGGTCGCACGATGCCAGATTTGATCCCGCAAGCCGTTCGTCCCTTCGGAGGAGCATGGACACTGGAAAATTAAAAAATTAAAATTAAATAATATGAAAAACAGATACACAATCGAACGATAAATTTGTCGCGTTGACGGTAACATACTCATGCGACAAGTTGTGTTTTCACGGTGTAAACATATGCAAACAGTTTACAAGCGGTTTATAACGTGTTGGCTAGGTCGGCGAAACGGCGGCGATACGTTTCACGAATAACGATAACATCTTCTTATTAAGTATTAAAATTATCATGTAAACAACAAGTGTTGGGATATGACACGATGTTGATGTTCGAAAAAGGTACAATTTCGTTTCGCATTAAGTATAACATTTAGCTAAAATATTTTAATGCTTCAAGTATGCGTGACATATTATCACAAAGTTATCGAACTATTGTAGGGACATTTTTCATCATCATGCACAATCTGTAAGCTGGGTATTCGAAATTTTGTATAGGAACGCTTGCAACTTTCGTAAATCTATAACGATTTACATTAAAAACAGTACATAGATTTCATAAACGATTTATAAATGTGAAACCACATATAAAATGAGTATTATCGAGTCTATTGTCAAAAAGTCGATTAAACCTACGAAGAAAATGAAATGAAAACGACAGACAGTAGATGCACGTCTGTTTTTGGCCGAAAAAACAAATATTACATCAAACTATCAATGTCATTCAACGTGTGCTTAGGGTATGCAGGATGTGCAACCGCATATCGTACAAAGAAATTGCGTAAAGGTACTTAAAATTATTGATCAATTTACAAATATAATTATCGTTATTGAATAGAATTAAAGTGTATAATACTGAATATTAGTGTGATCTACAAAATAATTATGTCAAATTGTTTGCATGTAAACTAATAAAATAAAAATTGAAATGGTCGTAATCATTTTGTCTTAATCTTATTATTTAATATACGCATAATAACTATTGATGTGACAACAATACATGATATTGAAATTTTTATTGATTTATAAAAAGAAAATACATAAAATGGAAAAACATTTCAAAGTGATATTATCAAGATGAAAAAGTCAAAGAGAGCTTTTTTAAAATGAAGTACCGAAAAATCAATAAAAAGCAAAATAAAATGTCTAGTACTTTATACTATGAAGAATAAATCAAATGCATAACAAGTATAGCGTTGTTTTGAGTAATAGAAAAATGGTTTTCTATAAATTTCGAATTCTAGTTGGCTAAAAAAAAAAAAATTTGTACGACACAAAGATGATTACCACCTCCATACAAAATGCACGAGTACACGGAACGGAAAACGGGTACTTTTATTTCGTTTCCTAAATGCTACCGTGATCACTGCTCGGCGTATCGACGAACAAAATAATACAGTGCGGGATAACTAAAGATGTATAATAATATGCATAATGTATCGTACTTAACGGACACAGGAAACATTACGTATTGTTTTTTATTGCCATTCTTGCGGCGGCGTGTGTATGTTGTAGCAATAAAGAGGTGTATACCAACTGCGACACGAGGAATTGTTTTTGTCTTTGAAACGGTGTAGTGTGTTGTATAGTACAGCAGTGTATTATATATTATTGTTCTTTTTTCAAATTATTATATCATAACGATTAGGAATAATCATTGTAAAACGCATGGTATCTATATATATATATTTGGTACAAGCTAACTAAACTTCATGGGAAAAACACAAGTGAGCGGATATTTGTTTTCAGGACAATATACAATACTGAATATAAATAATCACGCTACACTACCGTTCATAAATGATTATAAAATGATAATAAAAATTATTATAATGATTATAAAATGGTGGTAACCATGGACATTATGACAAGCCCTGTCTAACACTATGATTATAAAATGATAGTGTTAGACAGGGCTTGTCACAATGTCCATGGTTACCACCAGAATTATAATAGTAATCGAGGTAAAAGTAACGCGCTTATGTACCAATGCCAAACACAGTTCGTTCGTCAACATCTAATTAATACCAAAGGTTTAAAATATTTAAACTTCGAACAATCGTTTACTAGTGTGGTACATACACATGAACACCACTCGTGAGAGGGGGCGAGCTATTTAACCCATTTAGTCCCCTTGGCTACGCAAATGCTTCAAACCCCCATTCGAAAATCAGTAGATTTCCCCGCCGTATAAAAGATGTTAGAAAGTCAAAGGTAATTGACTAAACTTTTCCCGTCGTCATTTGTAACTCGTTAATAATTGTTCAATAGCGTAAATAATTTACCATAACTCTTTATACTGCTGAACGTTCCGTTGCGGTAGTGTTTTCGACGAACATTTTTCATAGTGTTTTGTAAACGACACAGTTGTACTCACTGCTGTACAGTTCGTGTCGACACAGGGTTGTACGTGCGACGGAAACAATACGCGGGCACGCGTGTTCCCTACCCGCGGTGGAAAATTTTTCGCGTGCACGTCCGAACCCCGATGGAGAGACATCGATCGGAATCGCCGGCGTCGGCTCCGAAGTTTCGATGAAGGAACGCGTTGCGCGGCGGCGGCGGCGGAAACCCGTAAAACCCGTATTAACTTTATGGCGCAGTGATATTATTAATATCTTATTGCGTAATATCTTTGTACGCACTTGGCCGACACGCGGCTTACAGTAATAACGGCCGCGACGGTACGCGACGGCAAAGAGTCCCCGACCGTGTGCGTGTCATGCGCTCACCGGATTCACGCGCCGCGCTCGCGTAGTCTCGTCCTCGTAATAACAATACTACCGATATACGAGTATTGTATTTTATTACTACTTACGAGGCGTACAGGTGCATTACGTTGTGCGATATCTACACATGACACGCGCACCAGCACTATTAAAACGTGTGGCATTCTTGCGGACGCGAAACGACCGATTGTGATTTACCGCCGACGACCACGCCGCGCACTTGCCTACTGCGCACCGACATCGGAGTGCCGGCGAACCGAACCGAAATCCATCGACGTGTGCTGGTGGTCAGATCGTCGGTATCCCGAAGCGAACACATATCGAGTACAACGTCGACAGTTACGTATTTTAACGTTAAACGCAAACGTTTCGTTTTTGCGCCCTCCTCGCCCCCTCGATACGGTCCTGGTGATCGTACTCGCACGTGCCACGAGAATCGACCCTGTGGAGTTGAGCGACGTGTGTACGTAACACGAGGTTTTTCACGGCAGTTGTTAGGTCCGGTTTGATTAAAATCAACTCTAATCTATCGAAAACTTTTAAACCGATACGCTCGTATAATAGTACCGAACAGTCTTCGAACGTTTTTAAGCCTACCGGGGAATCGATTACTGATCCATTGCTGTGTATATCTGTTAACTGCGGAATTTTCGATCGTATAAAAAAAGCCGGTATTATTACGTGGGCCGATAAGTCTTGAGTTTTGCTTGGAATCTTTTCTTTTCTTTTTTTTTTTTTATCAGAAAACCTGTTTGTTTAATAATAATTTCAACCTATAAGACGTTTATAAAAGTAAGTAAAAAGTCACCTATACGAGTAGTAAACAGTTCGAGGCTAATTGTTGATTCGGTTCGTTTAAGACGTCGGTTCGGTGCGTCACGGAATGTGTTGAACCCAAATTGATTATGTTAACTTTTAACTGCTTGACGCCACGGAACCTATTTCGTAGTAAGTGATTTAATCATTTTGATTTGGAGATCAGCTTTAGCAACGGTAACGGAGACAAATCAATTAAAATGGTTGTATAAAGTTTGGTCAGTGGATTCGTTGGCTGTGCGTCACAGGATTGTGCCACATACGTCCACGTTGATTTTGTAAACAAGCAATGGATTTGATATGGTTATGTTTGATAGCAATAACGGTGTTACCAGATGCGGTGTGTGGTCGAGTTTGTTTCGTTCATCTTTAACATGAGCACTCCATATGAGCTTTGTGTCAAGTATGAGTTCAAGAACCCTTATTACATTTACAACCAATAAAATTAGACTTCCCAAAAAATATTGTTTCATGGTTACTATTGTGCGATTAGGTCTAAATTTTTCCATCATTTATGACTGCAAAACGAACTGCACATCGAGTATAGTAGCCAAACCAGGGACTGGAACCATGCCGGAAAGAAATGATTTGGAATTGGAACCCTTTGAAAATTAGAACTTGAAACCCTAATTTAAATTAATTTTAAACTCGGGAACCTGCGTGGAACCATTATTTTCATTTATTTAAAAACATGAAACTCACCGGAACCAACATTTTTTTGTTAAGGTTTTTTAAGATTAATTTAGCTTTTATTATAATTTTATTGTTTTTATTTATACCTGTCATCATAGATAATAAGAACTAAACAAATACGTATATTTATTATTATTTTTAGGATTTATATTATTCTAAAATAATCATTCAAGTACCTACAGAATTCAGACGTCTGAGACATGTTATTATAAAATATTTTTACGTAACAACTGATAATAATGATGTAACAGGAATCGGAAAAAATAAATGAATGTCATTATTTACTACATATTGCATTATACCTAATAGGTCTTCTAGTTACCACAACAACCAAAATTTCTGAAAATATGTTTATAAATACTTTGGCATATTTTGACAGTCATAATTGGAGCTAATTAACTAATTAATTAATTTTATTATATATTTTAATGAATCGAAAAAGAACATAATTTTTCTTAATACGAATTAACAACCGAAAAGAAACCAAAACCTAAATTGTTGTTATTTCAAAAGCCGAAATTGAAATTTTAGAATTTTTTTTTTTTAACCAAATTATACCGAAATTGAAATTTTAGGTTTTTAAGAACCAGCTCGGAAACCATAACTTCGTACACGGTTTCTATCGCAATCATCTGGAAGTATTTTCATCATATTCATTAATATAACTACGGTGATGGTGGTGGTAAATGAAAGTTCCGAAAAAAGCGCTTACTTATAACGAGCCTATTTGCACTTCAACACTGCCCGTTAGATACATATAATCGAGTTAGATTAATCGACGAGATGGATGTTAAATGAAATTTTTTAAAAAATAAAAAAACAAAACGATAGCCCACGAACGAAATAACTACTCAGAAAGACGGTAAAACGTAACATAAACTCATGTTCCCATTACTGTTTTAGGTATACGTTATCAGAAGAAAAATAATTAGTTATGGAATACAAAATATTCTAGACATGGTTTGAATATTATTTTGGGTCAAAGCCTTGTTACGCAAAATGAATCATTACACGACCGAAGAAATATTAAGAGACGTGCACGTTTGGGTATTGTAACGAGGAAATCGATAAGAAAAATGTTGAGAAAAGACGATCTCATTATTATTATTAATACGTATGCGCACATGCGTTTACTTATTGTATGGGGATTTCGTTTTTACATAAAGTTGTTGTACGAAACTTTTTGATTCGCTTTCACTAACAGAAAACGGTATATCATACAAGTATACTTATATACATAAAAAAAAAAAACAATCAATACACGTTCACTTTTCACATTTACTGTTAAGTACTTCGTTTAACATCGTTTGAACTCGAACCCGGTAAAAACGATTGTAATTATTAAGCAGCGTTTAAGACGCTTAACAGAATATCGTTTACCCTGCGCAAAGATTATGCTAATAATCGTAATTTTATTGACTTTGTATGCACTTGATGATACATTTTTAATTCAAAACCTGCCGTACTTTGTATATATTATAACACACCTGGCTAATTATTCATTCATTAAAAAAAAAAAAAAAAATGGCAGCGAAAACTCTTAGAGAGCACTTAGATCCAGAATAAGAAAAAGTAGAAAGATTATGCTACAGTTATCTCTCGGATGAAAAACGAGCATGTCGCGCGTATACAACTATATTTTTTAGCTCGTTTGGTTTTCACGAGTCCGCTCACACGTTTCAACGTCGAACATTAACATATTAACGTGAAATAATGTAGAACGCTTTCTTGACGTTTGACGACTCTACGTAGTATTACAACCGTGACGATTTTATCTGAATGATATATACGCGAGCGATCGATGAACCGTCGTGTTATCGCGCGAATCGAACGAAACCGCCGTTTCATCTATTTTTTTTTTCCTTACAAACACGGCTATTTCCACAAAGTTATATTTGTAAAATTATAAATTGTTAGTAGTCCTTTTTCTACTCGCGTTTTATAATTTTGCGTATTGTCGCGATGCAGCGAAAATGTACGCGTCTTACACGTAGGTACGGTTCACAAAACTGCAGATTTACTACAACATCAATGTTAGTCATGCGACGACCGACTCACGATAACGCTGAATAAGTTCAACTGCACCGATCCATCGTGGGAACGTAACGTTTTCGTTTGAATTTAATAAAAAAAAAAAAAAATTTAAAAACTGATGACATCTTAATCGGATCAAATTACGAACACAACCTCAATGATCGTATTTTGTCAAATACGTGAATATATTTATATTTATGTGTGGTGTTCGAAGGAGCAGTAAAATTTAATTCGCTATTGGTAAACACCAAACGTTCGGGATTATCGAGCGGTAGGCGTATAAATAATTCGAGTATTATACGTAATTATAAACACTTGATAAAATAATATATATTCTAGTTTTAAAATGATACAGTTTTAATATTTTTTATTACTTATCTAGACAACCGTTAATTAATAAGGATTAACGTACGAAAATAGTTCCAGTAATAATTTTGTTACGAAACATTTTTAAAATGAAAAAAAAAAAAAAACGGTTCTAAATGACTCTTATATTGAAATAATATTATATCATCGTTCGGTTATACATACGAATAGAAAAAAAAATAGAATAAACGTAAAAAATGATGCGACGTTTATACAGCTTATAATTTACCGCCGATGATCATTAAGCTCGCTGAAAGGCGTGCCCTCTGATTAAAATTAGAATACGACTTAACTATATGTATAATCCTTTCGTTATATTTAAACCAATCGCACACGCACACGCATTACGCTGGATATAACACGAGCAGATGATATACATTTACCACCCGTGATCATAATTCGAACGACTATTTTACATTTATGGTTAATTTGATCGTTCTTACTTTTGTACAATATGCGTCCGATCCTAACTTCGGGGGAACAGAAAATTAATGTCGCGCCACTAAACACACTTAGGTCGGCCGTAAATTTCAATAATACACATTAACCGTTTACCGGTGCACGGTAGGGGTCTTGTGGAACACGGAACATTATGTTACGTGGGTGAAGAAGTCTGTATACCGAACAACTGTGTGTGTGTGTGTGTGTGTATATATTCATAAATAGTATGCATACAGTAATGAATTTATGTGTGCGAGTGTGCGTCAGTGAACGTGCGCTGTACGGGGATGTCTAATAAAATGACAATGTACATCTCGACGGCGGTCGCGGTAGAAAAAATAACAATTTAGTAAACCGGAACGTGTGGGCGATGGTGAAAAAAGAAATAAAAATAAAATAAATAAATGAAATAAATAAATAAATAAACAAGAGGAGAAGAATAATGCCACGGTTTCGAAACATTGTATCGTATTATACACGCATGCGACGCGACTTGGGTTTTACGACGTTTCGCGTGACGGCTGCGACGTGCACGGAGATGACGACGACAGTTGTTATTGCGCGGAGCGTACGTGCGCGGCGGGCATGATTCGCGTGTGTGCGGCGACCGGGCGGACCCGAGTCTTCCACGGCATGGGAAAAAGGAGCCGAGGAAAAAATTATTGCTCGTACGCAACGTTGTTATTATGTGTTCACGGGACGACGATATGGCATTATGCGATCGACCGGAGCATTACGACCGCGTGACGTCTTGACGTCGTTTTCGGTGCACACGGCGCAGATATATTGCGGACCGTATACTACGGTCGAGGTACACGTCGATGGACAAATCCCGACGGGAAGTGAAATAATATTATCCTTTGCCGTTGCAGAGACTCCGGACGCAGCACCGTACGGTGTGTCTCTCTTTCTGATTTTATTTTATTTATGTTTTCGCTGCGCCGCGGCACACGAGACTTCTGAAACGATGTCGATAAAAACTAAAAAAAAAAATTATCATAGGAAAAAGCCATCCTCGCCAATGTCCTCGCGTCCAGATGGGCGCATGGTTTTCGCTGTTCTACGAATCGAAAACGAGTTCATTTTCCGCGAACAAGTTTATCGTAAAGTCGTACACGTAATACGAACGCTTTCCATACCGATATAGCACATACTTGTTTTTGTCGCCATTGTTGTAGCATAATCGTTACTGCGTGTGTGACGATCGATTAGGAATTTTCTTTGGGAATTTATTTATTATTTATTTCCCGTTTTAACTGGTCCATTCAGGTGTGAAATATTTTTTTTTTTGGGGGAGGGCTCTATTACGCCATATATGAATATTAACTCGGATTTATGTGTTTATACATATTCTCGCTGTGACCAGATAATTTAAATAGGTAAGAGATAAATTCGTATTAAATTATTTTTAATGAGTCAGAAATATTTTATTTCGTTTAATATGTAGATATTATTAACTACCAATTTAGGTGCATGTAAATTAAATTAATATAATATCAATAAACGAAAATAAAGATCATTAAAATGCACAAATGTACTTATCAGCTATAAATTTTTTTTTTTTTATACAACATTTTTTCGTCGAAATAATAATTGTTCTTGTTCGAAATTCGTGTTTACTATCTTACTGGTAAAGCCATAAAATTGAGCTATTAAGTTGTAATATTATTTTATGGATATTACTTATTTTACCATATTAGATAAGAAATAATGTTTTATCTGTACATATTGTTGCGTATTTAGGAAGTACTCAATTAAAATTCATGGTATGAATACGAACAGATATGTCGGGCGGACTAAATTACTATTTGAGGAGGGAGAGGGTGGACGGTGTTTCGACGTATGCAGTGAATACGTTATGCATGTATAGTTGTGCGCCGCATCCAATTTGTAATTTTATTAAAATTGGAAATTGAAGCCATGCTGATCCCATAAGATTTGATTTCCGTTTCATGTGATGTTTTTTTAATTTTTATTAAAAACGTCTTGCTAATATAATATAAGACGGACAATTCTCGCGGGAAAAAATAAAAAGAATTGCACATAAGATTGATATTAAGAATGATATTACACAACGGCATGAAAACATCTTACTCGCGAGAAGAAAAACATCGTGTACGTAAACAAGATGGAAAAAATATATGCTTATTTCGTCGTATTGTCATTAATCATAAAGTTTTCAATCTTTATTCACATTAAAAATGAATACATATTTTGTTTCCCTGCGACGGCGATACACGTCATTGTTATACCTTTTACGTGAAATGCACCGTCTCTTATTGCTCAGTTCTTTTATTTACATATACACATAAATATATAATAATATTTGTGACGAATACGTGAAAAATGTCTGTCCGTATTGTTTTCGATTTACAAGTGTCACGGTTTCCGTAAGAAAAAAAGAACCATTCCATTACGTTGTAACAAATCACCCAAAATGCAATACGAATAAATCTCTCCTTTTGGAAAGATTTTACAAGTTGTATAAATGATTTTTGAACAGTCTAAACGGTGCGATACGAAAAAAAAATAAATAATATATATACAATGTATGTCTGTTGAATACCTAGAGTAATGTTATGTTCTAGCAGAATAGGACCGATGAAAATGTGTGTCATCCATAACGTAACACATAGCGAATGGTTATCGCTTTTCGGTTACTTATTCGTTTCTACACTTGTCGCGACGTGTATTTTTTTATCGTATCGATGTAGTAACGGTTGTTTGTCCGTCTCGAGGAAATTTTTAGTTTTTTTTTTTTTTTTTTCAATAACACGCAATCGTTTTTTTAGTAATACATATAAGCAATCAATAATTGCTGTTCGTATGGCGTTTTTATCTCACAGGTCATTAATAATAATAGTATGCACTAAGACGTATAGTACATTACACCATCGAACAATAATTGAAACATAATGAACACGAGATACATATTATTATAGCAGTATAATCGAACTCATTTGATTGTAAACACTATTAGACATATAATAGTTAATTATTATTATGAATGTTTAAAAAACAGTGTACACATATATGTATATATATATATATATATATATATATATATATATACGATATACAGTTCGTTAATTATTATGTTTTAAAGTTTAAACGGAATCGCCTTATCTGGTTTTATTTTATTTTTTTTATACGTTTTATTAATAACCGGAGAAAACGGTGATTAAATTAAGAGACTTCATTCTACATTCCGATCGTTCAATTTAAAGATAAAAACGTAATATACACGGTGCCATAAAAGTTGTTAGAAAATAATAATAACAATAATTGTTTTCGAAGTGTCAGTGCCTATAAACGTCGGTTATGAAATAAAAAAACAAATTTTATTATTTGTGAGACTGTCACGGCTCTATACGAGTTTTTATCACGCGTGTTCTCGAAACAAAGTTTTTATTTCAACGTTTTATCACATTCACATTAACTATACGCTGCTCTGTGTGACAACATTAATAAACGTTCCCTGGTCGACCGTTTTTTTTTTCTTCTCTTTCAGAAAAGCCAATTTGAAACGTTAAGTCACTACATTTTATTTTACTCGAGACAGTGTATATATTTATATTGTGTACATACAATTTCTTCGCTGCAGTAAACCTATATAATATGTACGTGTCCCTCATGTGCATGCACTTATACGTATATTGTAATTTACATTTGAGTTCTAAAACACTTTGTCGTTAAAAATAAATTGACCCGATAAAATTATATTAACGTACGCACGTACAGCCACTGTTTTATAATCTATACAAATACGTATAGCGAACAAATGATACGAGACAAATATTAATTACACAAAGTTTTGGGCCGCAGAAGTTTTTTGAAGACACGGTTAAAAAAATAAATAGGTAAAGAAAACGGTTCCAAGGTCGAAATGTGTACTGTATTTGTTATTCACTGAACGCTTTAAATGTAACATTGTCTCACACCGGTACACATTCGTATACACATACAATATTGTATATGTAAAAAGGTTTTTGAGATTTTGAAAGTTAGTAAACGTCGCATAAATCGTCAGAACTGTGTACACCTGTCAAATTCAAGGAGAAAATTATTTTTACGCAGCCTGATTTCTTAAAAAGAAGGATAACGTGAAATAAAACTAGCCGAAAATTGTAATACGCCAGAATATATATTATCGTATATAAATATATATATATATAATTTTTTTTCTCCACGAAAGTGTACTCGGTGATATTTTGTATATTACGGATCGTTGTAGAAACTCTGACCTAGTCGCCATAAAGTCGGAGTGGCAGAAAAAAATAAAATAAAATGTGTTAGCGTGAAACGCAAAGAACATCGCGTGGAAATGGAAAACTTGTATTCATCATTATTGTTTTTCTTTCGACTGTGTTATATTATTGAGGTAATTTTATAACTATTATTCTGTCGAAATTATAATAAACCCGCAGCGTTTTTGTTGTACGGATAGGGATTCCGAGTTTTATTTTATTACCAACAATGCGTGTCTGGTCGCTCGCTCGCACCACAAGAGACGGTAATTAATTGATAAACAAAGAACGCTGAGAAATCACGTCCAATAAAATGATTTGTCAATATAATTAAATCTATTTATACATTACACGCATGCATATTGGAGACACGGAACGAAGTAAAAAAAAAAAAATAAAAACAAGCTCCGGATCAAATTTAACAGTCAACGAGCTATATATAAAATACGTTATTAAGGCCGGGTAATTGATTAAACGGAACACGTTTTGTGTGGAGAGTGTACAAAACGATATGTTTACGACGACCGAACGACCTATATGATTTTATTGTTGATTTCGCTATTTAGTTAGTTACGTACGCACGTACATGTTATGTGTGTATTTTTTTCCGTCAAACGTTTCGGCTGCGAAACAATATTGCTACGGCAACGGGACCCTTACAGGACTTAAATATTAATCGTGCACGTGAACATTATAATATGTATATATAATCCGCGTGGCCCGAAGGGAACGTATGAACGCAATAAAAGACAAGAAGAAAGAAAAAACCGTGGGCATTACCGTCGTATTCGAGATTAATAATGTCTGTTGCTATCAAATATTGTCTTAAACGTATGGCTCTCGACTTCAATGTGTGCACATTTATTCTTTTCGGCAATCATCTTCGGGCCTCTGCTCAAGTTCGTGCAGCACGTAAGTTAAATTACATGACGCGCACACGCGCACGGGCGAACGCACGCGCTATCATCTTTCACGTTTTGTTCGGCTCGTCTCGGCGAGCAAACGCTGTTAACAACGACCCGCACGTCGTCACCGAAAAATCTTTTATCCGTCCCAGGGATATTGTGTAACGTTTCGCCGAGTGGTGTGCTCGGTACGAGTCCGTGTCCTTTCAACAACGGCGGCCGATCAACACACGCGAATCCCGAGACGGTACGAAAGTCATGTCCACGTCCATAGGGAAGTGTTCACGGTTAGGTTCCTACGAACAAATGCACACCGCCGAGTCACCGAAAACCGACCGTAAAGAGCACGTAAAGAAAAACCTAATAATTGGCCCGGACGACTACCTTATTAAGTGACAAAGAAGACGATCTAGCACTGCTTAATAGGATAGTCGAAAACAGGTTCTTTAAAAGGCTTACTTTCCCTTACGGCTCTAAAGTTATTTTACACTCGAAACAACTGACAAAGAATAAGATCTAGCACTGGATGTTTCGAGCGAGAGTTAATCTTCACCTAAACAATATTTTACTCTCCCCTCAAACTGACAAAGAATATGATCTAGCACTGGATTGAGGTTTGAAATACAATATTGTTTTAATACCCTTTTTGTAAGTGTACCAACTTTTTCATATACTCACACAAAATACTTAAAATAGATAAATTACCAAACTTGAACACCTTTTACAATTATGATCAAAACCTTTTAATTAAAGAAAACAAAAATATAATTAGTACAAAAAAATAAATGAATGACCGATCACTTCACTCGTGAATCGGGCAGCGTTCCGTCCTCCGCAACGATGGCAGTAGAACGAACCCCCATCACGTCCTTCCGGCGGCGTTTTATTCTATTGTCATCTATTTGGTCAGCATTCCCTGAAGGTGGTATGTGTGTGTGAGTTTGCTGACCAACTAAATTAAATGTTAGGTACCATCCATATTTTATTGATGATACAACAGCGGTTTTCGCGCGATCCGTGTAGTCCCGTTGCCGATGGATATCACGCGTTCGCACCGGATGGCCGGCCTCTCGGTACGAGCTGAAAATGTGACTGCACAGTACATTTACAACGCTGTGAACGAAAAATGAACGCAACAACCGACGTGTCGACATACCGGACCGATTCGACGTACGGATTCAAACAGACCAGTTCCCCATTTCTCCGATTGCACGTACGCACAGACAATTATTCGTTTATCAGACTCGCTACACCGACACCGGTTAACAAATACGATAAATTACAAAAGCAGAACAAATATGCTGTTTGACGCAAGCTTATGGTACCGGTATTTCGTCGATGTTTAGTAGCTAAACAAATTTCTCGCGATTCTATATCTAATCAAAAGAGGTCGAAGTCCCTGTGGCAAGTCCCACTGGCGTATCAGCTATACGATGAACATTGACGAAGAGGTCCAAACTACCGCTATCTTAACCGAGGGTAACAAGTGTGGTGAAAATCAGTCAAAACGATAAAAAGTGATTGTAGCTGCTGTTAGTGAGGAAGAATAAGGCGCAATAGAAAAAAACAGGTGCCAGCATCATTTTTCAGGTATTGCGCGGAGAGATTCAGCAAAGAGACGATTCTGATTTAAAACGTAAAATCTACGGTTACGGTAAAAATTATTACCGAATACGAGAAAGTCCAATCAACTCCGTTTAGATTTATATCAAAAATGAATTAGAAACAATTTTTTATTTACGTTTTATCTAATTAATTACATTGTTTTAATTATTATGCATTCATTTTAATCTCAATAAATGTTTTGGAGTAACAAGTATTTCAACTTTTGCACAATTTTGTGTATTATTATTGTTATTTTTTTTTTTTCTGAGGACTTATAGTCTTATTCAGTAAACAACTCAAATGGTCTGGTCCCAAAGTGAGTCTAATAAGCGACGACCACTGTATTATCATTGGCTACGTGACGCGAATTGTGCGTGTTGCTCACAGCGGGTTTCGGCGACAAGCGAACAGCGTTGTAGCATTAGGTGTGATTTATATTATTTGCAACTCGCGTCCAGGATGAGTTTGTTGAAAACAATTCGCCAGCTGGTCAGGCGTTCGGTCGGTACGTGAAACGTCGCAATAACCGATATTGCACATGAAACGCTAAGTGCAAAAAGACCAAAAATGTCCACAATTCTCATCAAGTCGTATTTTCACAGATCCTTGTTTAGATCCGATAAACACATCGTTCCGTGCAAACAAAGCACATGTCCAGTTTACAGAAACGTAATAGAATAATAAAAATATTGCACATCATTGGAGTTTCATTATGATGTCAATTCCATAATTATTGAGTTTTTCGTAACTGTTATAATATCGGGGTTTTTTTTCCGGATTACTGTTTTATTGAAACTTAATTTATTATTAGTTCCGGGTCCATATCGAAACAGGTGAAAAGTTGAACGACACAATCGCCTTACAAATTAAATTTCCCGCCGAAGGCTGATTAAACGTCACATGGCACTGTGCGTGAGCGTGTTGAACGGGACGGGTGACGCGTGCAAGACGTCTCGTCTCCGAAACGAAAACCATTTTCACTCGTGCCCATCACAGTACACGCGGTAGCGACGGGCTGTCAGGATCGAATGCTTCACGCGCAGCCAGGGGCGCGATCGAAAGGAATTCCGCCGAATGGGTGTTAAAAACGTCGAAACGTCGCGGCGATGTTATGCGAGCTCGGCTCAGCCGATTTTGTTCGCGCCGTACGTAAAAACTACCCGCGTCTGATGTTTGAATCCGTTTCTCCAACAGCACGATATTGTTGTACGGATTAAAAAAAAAATAATAATAATATCAATAACGTTAAGTAACAATAATCACGCACGCGCGTACGATTACGTCTTTGAACTACTCCTACGGCAGTGGCGAACTTTAAGGATCGAGGCCGCCGTCGTTGACAACGCAAACCGTGCGCTCGTTGACTTCGTACGTTACGTCGAACTTCCCAGGCTTCGGAGTTGGTCAGATTTGTTAATGCATACGTCGCTGTGGTAACGGTTCTATACGTTTGTTCCGCACAAGGTTGGGACCGTATTCGATGTTGAGTATATTATTCGAAACGATTATTGCTATCGCTTCCCAAATCAAAGTTTTCGTGCACCCGAGAAGTTGATGACCGCACGAAAGTGAACTGTTCTAAACAATCGGTCGAACAGACAGTGCTGTAAAGAGTGATTGTTTGAGTTTCTCGATCGGGCCGCTTCTTAAGCAAATTGTGCGTGTATACTCGCAAGAT
Source organism: Sipha maydis (assembly GCA_034509805.1). Taxonomy (NCBI): domain Eukaryota; kingdom Metazoa; phylum Arthropoda; class Insecta; order Hemiptera; family Aphididae; genus Sipha; species Sipha maydis. The sequence goes on along the minus strand of JASXSY010000032.1, from coordinate 979,835 downwards.
CGTAGTGCTCTGAACTTATCAGGCAGTTAGAGTACAGACAAAAAACAAAATTAAAAAATGAAAAACACGCGCTGCAATTTCAAAAATAAAATCGTAAGAATTTGATTCGAACGAAAATCTGATCTGATATCAGACGTGTAAGCATCTCGTATTCGTCTCCCCACGTAAACATCGTGCCGACACACACGCACAATCACTCGTCGTACAATCGCACAATACCATTAACGTATAAGAACGCGCGTGTGCTCACCGTCATTGTTTCCACGGCGGTCTGTACATCGTATACGAAAACCGCACGGATCCGATCGGTCTGTATTCATATTATTATTACTATCGCCGTCGTCATCGTCATCATCTCGTCCCCCCTCCCTTATTACCTATTATTATCATTTATATAATATATATTATATTTATTTTTTTTTTTTTACATTTTTTTATGGTAATCTCCGAGACACACGAGAAGCGGGTACCTGCATGACACGAACGGTACACACGCGCACGCACGTGAACCCGCGCGAGTGGCATTGTTGTTGTTTTGTATGCACTCCAAACGCTTTTGTGTGGTGTCTTACGGTGAAGACGACGTCGACGGAAGAGAAAAATGCGCGCGCGTAAATCATACGTACGTAAACCCATATTGTATTATCTACGTACAACACAGTATAATATATAATAATATTATATATATATATAAATGTATAACTTCGGGGGGCAAAACGTGCGGACCCGCACACACCCGGTGAGTCGTCGTCTGCTGCTGCTGCTGCTGGTCGACCTTGTTCGAAATATCAATAATAAAGAATAAGTAGACGACACTACCGTTTCTGTTCTTTTTTTACGCACGTATATCGTTCCGTGTGTGCGTGTTCACCGGTTTCTTTCCACCAAAGGGTTGGTGGTCGTGTGTAGATATAATCTTTGGCCGCGCAGTCGCGCGCAACACCGCGCACACGTACTTAAGTAAAACACACATTTGATGTACGCACGTTAAGCGTGTGGTTGGCTTTGTATGACAAAAATAAAAAAACCGATGTTTTACAAACGACACGATGTGCACAACGGAGGATCGCGGGATACGCGCGAAGGGTTACCGCGAATACGAGCATCTACCAGTGGTTCTCAAAAGTACTTTTTTATACACTGATCGTCTTCGAAACGCCCAGATCAAAATGTATCAGTCGCTTTCGCCGTATTATGTATGCACGGCGATACCGCACTACTGAGCGTAGAACACGGAACTGTCTCGGACCGTAGTGTATAAATATTGAATAATGCATTTTCACCTTTGTTAGTATGTAAGCCATTTATTTCGAACGCTAAGTGAACTATATAGAGACAGGTAAAAGTGTTTTTCTCCTTCGATGGCGAATACTTTAACGAATTCGGTGTGTTCATCGTTCAGTAGTAAATAATGAAATCTGCTACCCTTGATTGAATTTCTGTGCGTATCAATACTTCAACGGGCGTTTAGGAATATCGTGTAGGGTCCCATTCGTTTTTTTATTAATTTTGATAAAAGCCCAGACAAGGAAATGATCGGTACATTCGATCGAGGACAACTGGTACATATTTCTAAACGCCGAAAACCACCATAGAACACAACTTGTTAACAGCCACGAAAACACACTGTCGTATGTGACGATTGAATCAAGCATATGGACGTATACGCAAAAATAAATAAAAGTAAAACTTATAAAAATATAATCGCATGTCTCACTATAGTGACCAAACACACGGTCACCATAAGAGTCCCCCTATTAAAAAATCTCTCTCCTTTTATATAATAAAATTTGAGCTGCTAAAAAAAAAAAAAGGCTTATATACCTACTAATTCATATTATTTCGTGCTATCGTTTTACATTATTTTTTTATATTAACATTGTTCCAATAATTATTCCACCTCTGGGTTTGTATGGTGAACTGGTGTTTTCTCTAAATACAGCATAATTTGGTTATGTTGCTGAATACTACAACACCATCGAACCAGACAATGTTTCAATTGCAATTAACACCACCGCAAGATTTCGCGTATTATTGTACATTATTTATAACACGTACAGATTTAGTTATATCGTTATAAACGGTAGACGGTCTTTTGTGATGAACGCGGTTTTCACTGACTACCACAAAGGCGTTTACCACCGCGGGGAGACGCTCCGAAATTTTTCCCACTTGTCCCGACACTTTAAAACTATAAAAATAGTTCTATCACAGTCTACTGTTTTCCGAATTTCGAAGTAAACGAGATTTGTTGGAAAAAATGATCGTTTAATTTTTAATGATCTCTGCAATGTACTTTCGCACGAATATTTGTTTTTTATTGGTTTTTATGACGTCATAATATTATGTTAGTGGTGCATCGAGCGCCAAAAGGTATCCGGGATAAAAGGAATTTGTAAGAGAAAACCGACCGTAACCGAAAACCAAAAGGAGATTTGGAAAACGTCAATAATCGTATGTATAGTCTTCTAACGAGCGGTGCATGGACGAGCAAGAACTCGAATTTGCGCTAGTACTGCTGCTCACATGAACGATTTTATTCCCAAATGTGATACGAAATATGAGTGCAAATTGATAAAAATCTATTATTCATATGCAATATTTGAAGCAATAAGCTTGTTTTATGAGCTATAGATTGGTTTACGTATAGATCTGTCTCAGCGATCGATTAAAACGAGGACGAAAACGACGTGAGCGAATCGTTGGTATCGCAGCTAAAAATCAAAATAAAGATAAAATGATAATATTAAATAAAATAAAAATTGAGTAGACGTACTGATGCATTAGATTTAGTATTGTTAAAAACTAATGTATCTAATACCCAATCAACTCCATACGGGTTTGAAGTAATAGTTTGGTAGGAGAAGAAAAAATTACGTATTCCACAAAGAGGTATACAAGGTATATGAGAATTACATAAAAATATTTAGTGAAATGAAAAATAATCTAAGTCTGTGGCGTTGACAATCAAAGTCATAGTATAATAGTCAGTTGATCCACGTGAGTTACTTGTGTCGGAAGTAAAAATTAATTCTTCTGGAAAAATATATGGTTTTTTTTTTATTTCGATCTAAATTTCACCGTGAATTTTTTTTTTTTGTTTTTTTACAGCAACCAAGAAAAAATCTTAACAAATAGTTTTGTTTGGATAAGATGTGTGTTATTTTCCTCGGTTTCCATGAACTGAATATATATATGTTACGGGTACAGTTGGACAATGGGTAGTATACATATTGCCCGGGTGAAGTACACATAATCCATATGACCAGTATAATGTGTACATATTCCACCTTAAATATGTGGAGTTTGCACATTATCCAGTGTGTTGTGGATAAAATATGAAATTAAAAAAAAAAACCAAACCATATTGATCCGAACACAAATTATCTATTTAGTGAAAATTGGGTATTACTAAGTTATTATTTTATTTATGAAAAAATGTGAAAAATTAAATATAATTATTTTATGAGATTTAATTGAATAGTTTTAATATTTTATTGAATATAATTATTCAATGGGACAGAGTTAAAATGTGAGTGACATTTGAAGTTGCAAAGTACCCTGTCAGATTTAAACTCATACATTTATTTGCTAAATATTTACTTTTACACAAACATTTTTTAAAACCTTGATTACCAGAAAATATTGTGTATTAGTTATTTCATACAAAGATTGTTTTGAAGCAAAAAATTGCAGTTCATTATCAATTTAATAACTATTACAAAATACAATTCGATATTTTTAAAATATCTATTAATAATTTATTGTAGTTTATTTATTATTATTTTTTTCTTTCGTTAATTTCACGTTTTTTATTTCAAATAATATACTCATAGTAATATTTTGATTCCTTAAAATTCACCGATTTATCATTATTATCAGAAATTATTTCATAAAATGTCTTTTTTAAAGAAGACATTTAATTACAAATGGATGGATCCGAAGTCAGAGAACTGTGGGCGTGGATATTTTAAGAGGCTACTTATTAGAGCTGCTTGGACTATAAACGTATGTGTCTTATAAGATATATCTTGTAACAAAAAGACAAATATATCACCGGGATTTGGAATTAGAATTACCACCATCTATAAAAAGGTATATTAAAAAGAACATTATTATGCATATTATATAAAGAAGATAAGAAGATATTTAAAAAAAATTTGATTTTAATTTTTTCCATATACTTAACGCTTTCTTCGTAGAACATAAGAAAAATATTAGTATTGTATTAATATAAATATAAAAACATAAATGTTCATGTTTTAGTACTTGAGAGCACAGTAAACTCTCAAAAAATTGATTGAAACACACCTGGATAAATATATATATATATATATATATATATATATATATATATATATATATTTTGTGAACAAATTTAGTCAAAATTCGAAAGAATTTTCAATATTCCTAGACATTTTCATTAATTTTTGTTCCGAAAGTGTTTACCACGGTTCGATAAAAACATTATCCTCCCAATTGTTATGCACTCCGATGCATTTCTCCAATTGTTCAGCGTATACCAGCCGTAATCGTAAAGTATATTTTTAATGTTAATATTTATATTCGATCAGGGGCGGATTTAACAATTTTCCGCCCCTATGCCAAATTAAATTTGCCGCCTCTATCTAAAAAAAACTTACTACCTCTTTAATAAAATATCCTCAAATAAATTAATTTTTTCAATATCTACCTAATATGCAATTTTTGCTTATTATAGTATTACGAGACATTTCTTAAACAATAAGATAAGCTATAATACAATACTATCGTCGTTGTCGTAGACGAGTTCCTGAGAAAATATAAATATTATTTTGCTAAAAATAAACAAATACAAAATCCACAATTTCAAGATTTTGAAGTGATAAATACAATTTTAAAAATTATGTACCTAATTTTACAAATTCAAAATAAATTTTCAACATAATTTTGCCGCCCTATGCGGCCGCATAGTTCGCAGTGCCTTAAATCCGCCCCTGTATTCGATAAAAAGTTTAGACAATTCGCCGCACGACCAGTAAACATTTACGTGTACAATAGCTTGTACTACCTACGCATGCGTTCGACGTGTTGTTCGGTTACGGTACGTGTGCATGACATTCTACGAGTTTTTTAAAAACGGATTCAACATTCTGCTCAAAGTACCGAATTATAGTTTTGATTACGGTTCACGTGCGGCTGATAGGCCGCAGTGCATCGATCACAACGAAAAGAGCTTTATTACGGCGAGTATGTACATTTGTTTCGATGTCGCAGCATGAATCGATTTTGAAAAACCTCGGCAACGCGTAATACCACACATCAATACTTTTCAGCCTCTTTCACTCACGGTACATTCGCGGGAGCTTTACAATTCTTCGGAGCCCCAATTTTCCCCCCTACTTGAACCGTAGTTACGCAATCGTACTTTTAGTATACTCCTATGAGTGGACATACCGATGCTTCCGGCACAAAAATAAGTGTTGTAAGCGTGAAAAAAAAACAACAGCAAATACGAGTTTTCTAAGTTTTATATTGTTAACGAATGAATATATATATATATATATATATATATATATATATATATATATATATTATTTATCAATTTATCTTTTCCCGGATTCCTTATGGAATCCTTGACGCTGCGATCCACGGAACACCCGTTGAGAAACACTGGTATACATAATATTTCGATGGTTGTTCAATCGCATTTTTTATATTCATGCATTGTTTCGCATCAATTTCATCACAGCAGACGCACGTGCACTGTTATACAGTATTGGGTTTTCGCAAAACCCCCATAACTGTTTATATCAGGACTTTCGCACTGATGCGCTCGATAAATGTCACTACCAAAGTAATGTTATTAATATTATTATACACTTCTATCGTTCCACTCGTATTAACGCGTTGAAAGAAGACCTGTCTTGCGGTAGTAACGATTTCCGGTAAAACTTTACATATTGTTTAAACCAAACAAACGGTATTATATTTGTTAACATATTACATCAATAACGATCGCAGATATTAATTAAAGATAAATCATTCGAAGCGCACGATAAGTTTCAATACGTAATAATTATGTAAGTATTAGTATACGTTTTGATGCGTAGTTCTAAATAGATGACTAGAAATACCAATCGGTATTTTAAACGTTCTGTAGAACCATTTAGGACTTACGTAATAATATTTCTTACAGAACGGGCGTAATATTATATACTAATGTTTTACATACATATTATTCGTTATTTTAATCGGACGAAACTTTTTTCTAATTTAATCTCTACTCGAATTTTTTTTCATACTTTTCAACTATCGTACATCGTTGCGTTACGTTTTAATTAGTACACTGTAATAATGGACGTAGACACACGAGGCTACATGGGTTAATATCCGAATTCAAAGGTTTTTATTATATCTGCGTAAGCCCTGCAGCTTTGATATACTTTTTATATCGAAATAGTTATAATTCATATATACATAATCATGTGAAAAAAATATATAATCAAAAAGAACCTTTATGGAATTTTCGTTAAATATTTCTGTTCAGTTAATTAATTTAAAAATATTTAAAAGAGAAAAAAAGTCTTACCTCTATGGGTACTTACTACACATGTTGATGGTTTTTTTCAAATGTGTTTTCAAACGCTATTTCTCTGGAGATTCCAATTTCAAACTCGTAGCCAGACTTTATTCAAGCCAATATAGCATATTGTACAAATAAAATCGACTACGAGATTGATACTTTTATTAGCTTTTAGAACTTTATAAACGATAGACTTTATTTTTAAAAATTTTTCTTTTCAGAATGTATTTCGATTCATGTTAATTTTATCGAACAAACAATTTTTCCACTAAACAATGTTCACAATGCAAGAAGAATTTAACTTGTTATTATTCCCAATCGAATAATTAAGGTTTTTGTTAATTTTCCTATCGAATTCATCTTACGAAATCATGATGCGAGCAAAATTATTTTTAGTGTTCAAAAGTTCTAAGAGATCGTTTTTCTACATAACTGAATTACATTACGAGTCAAATCGAATCGTATGAACGGAAACGATTAACCATAAGCGTGGCGTTCTAACATTTTTATAACTGTAAGTCGATGTGCAATATTATGAAGAATTTATTATTACGTTTTACGATACATCTGTAAAATTAAGAGGGCGAGTATCGTTCCACAGACGCATGTCGCATATATTACTATGAAAACTATTGTTATTTGACGTCAGACTGCGCGGAATAATTTCAAACGAATATATTAAAAATTAAAGTGCAAAACGAAACGTCAAAATAAACTTTATATTTTATATAACGTGACCCGAGCATAATAAATTCACCGCGCGAAATGCAATTTATTAGTATATATCGCAATGCATGCGCGACTGTACGTATGGGTACGAGCGTGTACATATTCGTATGTATATATTATATTTATGCGAATATCAGTAAGTATGTGTGTGTGTGTGTGTGTGTGTATTATTACATGCACTACTATTATTATATTGTATGAATAGTGATACGAAATTACGAATCATTGGACGTTATTTTAAAAGTCAAATTAGGTCTGCGGGCAGACGAAATTATAATACATTTGTATACACACACATACGTACAAACGCACACGTACATACAAATCCGCATAAATATAGTACGTATACAAAAATTTAGATCATGTACAGTGGTGAATTGCGACGGGATTAAGACCCACAAAGGATTATGTCCGACGTGGAATTACATCCGTTAAGCACCTCCTACACGGAACGAAATTGTACAATTTATAGCTTCCAGTGTTCGTTATAGTAACATAGCTTCTACGTATAATGATATACATCACCGACAGACGTACGTATAGTGTATAAGTTATCCTTTTTATACACATAGGTACTCATATGACGTGGATTCGCGCTGCTCGTCCTACGACAGGACAATCGACTGCAGTCAGTCGGGGTGCTTAATTCCTACATCGTGTACAAGCATTTACATATTATTATAATTAATATCTGTACAAGGTTACTTTAGTTCGTTATAAAAGTACTAATAACAAGTGTCGTGCGCTGCTTCCGTTGTCAACACAGACGTATTTAAGATTATGGAAATTGCTTAAATCGCCGTTAATCCTTTATAACCGTTTCTAAAAAAAAAATAAATAAATCAAATTGGACCATTTAAAAGTAACCATTGTTTTTCAACGACTCGTATTTCATGTACATATTTCTGTTCTAGAACAAATGTGATATCCGCTACGGACAGACCCGTGCGCAGAAATCGTTCAAGGGGAGGAGTTTTAAACTACATACGTTAGGTAAGAAGTCAATAAAAGAACACACTTTGGAATAACCATGTTGAAAAATATCAGGAACGAAAACCAAAAAATGTCTAAACAGTTTGAATATCTGAGTGGTCGGCGAAAATGTTTTTGATCGATGACTGCATTTACCAGGATAATCGAAAGTAGTTGGAAAAATTATGCAAATTCAAATGAAGAGCACGTAGAGTCGAGAAAACTGGCACTGGTAAAAAAAAAAAAATAAATAAATAAAAGTAAGTTAGCTTCCAGCCCGTCGCCGTAGAACGCAAGTCAATCGTCCGATCACAACTCCAGCAGTAGCGCGCACGTACCGCACGTACAGATTACACGCGATCGGGGTCGGTCGACAGCGAACGATCCGTAAACGACCGCGCGGGTCAGTCCCTGCGACTTGTCAAATATTACATCGTTTTTCACGGCGTATTGGAGGGGGGGAGAGGCAACCGCCTACTACACGATGACCGATGAACAACAAAATATCGTACACAACTCGGTTTTCGGACCACGTAACTCGGTCGGACGTGCGTACGCACACCGGACCACACCGACGATGACGCCGCCGCACGAACACACGGTGAGATTCGTTACTTAGGTTCCCAGAGTAGCGTGCTCTGATCGCGTGCACCGGTTGTTGCACGACGAGAGCACGAGCAACGTTATCCGACCGTTCGGTGGGCCCACGACTCGGTTCCCGAAACGACCATCGACTTGGGTTGGATCACTGACCGACCGGCGGTTCTTCGTGCACCGAGCACTCGGAGAAAAGCTAAAAGGCGGTGGAAAAAAAAAAAATTAAAAACAAAAATAAATAAAATTACGAAAAATTATTGAAAAACGTTATACTTGTTATGACTCCGGAAACGCAAGTGTTCATACGTTTCAAGTCGAAACAAATAACTCAACAGTGTACAAACACTGCTTGTGTATAGCTAACATAAATAGTTTCAAGTAAAAATCAAAAGTAAAGTAATTTCAACAGTTTTTAATTCGTAAATAAATGAAATTTTAAGAGAGAAAACAATTAACGATTGAAAAAATTATTTTTTCTTTCAGTTTTTAAAAAAAAAATTATATTTTCAAAAAAACGACGTGCCTATAGGTTAGGTTAATATATATATTCCTCCAGGTATAATTATGCATTTTAATGAAGATTTATATGGAATCCATTCATCGGTTTTGCGGTATGAAGCCATTGTCTATTTGACGATGTTTATTTTTCGAATAATACAACGCTTATACTTCGTTAAACATAATGAATATCCAATGTCAATAAAATACAATTTAATTAGACATTAACATTACGTTAACAAGCAAATTATAAAACCAATAAAATCGGCATACCGAATGCGAAAAAATCTGCCTCTTATAATATTCGTAACGTCTGGGAGGCGAAGTAAAAGTTGTGTGGAGAAAGGGGACAGTTTTAAAAGGACATATTCTCATGAGTACAGCACCATTTTTTTTCAATCAAATTGAAGCTAATAAAAAAATAAAATAACGAAACCAAAACACGTGACTTAGAATTATTAATTGAATTTTCTCATTTTAATATTGTTCGGGATAAAAATTGGCTTGCGGCTGTGCACATCACTTGGCGATTATTGCGATTCAATGAAGCGTCTGCGGATTCAGTGCAAGCACGTGCGCGATTTGTGTGTTGGATTTGGTTGGGCACAGCTGTAGAACAGTGAGGCACGGTTCCTGTTTAATACTAAAATACGAATTTAAATATTGCCGATAAATTTTTTCAAAAATCAATATTAATATTAATAATATTAATAATCATTATTTTCGATGGTTAAAATCAATAATTATTTGAAGCCCACGATTTTTACACATTTTTCACGTACTTTAAATATGAGTGACATTGTTTTTGCACGTTTTCAAAAACCTTCTGTGATCATTACATTTGTATAGACTGCTAGCTAGACACAAAAGAAAAAAAAAATATCTAGCGAATATACATAATAGTTCAAGTGAAATCAGCAAATGCAGTGTGCGCGTATATATTTCGAAAATATTTTCTTAACGCAATCTTATCAACATGTATCGGCGATGAGAAGTGCAGATTGTCTTACGATCCTCAAAATTAGCGTTCTCACGTGAAAGGATATGGAGGATAGATCCCCTCCAAGTTTCTTTACTTTTCTTACTTATAAGTAATACACATTTTATCTACTTTTGATGTGTTTTCAATATTGACTAGTTATTTTTATTTTTTTTTCTGCTTACGGTTTATTTTGTAACAATTTTTTTCATACCTCTCCATTGAAATATCCTGAGAACGCCTCTGATCCTCAAATCTCTTGTAGAATACATATAGTATATTTTATGTTTATAATCATAAATTGGTTTAGTAATAGTTACAAGTTACGGAGTTGCAGTGTTTCGATTTTCGTATATGATTAGATCAAACTAAAATTAACAGTTAAGATCAATCATTATAGGGTTAAACTAATATTGAACAACATATTCTGTTCATTATGGTTAGACTACAATTATTTAATATGGTACAATTAAATAGCGGGAGTGGGATCCTGATTGGCTATTAACTTTGATCGTTTATAATAGGTTCATTTGTCATATAATGAAATACGAACAATTATAGGGACAATGGGACGATAATTTCTCGTTGATAAACCTATTGAAGTCGATTAAGGATGGTAAAGCAGATGAATCGAATTGACCGAACAACAATCTTTAAGGAAGGACTTTACGCAACGCCTGCAGCGGTTCCGCGTTTGGTTTTCATTCGGCGAGTCCGCTGTGCGTATTATGATCATTGTACAACGTGCGTACATCACTTATCGTGAGGTTTGTACGACGAACGAGTTTTAATTGTGTTGCAAGCAGGGGTGTATCGGTACGTATACTCGTCACCAAGTTTTCGATTTTCGGCGTATACTCGCTGGGTGATGCTCGTTTCTGAAAAAGGAAAGATACATCTTTGGTGGAAACGGGTATTGGTGGAAAAGGGAAAGGTCTACTTTTGGTGGAAACGTGTTACGCCCTACTCGCTGTAAAATATTATTTTACGGGTTTCCGCTTCTAAAATAATCCGAAAATCGGAATAAAAATTTTTTTAATAGTTCATTGAAAAAAATTGTTATGAACCATGAAGCTTGAAATATATTCGTTGAAGATTATAGTGTGTAAGCTCTACGTTTAATTTATTTCAAGTTAAATTTTGTAAATAACATTTTGAAAAACAGATACTACTGAATATAATATGGTCATTCAGCCCGTAGTTCTTAAATCTTCACAATGCAATTTACAACGCGCGGCAAATGTATACCTTGCAGTGTTGTATTTTGGAGTTTTATCGGAAGTTATAAATTTGTAACGGATTAATAAAATGTATTCGGACGTAATGTGAATAATAAAAAAAAAAAACTGTCGAGTGAAGCGAGAAAATAATTTCAGGTTTGATATTCCCGTATTTTTTTTTTTTTTTTAGTGGTCAGTGAAAATGATTTTGATCGACTAAATGAATTACCAATACAACCACTGGTTATAACCGACCAATAGTAACGCACGCGAATGCGATACATCGGTTTGCAATACCATTGCGATTCCTATTTCTGCGCGCGCGTTAAGCTGCGGCCCCACTGGGAGCGATTTGCGTTTTTACGATAGCATGTAGCGTTTTTGCGTTTTAGCGATTTTAACAAAAGTATGTAGTGGCCCCACTGAGCGCGTGCCGCGTGTCGGGTGTAGCTTACCACGCGCGGTAATCGCTGAAAGAACAAAATAGTTTGATATTCGGCAATTAATCGCTGTTAAAATGTCTTCCGCGTCGGTATGTCCGAACAAATAGCTGCTGCTGTCTTCGTACAGGAAGCTATTTGGAATCCTAGACACCCGGACCACAGTAATAGGACTAAGATTCAAAAATGTTTGTCCAACATTGGAAAGGATCTTGACATGAATGGTAATTTAATTAATTAATATCATATATTTTGAAATATTAGCTAATATAGTATATTAGCTAATAAGTATACTGAGGCTCTTCACTAGAACAATATCAATTAAAGCAGCACTTTTAGCCAGCAACATTTTTTTGGACGTCATCTTGGTCGAGGATCGAATAAACAAATGAAAAATACATGAACACGCGCAACTAAAAATGCAGATACACATGTAAAATCACTAAGGTCTTCCCATCAAAATCGCTAGAGGACATCGAGCGTGTAAAATCGCAGAAACGCTCGAAACGCAGAATCGCAAAATCGCTCCCAGTGGGGACGCAGCTTTACTCGCCGCTCAGCATTCGGCCACACACACACACACACACCGATAAAGTCGGAACCAGGGCCGGTATTCCAGGCACCGATGCTGGTACCGGTTGTTCTCTTTTTTCACGCATACCGGTAAAACCTAAGCCGGTGCCGCACAGTGGTATCAACAGTAACAACATTTATTTAACCATTAACGAAGCAAGAACAGTTTTTAAATTATGGGATAAATTATTTTTTTGATCAAAACACATCTTTTTTAGTGTTTTTTCAAGATAACGAATCGTACGTACCTTCAGCTTACTTGAGTGGTATATTTTCACATTTAAATGAATAATATAAATGTATTAGGCTGTGAAAGAAACAATCTACTAATGGAAAATAATGTCGATGGTTTTATCAAAAAACTAGATAACTAGATCATTCGCCTCGAAAAAAGAAATTAGGACACATTTATTTAACTTTAATGTACATTGATCAAAATGTAAATTCTAAAAGTCCTGTTCTTAATCGTGTTTCGGATAAAATGAAAACACATTTGAGAAAATTTTAAATTAAGTTTTTAGAATATTTCCCAAGTGACAACGATGACTTCTCAAATAGATGGGTTCTTCATCCATTTGATGAAAACATAGTTGTAGTTTCCAAATTACCAATGTAGATTCACAAACAACCCTTAGAATAATCAGTTGATAAAATATTACAACTACAGTTTTATTCTCAAGATTTAAATACGTTTTGGCTTACTCGACGAAATCAACGCAGAAGTCAAGTAACAGTGAAATTGAAAAAAATCGATTCCGTTCTACACTCCTTTTTTTTTATGCGAAAAAGTCTTCTCTTCCACGGTGGCATTACAAACAAAAGACAATTCAATCGTTTGAAATACATTTTTGTTTTATATTTCCATTGTCGAACCACGACGAAACAAATTTTTGAAAATACAACAAACACAATTATCACAAAAATTCATACTAATTACATTATTGTTAATAGTTTATAATAACCAACTAATTTTTTCGTTTTTATCATCGCAGTTATGTATAACTTTTTGATTTTTAATGTAAATAATCGGTTGTGTTTCTACATCAGCGTTTAATCATTTCTGACCGATGCGACCTTCAGGTTAAGAAACACTGCAGCAGACCATCGCCGTATTATTTTATTTATTATTTTTTCAATAGGTCAAAAGGCGCTGTAAATGTTCAGAAACGCGAACGTCTTAATAACGTTAGCGAATTAACAGTAAGGTTGGTGAAGTTATCGTAGCAACGTAAGAGGATTAAAAGTCGCAACGTTTTCGGTATGCCACGCCGTCACCGTTTATATCACTCGAGTATCGCGTGTTAGTCATCGATCAGTGGGCGGAGAGCGACAATAATGCGGCAAAAACGAAGTGATAAATAAAATATTAGTATAATATCGTATAATAATGATAATAATTTAAGCGACCCGGGAAAAAGTGTATTACCAGCAAAGTCGTTTTGGGCGTTCCCCTCGGTACGACATCTGTATAAATGTACTAGTTCAATTATCCGGCATCGGCCGAGTAAGCTATTTTAAACCGGAACAATTGGAAACATTTTAGTCAGAATTAAGCGCTCAAATATCGTATATGTAAATGATATTTGTTTTTTATTTGTTCATGGTATATCGATTTGCATATAGCTCTATCGGAAACTGTTGTGATCAGCATATTAAACAAAATAAAACGTTCCCTAGGCAACCAAAAGGTGATGAAATGTATACATCTTCCAGTCCAGAGTCCAAAACGGTTTCGATCATTACAAAATGCGATTTTCGAAAAATCCTTTCTTATTGAACCATCGCGTAGCAATAATTATGTTCCCCCGATGCTTCCGGTTTAATAATTTTAGCTGTCCGCTGATCAGCTAGCGGGTGAATGGTATTTGAATAATATATGTATATATATATATATACTGTAATACGTACACTAATGACGTGTACGTGCACTTCCTTGTCAACTGATTGTTTGTTAAAGTGATACTATACCTATTGTTTGTTAATGTTACGCATCTGCGTCTGCCGAAGATCAACGTAGTTGTTATTTAACTGTTTATTTTTTTTTTTTTTGTTCAAAGACATTGTACAGTATACTTGTTTTAAACGATATGTACCAATATACAATGTAACATGACAGAATACAATTCAAATCGACTGAAAATAAACAACAATGGTTTGAATTTCTTAAAATATTAATTTTTAATTCCGGTAGCCGGATCCACCTTGTATATAGAGTACTTCCTCCCTGTTACCCTTAAGCTGAGATCTGGCGTGGTATAAATGTGTTCGGAAACGATTGAGATCCGTTGAGCGGGAAAATTATTGATTCGTTCATGCGTGTTAATATTAGTGATGGAAAAAGTCCGAAGTTCGAAAATTCGGTGTCGTCACCGATGCGTTCAGGACATTTGCGGTCGGCACTTTTTTCGTGCCATTTGCGGTCAATTTATTTATATTTACCTGACTAAAAAATTGATTTGATTGTGCTATATATATTTATATATATATATATATATATGTATTGAGTTATATTTAAACTTCCCTTTGCACTTTATCAGGTTTAGGACTGGCAGTATTTTTTTACTGGCGTGTTTAAAAGCTTATTATTATTATTATAAATAATTCATATAATAATAATAAATTTTGTCAATTACATCACTCAATAAACATATACTTCTTTTTTAAAAAAACCTTATTATAATTATTATAAAAAATTCACATATATATTAATAATACTTGTCATTTACAATTCACAATTTACATCCTTTATCTAATTTTTCAATAATAGCTATTTTTTATTTTTAAGCATTTGACTAAATCGTTATCTATTTCATACTCTACTAATTTTTTTTAATTCTTTCGTCAATTGTATGTACATATTTTTTCTCCTTTTACCTTCCATATTTGTTCGATACTTTCTGTATTGATAATCGTCGTGCTAGAGGATTACTTTTAGTTGTCTCTAACACTTCAAATGAATCATTCATTTTTAATTTAAATTTAAATTAAACACTAAAACAATGTAATAATGACAAATCGAACTGTACCAAGGCGTATACAATACTAATGACTGAGTAAATGTTACCGATGATGTTGTCGAATAATAATAATGTATAATAAACGCGCTTATCTGTCGCACCGGACCGACCAAACCGGTATGCCGGAAATTCAAAGGCTAAAATGTTGCGAAATTGTCGGTTACCTCTGGCCAACTGTTGAAGTTGCGTTTACAAATAAAATATATAGATATAATGAATGTATCAAACGTTATAGCCTTATCGATAATGACATCAAATATCCATAATCAACCAAATGGCTATATCACAAATCGGTATATCCAGTATAATTAATTAATAATATTATATTATATATTAATTAATTAAAAATAATAATAAACTTTTTATGCACATTTTAATAATATAACATATATTTAGTAGGTATATAATATTATATATAGTACTTTAAATTTTATGAACAGGTAAATATAAATAAATTGACCGCAAATGGCACCAAAAAGGTGCCGACCGTAAATGTTCCGGAACCCGAAAATTCGGATTCTTGAATATCAAAACCCGAAATCCGAATATGTCGGATTTTTGAAGAATTCTTATCACTATATGAAATGGCACGAGTACCGGTTCATGTCAACGCGCATAATGTCTTCGACGGCCACACGTGCTGCTTTCGGAGATACGCAGGACTTAGAACCGGTGGCGTGCCGAAACGATCATTTTGGGGTAGTTGCCCCTAGTGAAACTTTTGGATGGTAATTCGGAAGTTGGTACCGGCTTATTAAATTACATTTGTTTGTGCTATACATTATTATTAGGTATAATAAACTTGATCAGGTGCTTATTGTCCAGTTATTACTTATCTATACAGATGTATATGCTCATGATAATAATTGATGACATTGTTTTCTTGTTTTATAACGCAACGATTGTAATATTTATATTACCGTGAAATCACAGGAGATGCGTCAGAAGAAACAACACGGAAAAATTAGTACGAGGGTCAAGTGGTATTGCAATTTAGCAAAACCCTCTTAAACAAATTGCATTAAGACTACTATCAAAAGTCCTTGGTTAGAATCAAACCTTACCTTACACAGAGACCTAAGTATAAAAACAACAACCAAACTGGCAAGAATATCCTATAGACGTTTTCGCCGAAACTTTAACGCAAATTACAATCCACTTATTACTTGCATGTCTACTATCGAACTTAAAAAAAAAAAAAAAAAAACCCCATCACGTAGATTAAAGCGTATATAGTGAAGATACTTGTACAAATAGATACCTATACAATATAGGTAGTGCCGTGAGCAATAGATGATTTTCTCATCATGTTATTCGCACCATGTACTTTGTCGAATTATTTTTCGTAGAAATTATTGTGCAGATTGTAAATTGTATTATTTTATTATGGCAAGTGAGTAAATGTACACGCATAACTCGACGATTCCTTTGTATTTCAATACATCTGTTTCACGTGGTAGTTGTAAAAATATCGTTTAAATACCACCCAATGCTCCAATAGAGTTTTAAATAATTTTTCGTTTCTTTTCAGACTTGAGACTTTATAGGCACGTTTTATGTACGCATAATAAGAATCGTGCACGTCGACATTTAATCGTCGACGGACCATTTAATGTTTTTTACAAGACGTGTCCTGAACTAATTATACATTTTTCCGTCTCGTTACACGTAATTCTGTATTGCATTATAACCGTAAAAAAAAATTATTTACCGATTAATGGTGCGACACGTTCACTCTCCCCGATAACATTAATGTTACTACGATCGATACACACTTGCGATATTGTAATGCCTGTCGGGCGAGCACACTCGATCGTCTTGCGATGTAAAACGAAAATATCAAAATGAAATGTTTAATACAAGATCTAATACTTTTGGAATTATTAAGATTTACCGCATCCGAATACATCCACTCATTACAATGTCGCGTGTGGTTTACATAATGATGTATGATTACTATGAAGTTAACTCCGAAAGAACTTGTTGTCGACAAAATTGAAACGTTCATTGGCACGCGAGGGCCAAAGACCTATCTGGTTCTTCTAGTTGTAAAAATTAATTGAAAATGATTGTTATGAAAAAGCGTTCAAGTTATAGTATTAATAGTATAGTATTAATATAGTATTATAGTGGTTATAGTGCGATGTATTGCATTGGTTTTACTTATACCAACAGGTACAACGTAGAAAATTTATCTTTCAAACCACAATCTAAGGTACTAAGGTTTTGGGCAAATCTCCTACGTATGCAATTGTATACGTGTGAAATATGTGTCCTAGGGATGATCGTCATCGAAAAATACCAGTGGACGGTCAAGTGAACCGGTCATAAACTTAATTACGATTAATATTAACTGTTTAGTGCGAAACGTTATGCAAACGTAAAAAGTCCACGAGAAACGGAAACGGATTTTCGTGGACAATAATTTTTTTTCTCGAACAGAAACACATTTCCGGGGTTCAAAACCCGTTCTCGAGCTCCTTCACTTGTTCAGGCGGCTGCAATTCGCTGGGAATGTCCAAGGGTCTGTTGTTCCAATCGTTGTTGTTATTGTTTTTTAAACAGGCGGAAGGACCAATAATGTACGCCCATTTTTTGTTGACGGACACGTGGAATCCTGCAGCTGCTGAATCAGTGCGATTCAGTAACAGTCCACCAGCCGGGTACAACGTGACGCAATATTTCGTCCTCGGCGGTGCACCGATAGAGTCATGTTGTGTCATGAATGCAATACATTGCACCGCCACAGTATGCACACATTGAAAGTGCTCTTCCTGTGTTCTGTAATCGAATACTCGTCGGAAATCTCGAATGATCGACGAATATCGGTGATAATTATGGTTAAATAAAAATGCGCAATAAGTTTCGCGGGAAAGCTTTTCGATGAAAACAAAAGAACTATGAAACTATTGATTTTCGTTCGGGTATTAAGGATTCCGAGTACCGTTCCGCTCTACTCGCGCACGTTTCGAGTCGGCCACCCACGCACATAATTGCCGGACAGTTATAGGTCAATAACAGGTATGTGTTTTGATACGCGCAGGCGCGAACTGGACATAATATGTACATATTATGTAAAGTCATTCTCAATCGCGGCGATTCATCGTCAATGTTTTCACAACGCGATCCAGTTACCGTATACAATACGGGTCCTTAAAATGCGTCCGACCGTCGTCCGTGTGCGACACACCTGCACTCGATGTTTAACGTATTGGCACCCGATTGCGGTATTATTATTTTGTTCGACCGCGACCAACAGAGTATGCCGTCGTCCGGTCCGACGCGACGCACTCTCTACGGTTCGAAATCCAATGGACCGAGCTAAGGATCTGATCTATTCAAGCGCTGACGGGAGCACGGTACGCCGAGGAAAAAAATAAACAATTCGTCGTACTAAAGAGCGTTGAATAGGTATTTTCATTGCGAACATATTTACACGTTCGATTTACTCGAAACGTATTGCTTGCTGCGGGTACGTCCGTACCACGCAAACGCGTTTGACCGCGAAAGTCGTCGAATGAGTGGTTACGGTTTCATAAGTTTAGGAACAGAGGACCAAAAGACGGCGTACCGCCGCTCCCGTCGCTCATTACCGAAAACGAGTAGTGGACAAGTTGAACCCGCGCCAGCAGCGAAGTGCGTTTGAGCTTCGCAATTAATACGTTTGAATCGCAGTGGTCCTCGTCAATCCGTCGCCGTCTCGCGTTTAATCATTTTCGATTTGTCCAGGGACCGAAACGCGCGATTGTGTTTCAAAACGAACAATAGACGTTCCAGCCGTCGACAGTCTACAGACACGGTATACCGTGCACGGTTGCCACAATTATTGAGCTCGGTGCGTGGCGTCGAAGCACAATAATTAATATAACGTGACGTATTGTTTACCACGTCTTAAAGACACATGCACGGGTAACGGCGTGTGTTGTACACGGACGCGCGTTGAAGTGTTCAGTGGAGTTACGCGCGATGTTCGTGCACGGGCACCAGTCGCTTAGTGCATTGTACCGAACGTTAATTTATCAACAAAAAGAAAGAAAAAAACGACAACGCGCTCGTCGTACTGCGTGCCCCGATCGAGTGTACACGGAAAAGCTCAGTCCGAGTGGTTCTTCCGTAAAACAACTTAAATGTTGAACGATAGTAAAAAGTTGCACACTATATTTATTTTTTCCAGTGAAACGCACGCGCTCTTGACTTTTTGACACATTTTAATAAACACACTTTGTACATGATATATATCTGCATCATAATATACCTACGTGTAGGTACGGACAAAAATGATGTGTGTGTGTGTGTGTAGAACAACAGCGAGGTATATAAAAAAAAAAAAAAAATCATAATAATAACAACCGAGCGCCCACTTTACACAATGGCAATCAAAACAATAGGCTCGAGACTTTATTACACGAAACGCGCTTGATTGGCGACGTAAGTTATTCACCTCTTGTCACGTGCGCGGAGACGTACACATACACTCCAACATAAAATACCTCTTCGCCTATACAGCACGTCATTATACGTAAAACGGTCGTATATTACATTACGCTGCGCGTACGTACACTGCGAGAGCGCGGGCGTTTATTTCGAGTTTACCCGCGTGCAAGTGTAAGATATCGTAAGTGCGGCTGAACAATAAAAAAAAATAAATAAAATAAAATTATTTGCGACAACCACACGTCGTCGTAGCATTTGCATTGGTTTGTCAATCTCGCAGCCCCAACACAGCGGAATGAGAAACGAATCGGTTTGTTTTGTGTTGCGACAACCATCCATGATTACGTTCAATGCATAGTACCAGGTTTTTTTGGTTTCGGGGCATATTTTTTTTTGCTGAAGAAGAAATAGTCTAATCGATCGTTTAAGTGATGTTTTCGATACGATTTTTTCACATGAAAAATTCTTAACATCGCCATGTTTTATTTTTGCGATGCCAATAACATTTGAAACAATTAATGAAACACATACGCCTTAAAGGATTTTATTAGAATGGTATTACTCGTATATATATATATACTTATTATAGTTTATTGAGAACTCTACCAAGTCCCTCTACCACTAGCTATCACCTTATCCGGAAGTTGCAAATATTGCATACTTTTACATTTATCATAAATATAATTTCAGTGATACGCTGTAACGGTTATGTTGTTTATGTAATAACGCAAATTATTTGCAAAAAATACATTATCATTATATTTTAATAATATAGTGTTTAATAACATATTACTATAGTAAGCGTTGATGATGCTGCATTATTGTTGATCGCTTACAGGATACGCATTTTTGAAGGATTTATCAATAAAATTGTTATTTTTTAGAATCGTTCAATTGGAAATTTCAATTCCACACTTTTCTAATACTTATACAGCTGAAATATTATTAATAAAATAATTGTTTTTAGTTAAATTTTCAATGCGTATTATGAGTGTTTTTACAGTGCACGTTTGGTAATGTTTTTTCAGAGTTTCAACTCCTTTACGATCTTAATCATCGATATTCAAACAATGACGATCGGACCATAAGCGATTTCAGAACATAAACCACGATAAACGCTGCTTGTCGAATCTCGTCCTATATATTCTTACACCGCGCTTGGTCTTTGTAATAATTAATTAATCACGAGTGGATTCGATTGAAACGGTTGGACGTCGCGATGTTATAGTACGTATATTGTTCTTATTATTACGCAACAAAACGCTCGAAAGAATAGTCCGCCTAATTTAAAACGACACGTCAAAAACATCAGTATTATCGTTTAATTGAAGACTATTGCAGGTAATCCGATCACACGACGTCCGTGTTCAAAATTATAATATCTCGTTATCCGCGGACGTCAATTTCGTACACACACGCTTGCGTACATAATGTATAAATTGCGACAAACTATTATAGTGACAGTGGACGGGAGGAGGAGGAAATGTTAAGTACATCTCATTTGTGCGATTCGTCGAACCATTCGTATGTTGCTGCTGCTGCTGCTGTGGCTGCCGTTTTGAATAATGCGTTTATATTTGAAACCGCACGAAAAGAGAAAGAAAATTAAAGTTTTTAAAATTATAATCCTAGCCCCTAGGGATGTTGATGGTTTTAATATTTTTAACTCAAGGTCACCAGGGAGTATCGAACACATGGGAGTTTATGGATTTATGTTTTTTTTTTTTATTCGTGTAGTATAATATCGTAAAATACTGGCGACAAAACCGGATATTCGAGTTTCGAGAAAAAAAAAAATCTGTTTCATTTTTGGATTGACAAAGAATAGGGTTTATTTAAGTGACAGAAGTATGATCGATTGGAAATACGAAATATGAAAAATAATAACATATTAAATGGAAAAAAAAAATTTTTAAACGAACTCTCTACACGTACGAGCTTACAAGTACTTCGCCTAAATTCAAAACGAGATTTTCATCGACTGGTTCTTCATACTTCGACCTATTCAGGCACAAACATATTATTATTGTTATTACAACCGCGCGCGTAATGAAGTCGTATTTCCATATACAGCTCAACGCTTAAGCGCAACAAAGTAACAACGAAATACACCGAAACAAACAAATAGAGTACGTGTTTTGATATTTTTGATTTCGAATAAGGTATGAATAACAAACGTATTAATGCGTATATAATTGTGCACGTTAATCACACGCGTACGCCATCGTCCGTCCGTCACTACGCGTCGTTAATATTCGCCTCTTTTGCGGTTATAATAATATGCACGTACGACAATACAATTAATACGACAGTACGATTCCGTCTGTCGGACGAATTTCGCCTATCGGAATGATGCAGATCTCAAGGTTTCGCAACTTTGTTGTAAGCCCAATAACGTTAAGAACACACATGTTCGCGCACGGAATGATAATTATATATATATATATAATGTTAACTTTTAAAACGTGCAAGCAACGTTCGCCGGTCGAATATTAATCTCGCCGACAATGTTATTATTTACGCGCGTATACGATTTATAATCGAAACCACTGTAACACCACCTACCTACATGTCTTATGAATAATATAGTAATGCACTAATTATACCCGTAGTACCACCGGTATGCGCATTCGACAACAATTAATGCTATGATATTTATTTCGAACAACGTAGCGATCGTAAGCATGAATAAAAAATAATCATAATAATAATAATAACTAAAAACAGCAGCGAATAACTTGTGTAATGGGTACACGTACGAAAAGCTCTAGGTAATGTTACACGACAACGACCGTGTTTTAATTTACTTTAAAAATCGTTTGGATGAAATTAGAAAAAATAATAACCCATGGTTATTTGGTTAGTGCGTTTTAGTCTCTTTGCAGCTATTTATATTATTATTATTATTTATCGAATAGTCGATCGTTTTTCCACTCTAGTGTCTAATTATTATCGTCCACCACGTACGTACTTGTCTTGAGATTACTATACGCACTGTCGGACTGTATAATTTGTTTACCGAATTCTTCGGTTAGCAACTAAAGTGAAACGTGTACTGAAAAGTATAGATGCCTCCTGAACCCTATGTTTGTTCAACGTGTATAATAGGATAATGCATTCGTGTTACGATTTCGTTACATTTTCATCGTTATTCACCGTACGCAGTGTTCGTGTACGTCAATTACTCGTCAAATTTGATGGGATTGCGAGCTATGATTTTCTGTTTCCGTCTCTGACACACGTGCAACACGAAGATACAGACGTTTTCTATTTCCAACGTACCGATCTCTCAACTGATGCGTAAAGGATTTCTGAAAACTGATCTTAATTCGTCGTGATATCTGCTTTACATCATTTTTTCGATTTTGTCTCTTCAAATGTCACAAAATAATATTAAACAAATTGGAAACATAAAAATCAATACAAGTTGTTTTTTTTTCTATGTTGAGAGTAGGAAATTACAAAAAAAAAGGTAAAAAGTTGATCCAAGGGTAGATTTTACAACGGATTTAACATTTCAAAACCTTTATCGATTAATTTTAAATAGAAAACTTTAAGTCCCTATATTTAGGATCTAATTATTAGAGACGGGTAATGTAAACCCCTTTAAGGGTATTTGTATTTTTTTTTATTTTAAAAGTGATGAAGACCAATCTCGTTGTTATTCAGACATTCGATTTCTCAGTGCACATTATATACAAAATGTAAATATGTACTAGTTTTCAAATATGTAATTTCCGATATGAAAATAATTATTCTTACCAGTCGTCCAAATCCGTTTATTTCACCAATTGATATTTTAATTTTGCTCGATGTAAAAAAAAAACTACAAATTGACAAAAATGTAAAAAAGAATAGTTAAATAAAATGTACATGTACTAAGAATAGCTCTATATAAATGATCAGTGCAATGATTGAACAATTTTAACGCGTGTTATATTTTAAAATAAATTAAGTTTTTTCCATATTTGTCTTCAAGTATTTTTTCTTTAAAAACAAAACTGATCACCATAATCGTTGTTATATTATACGTGCGCATACACGATTAGTTTTCGGACGCGAATAACGCATTCGATGACGTATCGTCTGCGGTGGGATGCGAATTTTTTCGTTGATGACTAGTAGGGCTCGGGTATTTATGAAATTGCATATATTTTTTTTATTGATCCAATTTAATGTGAATCTGGATATAACTTTGATTCGTGTTTTATCAAATCGAATAATTCTATTTCTGTATATTTTTCCATATTTTATTGTTTTACATTTTTAATGCGTATTTTTGATATTTTAAAGATATAAATGCGTATTTCTTAACTTTTTACAACGAAAGATGCGTTCGGACCCGTTTACCAATTGTTCCGTCGAATCGGGTGAACGTACGCGAGCGTAAAACGATCATGTTAAACGCTACAGGTATTTATAACAATAATAATCATTATTATTATTATTATTATCGTTATCGTTGTCGTTACTCGCGTGATGATGCACTTTGGTTCGGTGAAATTTGATTGGTTTTTCGACACGAACGGTTATCGTTTTCGCGGTGTAGCCGTCACAGTTCACCCGTACGAGGAGTGCAGTACAGCCGCGCTACGATAACGACGCGAATATGATGATCGAGCGAACCGCTCGATCGATTCCGTGATAAGCGGGATGATATCGAAACGCGTCGGAATCGCAATCGGTCTTCCGCCGAAAACGGTAAACCGTTCTGGCATTCATCCCGGATTCGAGTTTTCCGTTCCGCGGTCCAACTGCACTTGGGCTGAGACAAGGTCGAACTGCACTCGGGGTTGTTCGAAAACTCGCCGTCGTTCTTAACGAGCGATCATTTTTTCTTGCAAAACGTAAGAGCACGCGGGAATAGCAATGCAGTGCGACGACAACACCTTCATCGGTGAACATACGTTTACGTGTACGTGCGCTACGATGCGAAGACTATGCGACCGGATCGGAACGGCGTGTTAAGAGACGACAATAGCGTTTAAGATTTTCCTCGTAAAACCACGAAAGCCTAATAATGGATTCGCCCGATCGCGGTTGGACCGTTCCAGTTTAGGAGACGGGAAGCGCAACAACTCCCGACTTCGACAACTCTGTTCGCGGGTAGCTGCTACAACGCACGTGCGTCCGTACGAGTGTATTTCGTTCGTAACACGATCGTTCCGGTGGACCTTTGACCGCGACGATCGCGCGTAGGAGACGGTGGGAGGGGGGGGGGAGGATTCGACGAGACGACGCGAACAAAAACCGTCGCGTACGGAAAAAAACGGCGAAGAGCTGGCCGCGCGTGCGGTTTTTTTCTTTCTCTCCGCGAGCCCGCGCGGTCTATTAATTTCCGTCGTTAATGGGATTATGACAAGAAAATTACACACACGTCGACCGCCGCGGTACGTACGTCTCGTGCACAGGTAATATATATTTGTATACGTTTGTATACGTATAATAATAATAATGATAATAATATAAAAACAAATAAATCTTTTAAAATTCTTCGTGCGCACGGGCGTGCGTGCGTGCGTGTGTGTGTATAGCAAACGATCCGTTTATGATTGCGGTGGGCGTGTCTCGGCGATGCGGGCGTCTGCGAGGCAAACCGGTCGGGAATTCGGTGAAGTGAATATTATGCCCTCGCGTAGAAAAAATAAAAAATAAAAAATAAACGTATGTACGGTAAAAAAAAATGAAATACATTAAAACAACAATAACAATATCAGGTGTACACGTATACAACATGGACGTGTGTGGCAGTTTTGCGCCCGCAGTACCGCACGCGGACTGGGCCATCCCCTGGCGTCCCGGCGGTCTCGTACGGCGGGCGGGTGAACCGGAACGGCCGTCGAACGTGTTCACTGGCGCACCGAATTATTGTTTCGGACGAACGCTGGCGGTCGGTCGTCGGAACGCGTGCTATGATGTCCTGAGACATCCCGTTCGCGCCAAGTGCATGTTTATAGTTATGTGTTCACACGAGTTGATCCTGCGCCGCAGGACTCGCAGCACTGCCGCGACGCACCGGCGGTACCCTTAACGACGTGGATGTGCAAATGTTCCCCCCGTCAACACGACTTGTCGTCCTGTCGTGAGAAATCGCATTAGCGCCCGATGCGTGTTGCTCTCCTCCTCGCTATCAACACACGTTTCTTGTGTAGAAAAAATATGTAACGTTGCGCTCCATAAAGTACGGGATATCATGAATAAACGCCAAGTATTAAAGTTATCTTTTTTCTTCTCCCCCCCCCCCCACTACAAATAATTTATTTACTTGGCGAAGAACCATTTTGACTTGTGAAGAAATATTAGGTACTATGGTTTTCAAACGCCCAATGATTATTTTGTTTGTCCTATTTTGAATGAAATTTTCGGAAGCATCTCGCCAGCTGTTCTTAAAACCATTATTTTATTTACTCATGATGTCATATATTTATAGCTTTTAAAAGACATTATATTAATAAGTAAAATACTGATTTTTTTCCAGAGTTTTCGTTGGGTCTTATATTATCTTAAATATTATTAGAATAATATTATTTATGTTATTTTAATTTATTGTGCACCTTCCGCAAATGTTTTGGAAAAATTCGTACTCAACTCGATAATATTTAAAACTGAACACTTAGTACCCCGATGGGCCGATGAATTTTGAGTATTAATAATCTGAAATTCGTTACTTTTTAATATTGTTGCACTCACTGTACACAGAAATATAACGGTTCGGCCAAGAATGCAACCCCTAAAAGAATTCGTCCCTCCCACAACGCAATACCACCGTATTACGATGTTATATACGTGTTTAAATGATATTTATTTTCGGCAAATGGTCGTTCGGAGTACGGCGTATACGACTCGTACGGATACGTATAATATTATATATATATATATATATATAGGTATTAGATAATAATATATGCGATGCCAATCGATCACATCAGGACGGTTCACGGACGATGCGAATTCCCAACGGTTTAAAAAACAGTTGCCTCGCCAGCCCATCTCGACCGCATACCTACCTATACGGTTCGACATAGATTATCGGATTTTCCAATAAAACGTAATACTCATACATGCGCACGCGCACGCACCACACACACGCACACACACACACACACAAGTACACCGCTGCAGTATTGCCTTTACCCCGACACTACCTCCACCGGTTAATATAATGTGAGCGTATAAGAATATATATATATATATATATATATATTACGTAAGAGAGTTCAAAACGAATTAAACGTCTTCAAAGCGGTTTATATCTGCACGACGACGACATCGACAAACGCTGCAGTCTTTCCGAAACTACACATAAATATTGTATTAGATACCCCTTCCTTCTCTTACACTCCTACCCCCTGAAACGGGTAATTCAAGAGTTACCTTTCACCGCTGAAAAGTTCTTTTTTTTCTTCTCGTCAATAATTAAATTGATACGACTCGTGACGACGTGTGCACGTGTGTGCTGCGCACATTTCTCTCGTACCGCGTTGCTAAAAATTATCCGCTGGCGGTAGCGTATCCTGGATTTATACTTGGAAAGGGGGAATACCAACTAATTAACCGCTCTTGTAACGGAATGTGCATGTTTTTTAATTATGATTTAGTTCGATGGATATAAATCAAATATGTACAATATGTTCACTTCGACGTGACAAGCGTTTAGGAACATTAAACGTCCTTAAATGACAAAAGTAAATACCAAATGTAAATGAAAATACTCGTGGACAAAATAATGGGAAGACCTATTAAATTTTCCTCCGACGGCATGATTCAAAATGTTTATTCGTGTACGTGCAACACCACGCATAAGTGTGCACCGATAATTATTCTGAAACCGCGTGCACGTATAATTTTCACTGCGTTTCTCGCGCACAGTCTTAAATGATGTTTCATATTTATTTTTTATTTTTATTATTACAACGATCCTCGCAGTAAAAACATCCCTGCAGCAGATGATAATAATAATTTATTTTATATTTAAAAGGGTGGTTAATTAAAGGGCGGATGGAATTTCTTCAAGACATTTTAGTTAAGCAATTTATTGGATACTTATTATAATCAAAGAACGTGCGGCTCTCTCCGTTTTTTTAAGCACACCGTGATTTCCATGCACGTTTTAATGATCAATACATTCAGACGGAATTAAAAAACACTAAACAATTATTTTTATCAGGACTATTATGCTGTGATGATGTTAGGGCGTCTCTATTTGGTCAAGTTCGAAATATTATTTATATACGTATCGAAAAATAACAACACGCACAATAACCGTTTACACGTGAATTATAGTCGACACGCAGACGAAGATGTTTTCGATAAAAATCTGCCATGTTGCTGATACGAGACAAGTGCTATCGGGGTCCCAATTTTCGTACATCCCGGATTTTCCGGGATATCACTGTTTCATGACTTTCGCCCGGGGATCACGAATATTACTTGTATTCAATGCTTATATTAAGTTAAGAAAATACCGATTTTAGCCTTAATTGATGAATAACTATTATCGTCGCGAAAACGTGGTGACCTGCGAGAACGGATCTTATTTTGAAATGTCTGTGCAGTAAACTAAATACTATGCGTTCCGGATCCTCGCTAGAGCACAAACAAACAAAACGTTGCTTTAGGGTGGCATACATTTTCCATGAAATCAAAACGGCAAAATTAGATAAATATCGACAACAGGCGACAATAATTAGTCATCAATTCAAATTATGTCTTTTTTTTTTTTTATTGTTCATATTGTCCAGCAATTCACCCTTTTATTTTATATATTTTAAATATAATTTTTTAACTACGATTGCGGCCAATGACCTATGTCGTCAGGGCCTTTATTAAAAAAAAAAAAACTAAAATAAATAGAAAGCAAATCATTGTTACGCGTTTTTACACTTATCGTATTAGCTTCCCTACCTCGCTGCGATTGCGAATGATTACAGCACATTATAATTCCGATTTATAATGTCTCAAGTAAAAAGTGGAAATACAATTTTTATTTATCCATCGGCCTATGTCCGCACTCCGTAACATAACAATTTGATACAACGTATTGAAGACGTTTCGCGATGAACCGTGTAATAAATATAATGTAATTTATATCAAAATATTTCTGGTGCACGAAGTTGGCAATCTATTTACGTGTAACAAGTAATTTACAATTGTTTGCAACTTGTCCGGAAATTATTTTTTCTCCAAGTCCTTTCGATGGTTTCCATAGGAGTTCCGAAATCGCATAAAAAATCGCTTACGATTCGATAGAAAAAATAAATTAACCGCGCCAAGTCCCTTGGGAGGGGGTGAGTGGAGGAGAACTTTGTGTACCGTTAGCATGTCAACATTATTTCGGTACCGCGACGGGTTTTCTAACACAAATTATTATTTAGTCCTCGACCGTTTCCTAGAACGATACCTGATCGCGACGTATTATTGCATTTCCATACGCGGTCCCGTTCGCGTGCGTTTCTACGAAATCTTATGCTAACGTCATATTTTTATTTGATTTATTTTTTGTCTTCAACAACAGTCTCACCGTCGCCGCCGACCGTCTATATTATAACACCATGCACGCATTTCGGATGCCGAACAGCGCAGAAATTAAACACCCGACGGGGTTATGAGAATATTAATTAATACGTTGTACGTCGTTTGTTTATCATGGTAACCATCGCACGCCTTTATCCATTTGTAAATACGCTAACAGTTGCTATTTTTAATAAAAAAAATTAATGGCTTTCTTTTTCAGCAGCTGTGTCAATACAATCAACATTATCATGCAGCTGATCACTATTCGCTTGATTCCGTTTTACGTCTCGCGAAACAAAAAAAAAAAAAAAAATTATACCTATAAAAACCGCATGATTTTACCAACTATCGTATTATTTAAACCTATCCTTGACACTAACATTATAGGAAGATTTCGCATTACAATTATTTACCATAGTGACTGTTCTTACGTGTTCAAAATATCATTCACTGTCGACCCACGTGACATCTTATACTCAGTTTATCAAAAATAATTAATTCATACTCATGAATTCCTAAGATGTGTTAATATCAAAATCCCATATAATTGCATTGTTACACATCATTACTATGAACCCCTTAGAAGATTGGTAAATATCAATACACTGATTTCAAGACATTTATATTTTGACCTCATATTTGTTTACAAAATCTTCATGGCACAGTAAAGGATAGTTTTCTTTATGGTCTAATTATTACATTCATGTTATAAAAACTATTATTTTATCCTTTCATACTTTTTTTATTTATATTCTTTTAATATTTTAAACTTACCATAAAACTAGAACACTAATAGACTCTCTTAATGTTGTTGCATATTCCAATTTAAATACATGTTTTTTTTGTCAAACTATCATAAGTTTTTAATATACCTGCACTAAGTGCGCGTGTATTTCAAACAAATAAAATAACTAAATCCAATCAACAATAATAATCGCTAATCACCGTGCATTAAGGATAGATTTTTTCCACTTAGCATTTAAGTCCTAAATCCTATCTAGGTCCTAGATCATCACTGTAACTCTATATTTTTCTACTACTAATACATTTCACGAATTAACTGAAACATACTCGATATGATGGGTTATCAACGCTACAAATTAAGCTACAACACTATTTCATTCAAATAATAAACACATTTAATAATCGGTAATACGTTATCGGTTGATCGTTATTAAATTTCCAACGATTTCATTTTTTATAATATGTAATATATTATCATTTTCTAAAATTTATTTGTTTGGTCTTGAATCAAATATGAGTGTGTGCAATAGGTACGTACTATACCTATTCTGC
Source organism: Sipha maydis (assembly GCA_034509805.1). Classification (NCBI taxonomy): domain Eukaryota; kingdom Metazoa; phylum Arthropoda; class Insecta; order Hemiptera; family Aphididae; genus Sipha; species Sipha maydis. Next base: position 949,002 of record JASXSY010000032.1, on the reverse strand, counting down.
GAAAAGTTGGATCGGATGCCCTGGAGTTCCAGGACGAAACAACTTTTATACAGCGGATGTTTTTCGTGTAAATATATAAATCAAGTTTATTAAACGTACCGTGATACTCTTATTTTAAACATACGACTCCAAAAAAGTTTATGTGCGTTTTGGTTTCGATGAACTAATCTAAAATTATCGTAAAATATAAAATTCGGAGAACCATAAAATATTGAATGTTCCAAAGTTGTAAACTTTAATGTCTAAATATGACAAACCAAATTTTAATATCACAAACTTCTTTCAAATATTTGTTTATTCGTTATAAATAGAAGCCTTTTATAAAGTATAAACAAACCAGACTATATTATATACATCTACGTCCTACGTATACTCTATATATCTATACATAATATACATACTGTTACGGGCTTAATGAATAATTATGAAACGTTTTACATCCCACAAACAACGTTTGCCAAAAATAAATAAATTACTATGTATTTTATTAATTTCGAACTAAAGAGCAATTAATGTTTTCACGTTAAAAACAATGAATACCATGGTAAAACCAACGAGTAAAGTTCATAAAATTATTTGTATAGAAGAATCGAATAATCAATTAAGTGTGATAGAATGTGAATACATAATAATTGTATTTTAGTTATAAGGCTTGATAGTTATTTTATTAGAATCAATCCTGTTTTAACAATTTCACTATTGTTTAATTATTTTGCGTGGATTTCGCAATTTAGTTGAACTGACAAAAGAATAATTTTGTCCTTCGTTTTCAACAGTTATTCAAAACGAGCCATATCTAAATATATAGCAAATGTAAGCATAACATAATAACAATCTTAACACCGATTGTACGAATACAATTTCAACGACATTTATAAAATGATTTAAATCATTTGTGAGCGAAAACCACTAAACGTAAACCAGATTTTTAGTAATTTAAATCCAATTACCTAAGTCGTGATGAGCTATACAAACGAAAAAATCTTGGTCTACAATTAGCGAGTTTTCTACGGTTCTTTTTTCCATTGATCTAACTTCACTTTTGCGTCAAAAGAAACCATTACTATGGAAGTATTTATGAAAACTTTAACGTTGGACGTGTTGGAACTGGGCTGAAGATCAATCTGGTTTTCCGTTTTCCCATATAGCAATCACGAAAAAGCCGTATATATGTATTATTATAAATGCATGCATTTGGTCGAATTCATATTAATAAATAAATACATTTTATAGCTGCACGTGTAGCATTCATGAGAAATCTAGTTTCTGTTTTTATCCTCAGTTCGTGTAATATTATGCGCTGTAGTACAGCGGCTGTACATTATTACTTTTTTTCCAAGCTCAGGGGTAGATTGACGTATCGGAAAGTCCGGAATTCCCCAATGGGCATTGTGTGGGGTAATTATAGAGGAGGGACAGGGTTGATTCATCCACATCATCAAAACATCGACTATGCTTGCACTAGCTATTATAGTTAGTTCGGTGAACTTTCCTAATCAAAAAATATTAATAATCCACCCTTTTGTAATAACACATGTATACATACACACACTCATATATAGACAGGATTAAGATATTTTTTTTTACTAAATATTGCTCAAATCGGAAACAAGGGTTCGTAGATAGTATGTTATTACGAATGTTTAATTTTTTTTAAATTTTTTTATTTTTTTATTTTTTTAAATCTTCGTGAAACGTACTATTCAGTAAATTATAATATGATCAAGTAAATGAATAATATCGATTACGACGAAATTACTTTTTTCCGTCAAAAAAATACTGCTAATCATCGATTCCGGTATTATAAACTAGATCTATTGATTCTAATGGCCATATTTATATCTGATACGAAACCGATGTAGATATTATAAAATGTTTCCTTCGACTGAATCATTACTATCTATTATTCTATTTGGTAAGCCGAAACGTCATGTCGGATGTTACACTCTTCGTCTTCGAGTGTCCACGCTGTATATGAATGTACTCGTACATTGACACTTGGATCTTACACACAATACACAAACGAGTACAATGCATCATTATCCTAACAACGAAATGGTTGTCATAGAAAATTCGTAGTAAAATCATAGTCAATATCGTAGGATTAACCGATTCAGGTTTTATTAAGATGTTTACACAAAATTCACTACGGTTTTGATTGTGATTTAACTGCGGATTGTTATGACAACCAAATCGTTGTTAGGGAAACGATGCATTCTACTCGTTTATAGTTTTCATTTGACAAGTGTGACATTCAGCGTGGCGTTTCGGACAATATTTTAACATGACCCCCAGAGATAAGATGTAATATCCGGTATACTATGTATTATTGAACACGCAGAACATTAATATTAATAAATCCCGATTTTCTCGAATTAAATAATTAAAACGAAAACATTTTATTTATTTATCAAGAATTTGAATATTGATTGTGATATTTTAATGAGTAGAAAAACGTTGCGTATTGTTAGTCTTATCGAATAATAAATTAATAGCTCATACTATGTTTTTCCGATGGAGATTTGTTGTTTTTTTTTTCAACATAAAATAATTTTTACTACGTATTATTTACTAAGATTTGTTTTCTGTATCATTTACAGTTTTGTGCCACAGACGCGTGTTAAATGAAATGAAATTTGATATTTGTATGTCGACTATCGAGTGAATTTAACATTTAAAATTGACTGTGGTACGAGAAATATTGTAAAAGGGAACATATGTGGTTTGCTTTGTGCTCACAGTAATTCAAAAGAATCGACATTGATTGTTGTGAATACAGTATTTTTTTAAAAATCAATTGAAATAAACATTTAGAAGACTTAAGGTAGAATGATCATTAAAGTTTATCAACAGAAGACTATCGATGAATTTGTTGGAATTAATATGAAAATAAATCCGATTCGATAAAAAACTTTTGACTATATATTGGCTGAAACAACTTATTATAGACGCAGGGTTATTTTTCTTATTATTATTTCGGTCGTATAATTTTTGGTCAATCTTGCTCCCGCGTTTCGTAGTTTCAAAACAATAATTCATGTTTTACAGACGATTCCAATATATTGGCAGTATTGGTACACTATTATAAAGTCAGGGAAAGGAAAAGAGGACGAGATGGATCTTTCGTGTCAAATTCACAACTTCGAAAAACATTTTCCAAAATTACTGAAAACAAACGACATTTTAAAACCAACAATTCTGTTACTCAATTCACGGCCGAAAACGGATCGGATCATATAGGTAGTAACAATTGTATATCTCGCCAAAAGAACCGTAACAAAAGTGATTTATTGTATTATATATGATATCAAGTCATTGTTTTTGTTATGGGCATGTGCGTGACACAGTATTTTTTCTACGGTCAAACCACATACTATAAATGCCATATTGTGATACCATACGCTCAAACTAAAACCAAATAAACGGAAGTTTGAAATTATTTAGAATATTACTGGTTAATATATAAATATAAAATAAAAATATATTTATTTTAATAGTAAAACACGACCGTCATGGAATAAAATTTTTTCAATATCATGATTTCCTAAAACATTATCCAAATAATTTTCTTATCCTATACCGATGAAACTTAAAACACCAATATATACAGGGTATTTAAGAATTATTTTTCAGATGCAACACGTTTTTGTGGTATTCAATTGTTTTAATTACATTTTTTTTATTAATATTATAATAATACGCAACAAAAATAATGATTCAAGGTTTTTTTTTTTTAAATTTAAATCTAAAATATTCCTTTATCGTTTTACACAAAAATTCAAATAATCATATGTTAATCTGATATTTAGAAAAATGTTGGCGATAAAATATTTTATAAATATTCAGTCAATTATTTATCAAACTTTTTGGATATTCGAATTCGACTGTAATAACTAATAAAAGATTTAATGTCTTCGTAATCGGTCAATACTGGTCATCGTTGAAATAATGAGGAATCATTACCTGTGATAACACCTTGTGTATGAGATGCGACTAATCGATGTTCTTACAATTCAATAGAAATAAAAGCCACTGGACGAGAATAAGTCGTGGGTACCTAATTCGTCATTTGACACATAGCCCGTTTTAACTTTTTTATGTATTACTTTTCGCATTTTTGTTTTATTTCCACATTATTAAGATAAAGACTATAGTTATGATCTGTTATCGACATATTACGCGTACAGCTAATACTAATTCTATTGCACGAGCATCGTATGCGCTGTGCGTGGATCGGACGTGTGTACATATTTGGTTTTTGATTTCCGACCCCAGCGTAACACCGAGTGCTCCCCCTTTCTCCCTTCTCTGCATTATAATACTTACGATATCGGCGCGTGGATTTCACGTTTTCTCAGAGAGAGAAAAAAAAATAAACACTCACGATGTAAAAGCACGATCGAGTAGATACGAAAACTTCGTCCCGACGTTCGTGGGCGGTGGACGAGGCACGTGCGCGCCAACGAGCCAAGCGGCGACGGAGTTCGGGCGAGTCGCGCCTCGGCGGAAGGGTAGATGAAAAAATCGGTTCCGCGAGCAAATAAAACGCATTCGCGCGCGCGTTACGATAACCGCGGGAAGTCCGTTGCCGGGCGCGCAGGTGCCGCGAACGGCGTTCGCAAACGCACCGGATCACGACCGCGGTAACATGCGGACGGCCGGTATTGCGTACGTACCGCGCCGTACCCGTTTCAGTAGCGGCCGCAGCCAGCGGTCCGTTCTTCTCCCGCCGTCCCGCTGCTCTTCCCGTCCGCTGACGACCGTTGGCCGGGCACCGAACGCGCAACATTTGTCTCGGAAGATATACTTCTCGGACAGACATCGTAACGGCGAAACGTTCATCGTTTTTCCTCTATCGCTCTCTAACGTACGTCGGCGTGTCTCGGACGCGTACATCGAAACACTACGTGTGCAATTCGACACCCGTTACCGCATTCCCAACCGTCGAAATTCTTCCGGTACCGAAACGCGCTCAATTCAGTAACGTTCACGAACCGGTTCGACGCTCGGGGTTTACTTTGATTTCGATCGTTTTCCGAAAAATAATAACCCCGGCGGGACGCGTGACGACCATGGTCTAACTTTTATAGACCTGTAAGTTTTTCCGAGTCGTGACGACCGCTCGAAAGAGAGAAAAAAAATATGCGACCACGCCGGGTCCCCCCCCCAGAAGCGGCACTGAGCGAAATGTTTGAATCTATAGATCGCGATGGTGGTCTCAACACGGAGTTTCCGTTGCCGGTCCGATTGGTTTTTGGGATCGGTGCACAGGTTTGAGGGCCTCCCGACGTGCTTATCTTATTTTTATGCACATTTATACACTTTAAGGTTTTCTGGAAGTTCGTCGACGAGAACAACCGTCTCTGCCGGTGGCGACGATGTTCCAAGAATATTTTTCGTCGGCAAAACGACGTCACATGATTCGCGACACTGCTCGCTCTCCACCATCTCAGCTCCCCCGCAACCACGGGACACTTGGCGTTCCGCAGGATAACGCGCGTACGGCACACACGCCTCGTCCAAAGGCGCTACGGTAACGTTATCGTGCGCATACGGTTTTCCGCTCGACTGCGCATCGCACGACCGTTCACGGTACGTGCACGTCCCCGAGGCCAACGCGACGGTTCGCGTTACGGTGTGTTCCGATCGCGCGCGGCAAGCTTGTGGGCAGCGGAAGAACGATCCGCCGCCAACGAAGGCGGCGACCCCGGACGGGGGCAGTGGCGTTTCAGCGTTCCGAGGAAAGGCCCAACAAGTCACGACACGTCCGCGACGACGCCCCACGTGACTGAGGCCCCTTTCACGCGACGCCACTATGGTGGCGCGGCCAAATTGGTGGCGCAACTAGCCGCGATCGCATAAAGTGGCGCCACCAAAATATATTTTTATGGTGTTTCGTGAAAAACGCGCGTCCTCTTCGACCGATCGGCCACCAGTCGCACGACCAGACGTATCCGCACTGTGTTCAACGACATGGACAGCCGAAATTTCGATACTGAAAAATGTATATTTGAAGTAGAAAATCGTCCTGCCATCTGGAATTCTGCGAGTGAAGAGTATGCAAATCGTATTTTAAAAAGAGAAGAGTTGGGAGGAGTTTGTGGACATATTCAGTATCCGTTATGAATGTGATATTTTTTTTTTTCTTTGCACGTCTACTACGGTAGTACAAATAAGCAACACATGCCAACTCCCATTTTGGAACTAAATATTGGTTTAATTAGCCTGTTTAAATGTTGTACATCGTAAAATAAAATAATGCGTCTGGTGGCTATACTTTTTTGGTGGCGTCGTGTGAAAGGGACCTAAATTGATCATGACAAATGCCATTCAAACCGTCGACCCTTGACGATCTGGACGAGTTTTCCGTCGCACACCGAATTTTGTTCTAAAGCAGCAACGGGACTTGCTTAACGGATAAGACGAAAATAAACCCAGGCAGGCAACAGGTGATCGGAAATGTAAATAGTCTTATCAGGTGGCACTGCTAGGTGACTTCCTCTTCCGCTTGAAAATATTATTTATAGAAGAATTCAGTCATCTGACTTACTCGTATACTTATTGTGATGCGTTGATGGATTGAAATTATATTATTATGAGAAAAAAAATTTTACATAAAAGTATTATCATCTTTGTCGCTGCACGATTATACAATGCAATAATAAATTACGTTTTGTTCAAAATTGAATTCTGAATCCCCGTGAACAACCAATTCAATTGTAGATATTGCACGGTCATATACGTTTATCAAATTCGTCTGTCACACGTACTGAAAAAAAAAACTTCACGACCAGATTAGTCGTCCCTGTTGCCCCCGCGGTAGCTATGTCACAGACAAGTGTATGTGCGGCCGGAACGACAGGAAAACTGTCATGGATCTCCGACTAAATGTGTCGCATCAGTCAACCTCTTGCGATTAATGCGCATCATTATAATGCGAATCGAAGTATAATCGATCACGTGAACCGTAAAAATATTTCGAGAATCACAACGCTTTGCAGCGATTTGGTGCAGGTAACAAAGGTAAACTTTGTTTATGAACATTAGACTGAAACTAAATACTCGTATATTCACCGTCCGAAAGCTCTACGTATCGTGTCGAAACAATGTCAATAATCGATGAATTGTCAAAATCGTTCGACTCGTCGTATTCGAATACGCGTAACTATCAACAGTTGACGCGCGAAGTAGACAATCATTAATATTATTACTAATATTATTATTATTAATCGTTCGTCTAAACGTATTATTTACCCTTGTTGCCTTGATAAATTTTTCGGGATACATTAACGGTTCTTTAGCTCTCCCCCTCCCCTTCCCAACGTACGCGTTCGCCACTCCGGTACGTATTTAAGTGTATAAGTATGTATTATTATGATGCTACACATGATAGCGTTAATTTATGCATTCGTTTCGTCCCGTCCTCTATTGTTCAATATCCTAAATACCGTTCACACATTACATTATACCTATACGCGTATGTGTGCATATATGTCAGCATAAGCTCATACACGCCTGTTCGGTGTTTTCGTATTTTATTGTGTATGGTGGCGCGTATACGGAAAAAAAAAAAAAAAACATAAATAAAAAAACAACATCGCGTTCGGTGTCTTCGGTATACACATTGTATCTTCGTCAATTGTTGTACACACCGCTGTATAATAATTGTTCTTAAACGTGCATATTTTATCATCACAACAACAATACTGTAATGTATATCTCGCGTATTGTGATTATTAATTCGTCGTTCAAAACAGAAACAAAAAGAAGAAAATAATAGTAGGTCCCCTCCTCCTTTCTTTATCGTTATGTGCATACATACATACATACATATATATATATATGTATAATCGTTCACTCACTCTTACTCATCTTCTATCTCTCTGCGAGCAGTTTTGTTTCGGTTATCGTTCGAAACGCGTGGCGGGGGGAGTGGAAATGGATTCGATTGTTTGTTAAAATATCATGCGGAGTGCCATCGCATCGACCTGCCGCCCGCCGTGGTCGTGATAGGCGTTATTTTCATCTTCGTGGCTTTCGTCGTTTTGCGTCCAGTGAACGCGTGTATACTCGACCATACCGGTGGGCGGGGCGAGAAGCGTTTTCTTATCCGTTTTTGAGATTCGAATCACAGCAATAATAATCGTAATACTACCGGGGCCGTCCGTGCGCACCTGAAATTAATGATAGTGGTCGCGAAACGCGAAACGCGAAGACACTCGGCAATATTATTATTATAATACTCGCTAGCCCGGAATATTGTTGTACCATCATTTTGTTCACGACGGCGGTACGACGTACATTTCGCACGGCCAAACCAGAAACAACACGTAACTAACAACACTAATCGGACCAACAGCCAGTACCGGTAGAGCTGCAGCTCTCGTTATAATTGTTAGTATTTTCCTATGCAACCCCCCCCCCCCTCCCCCTAACACAGTACACCAGGTCGTGAATCCGTCCACGCCCACGAGTTTTCGAATATTTTCACACTCGGATTCCATGCAGCTGCACCGGACACGCGCAAGTATAATAACGAGTGCAACAAGAGGTGTTTCGTATTATTTAACGGCCAAGCGTATTCATCAGCCAACTTCGACGCAAATGTCTGCGAGTAAACGATGACGTTACACCGTCCAAACGTTCCCGAAAACGGTACCCTAATAACCAAATATTGTGCCCAAGACGAAAATTCAATATACGCCCTTATGCATTTCCAATTTAAAAATATTATAACTAATCGAAATCATTTTCAATAACTGATTCAGTTAATGTGAAGGACGTTGCCGTTTTTGTAAATTAAATGTACAACATTTACCGTTGCAATTTCTAACATAAAATGCAAATTTTTCATTTTACGCTCCCACAGGAATTGCGTCAAGGGCGTAGGCACCTTTGGCCCCTCTCCTTGCAACGGCTATGTCCGTGAATATCCGCCTCCTGATTTTTTACAGACAGGATTAAGTGCTAAATGCATACATCACCGGATTTCTACCTGAAGAACGCATAATTTAATAATATTATACGGTCTTACTATTACACGTATCCGAACTCCCGAACCACATCCACGACTACACTCGGAACGACATTACTATACGTCTAGCAAGCGTTTGCCCACTCGAATTTATTGTGTGTCTGTAATCGGTTCCAAATGGCGAGTGTGTAAAGAATTCGACGCGCATAAACGGAAATTTATCGAAAAATGTAAGTGTGCTCATGCGATTGTGGAAAGTGGTTGGGCTACGATGAAATCCTACGGTGGACGGTTTTGCCTACAGGAGGTGGAAATATCAGGAACCAGGTTTCTTGGTGAATAGGAAAAAAGTTAATAGAGGATACGAGGGTCTAAGAAACCATCGAGTGACAACCTGACTGAAAGAGTTGTTGGTGATTAGGTGACAAGATGAGCAGCATATAAAAGAAATCTATCCCTTACGCGTACGAGCGAAGAATTGCAGGTTTCTCATTAGATAAGGGTGCTTCACTGTAACATCGTATTCTAAGACATAGACGAATATAAAGCGACCGAAGCTTGCAAAGACGACTAATATTGTTTAGAAATGTTCGCAGCAGATCAATGAACGCGTGTACGTACCTAATGTAATATTTATGTACGTATGTATAGAGCGGTGTACGAACTGTGGGAGAGATTCGGAATAATTACCACCCTAGGAATAATGAAAAAAATCGTGAATATATTAACGTGTGTTTAGAATGTAGTATTTGCCAATTATATATGAAGTCACAAAGACATCCGAAATTTTCCGTCCGAGAAGGTGTGAAAACAGACGTTTGATACTGACATAAAAACTGTGTACATAATTTAATATTCTCGCCCTCCCCATGTGAAAATTGAATTCACGCCACTGTTAATATACATATAGCTATCGCAAGGAACAATATGGTCTCACCGCACGTTAAAAAATGTACATACGAACCGTGTAAATTATATCCGAAAATTATCGTCCGCCGTTTTCGAATCCCGACGATCACGGCTTATAATGAGACTTGGCGGTTATTAGCGCGCGTGTGTACGCGTACGACAGAATAATAATTTATCGGAAACCGAGTATACCTGAGTGCATGTGCCCGCACGTACCCAACCTGTGGGTTCAAATAGTAATCCGTGAATAAATATATATATACATGTATATACATATAAAACGAACGGCTAGGAAGTGAAGAACCCATTATAAGGATTTCCGTGAGCAGTAATTATGATACACATAATATTACGCCATAATGTATGGGTACGTACATGGGTTGTGCGTCCGTCCGCGTAGTATATGTAACGTAGGTTTTAGACACTTCCGCGGTCCGCGTAATTCGAAGCTATACGATTCACTCGTTAGTGAACGGTTTTCCGAACGATGTGTTCGTTGTTATAGTCATTATCAACCGCCGAGTGAATGCAATACGTGCCACGAACGGTACGGGCGGAATGTCGGACGGGAGTTATTAAAAACAACTAACAAGTATAAATGTACTTTCCCGGAAGTCGATAACCCGACGAGAATTCGACCCCCTCGGCTTCGGAGGTTCGTCAAAGTGGTGTGCCTCATCGTGTGCAGTGTGTTTACCGTTCGCGTAACGTATTGCACGCGTTCTGCAACAGCCGCGTACCGAACCCGAACAGTATCATAATAACGTGTAAGCAGTTCACGAAATACGTTCTAACGCGGTCGAAACGGAAAACGTAAATATTACGATCAAAAATATACCGCGGTGCCGACGTAAGACATGGCCAAATTATCAATTTCATGTTTTCCGCGTTTTATTCAACTTTTTACCGTTGATTTAAAATCAATAAAGTGTACTGTAGCACACGTTTGGGTCATAATTTTTTAAACGGAATTCCACGTATTCGGACCGAGTGAAAAAAATCCTTCGATTCGAAAAAAAATATTATGTCGAGTCAATGGGTGTTTTTCCCCCATCGCATGAACGTTATTCAAAGGTCAAAATACCGAATTCGGGCGATAAAAATCTGCTTGGGTGGGCCACCGCACTAAATACCCCGCAACCATTCCACTCCTTCTTATTATTAGGTACTCGAAATAGGATAATAAATAATATTTATTGGCCCGAAAAACCATAAAAGTTCGTTTCTACGCATAAATCATCGAATTACGAAATAAAAATATTCTCGTTTTGCGTACCGAAAGAGATGCGCGAACCGTCAGCACTCCGTTCGAACGAGTACGCTCGTAACGTGTAGGTACACAATATTAGTTACGAGATTAGATTTGTGGGAAACATCGTCGGAATGAAAACCCTTTACGCTGTATTCCCCAAGCTCGTGTAACAATAACACGATCGCGTCCGCGTGAACACGTCAACGTAAAAGCGCGGTCGATAAACTTTCGACGAACGTTGTCGCTCTACTTCCATGTACCGTAAGTTACGCCGAATCGATAATAATCAAATAGTACATTATTCATGCGTTATTAATTACTGGTAACCAGTCAGCCGTCGCGGTCTTAGCGCGACACATAATTTATATAGTTGCAACACATTTTAGAAATTTAATTCGGCGTTGCTCGCAATTTTCCAAATACCGCGGACACAACGGTTTTGTACGCATGGGTGCTAGACATACACACAGCAGTTTCTCTGTCCAGACCACTAATTGATATAAACCGTAAAAATTAGGAAAAATAAAAAACAACCATTGCAGTCCTCGCAACAAGAATTTTACCGCGCTTAGCACTCCCAATTGTCCTGAACCTTTTGAAAGCTGCCACTCCTCCGAGAAGCGAAGTATTTTTCAGCGCCTCCGTCCGTAAGGATACAAAACTAAATAAATGGTATACCTGTAAAGTGTACAACCCAATGGTGTATGCAAGACAAGAGTATGTCAAGGTATGACAAGGGTAATAACAAGGGTTGATATTTTTTGAACCGATGGCGCGTCAACGGTAATTCGATTTTTAAGTTCCGACGTGCAAATATGCTCTTTGTCCACCAAACCCCCAAAAGTCGCTCACTGCCACCGTCGACCATCCTAAAAACAAGTTGATCGCCCACTCGGCTACAATATCGTCTCCGCCGTGAACCAATACAGGTCGTCGTACGCGAACCGGCATTTCGACGGGCGTTTTGCCGTTGCAGCAGTAGCAGCAGCGACAACGGTGTTGTACGCAGTAAGAAGATGCGATGCGTGTAGTAAATCGGTAAGCCCATAGGGTGTATACGAATAGACGTGACGAAAATGTATGCGAAGAAAAATTAAAAATATTATGTCAATATTACGGTGAAAAATGTTTGCGTTCGACCCCATCGATTTCTCGCGTCATTGCGATGCGTAACGTACAACAGTAATATCATAATACAAACCGTGATGTAATAATGCACCCCCGGTTCCGAGTGTACAGGGTACAATGCAGGAAGTCCTGAAACGTCTGCCACGAAACTCGTCAGTAACCATATTTGATAAATCTGACTCCAACAATGAAATTAAGGATCCAATGAACATTTTACACAGGCACTTTTTGTTGGGAAATATTTTTGTTTTATACAATTTGTATACAAAACATTTTTTCATATTTCCAAAAATTCAACAAATTTAATTAAATAACTCCAAACTATCAATTTGGTCAGTTAAAAATGTTGCTCTTTATTAATTTTCTTTAAAAATAATACACTTTGAATAAATAATATACATATATACTTTTTACTTAAACTTTTACGTTCTATAATTTAAATTCTATACATTTTTTCGCCAAGTATCATATTTATATGGTTAGATCGAAAAAATAACAATACTTTGTTTACGATTTTTCAAGTCCCAAGAGGCACGGGAAGGGAGTAAATCCAAAATTATTTTCTTATAACAATGAAAAAAGTGAGGGTCCCTACATTAAAAGAATAACAATTTTTTTCTCAATTATATAAATAAGCACCATCTTAGTGTACATATTTCAAATATTGTTAATCTTATAATTTAATTCGTCCGCAGGGAAATATTTACGATAACATAAAATAATATTCTCAGAAATATAACAGTATAAAATACATTATGTTCGTCTTCTTTCGGTTAACCACATCCACCCGACTATAGTCATCATTCCCATCCCTTTATCTGTAGTAATTTTTCAGTGGTCATTCATTAATCATTATGTTAAGTTATAACATGTCCGCTAGTTTTAGTTTACTATTTAAATATGGACAAATTTGTTATTCAATTCAATTATAAAAAAATAAAATTATGCGATGATAATGAACAAAATCGTATTGAGTTAACAGAACAGAGAAATAAAACGATGGTGTTACCTATTATTTGGAAAGTTTTTCAAAACCATGAAAGATGGTGGTAAGCATGTTATCATGTTACTGTTATCATTTTAGTGCATATTAAAATATTCCTAAAATATTATTTTGAATATTTGTCACAAAATCAAAAAATGTTGTTAAGAAAACTATAAATAGTATGACGAAAGTAAAACTTTAATTATATATCACATGTGTAACATCGGGATTATTTTATATAATCAATATTAAAAACGGTTATTAGTGATAAAAATAGAGACCAAGTGCAACGTATTTATCACTTGGTGAATGATTTTAATTTAAATCACATTGTTTTTTTTTTTTTTTTTTTTTGTAATATTTCAGAAAAACACTATTGTTGGTGCAATCGAATGTTTTAACTGTCGATTGTTTCGTAGAGTACACCACCATATCGACAATCCTCAAAATATCGGTTGACTCATTTTACCTGTTATCAGGTCGATATACTTATTGGAAAACTAGAGGTGACTAGTACACACGGTGTGCCCTACACATACAAATGTATTTTCTCCTACGACAAAATCGTGTACGTTAATACTGTCGTCGTGATCATTATTTTTACAGTCGTCTCGTGTGCTGAAAACGCGTACACGTGTATATAAAATACCATTTATGTAAGTGAATTCTCACGTGCTCTTCCTTCCTGACTCCATTTTCTGTTCACTGCACGATGCTCCTTTTTTAAATCTTCGATCTCGCTCGCCGACAAAGTCGATTTTTCATACAAAACCGTGTATTTGATTTTTGTTTCTTCCCCTACGGGTTGGTCTACAACTCCATTTCTCCTTTCTTGTCGATTTCTCGCTTACTCTTCTAATTCCTATAGCATTCTCACTCTTACGTCATTTCAATTTGTCCTGTATACGATTATCAAGGATTTCCTGTGCTTATCGCTTCTTTTATCGTACCTTCCACGGTAGTATTAAGCAACTCTCTTCTGGATGTCTCGAAGCACGCCCAACCGTTTTCCAACACCTCGTTCCAATCGCATTCATGAATTCACGTTTTTCTTTCACTGCCCATTGTACCTGTTCGTTTGTTTTCCTCTCTACAAAACTTATTCTTTCCATATGGCTCAAACACCTAACAGGTGTATTTGAAAGAACAAAATTATAACTGCACGACGATGATTAAATAATATAATAACTGTTTTATTACTATTATAATGATAACGAAACTTCCAGCCATTATAACTCGTTATTTCCCACCAGTCGTAATTATGACGTAATAATATTATTATTGTTATCAACTTATTGCAGCACACGATTATACGATTATATTATATGTTTTACAAACATTACACGGTCGTACGTATCTTGCACACGACGGCGTAGGTACGTGTGTAGTTCTCTCCGGTCTGTCGATAATAATGAAGACGACGGTAATGATGAGATGGAATAATGATATTATATGGTATTGCAATAATGGCAATATGAAAATGATTGGTGCCGGTACGAATGTTACACGGTGGACCACAGATATACGGTTGTCCGGTGCTCGAGTAGATAATGCTGAGAAACGGGCTCGGCCGGTCTGGGTCAGTGGTTCTCAAACTCTTTTGTTCACAAAGTGCCGAAGATGCCGGAAAAATATCCGCAGAACTCCCAAAAACATAGCACATAAAAAATTAACGTGACGAAGATTTACCTAAGATTAACGGTCCGAACATTTCGTTGTACAATGTATACGATCTATAAAAATGCAACAATCGTTTGAGAATTTAACTAGTAATGATTATGGCTCGGATGTTTATACACTCGAAACGACTAATGATTTCGCCTTCTTCGGGTACTCGAAACGGTGCGTGAAAGGGACCGACCACAAAGAAACCCAGTCGTTCGTGTATATCACTACGCCATCGTGCACTCTCCGTTCAAACCTACCTCTTTAAATCTTTTCGAACACCAACCCTATCCGGAATACGACTAAAGCGTCCAGCGGTCTCCAAATAATCGCTTATGTGGTAGCACTTCCGGTCTCAAAGATCTACAGCCAACGGTATACCTGCTTTCTGCATTCATAATATATTTACACTAAAATAATCATACGAGTCGATCGGGTCACAGGAAAAAAGAGTTTCACAAGGACATTGCTTAACCTCGGGGTGTAAAGTAAAGCCTATACTTTCCAATTCCAAATCTTCCGAAAATCGTCGTCCAAATTCCCCCATGATTCTATAACAAATCAATAGCGTCTTTTCTTGTACAACGACTGTCCAAAACACGGTAAAATTATTATCTGTAAAATCTCTATAAATCCATATTCCCCTCGATAATCCTTATCCATTTTCAATAAAGCAACGTAGGCAGAAACATCTCACACCCAAATCCGCGTTTTTATAGCGTTAAATGGTTTTTTTTTTTTCATAATTTATAATCGGTCAATGCATGGGTGCCGGACGGGTTCGCTTTGTGTTAAAATGACATGAAAATAACTCTATTTATTATGATAATAGCTTATATTGTTTGTATGTTTCTACAGATTGTTATTTTTCCATTGAAAAAAAAAGGTTTTTTTCTGTATCGAAACAACAACTCGGTGGTCCTGCGGAGTGTGTTTGTTTAGTGAGAATCGGGTTGGCATTTTTACACAAGGCCAGCATCTGTTGAATATTTCCCTACGGTCCAGTCACTAAATTATAATCCCAATAATGCAGATTTCAATAATCCTGATGAACATTATTATATACTCTTTATATTCTTAAAGTATGAATAATGAACATTATCCTAGGACTTTAGGAGACATTGTGTGCATCGAGAAACGATTACTGAACAATATTATACAGACCGCGGAGATCAAGTATATAGACATGATGATATAGTCTTGAAATAAACAAATTCTAATATTTTTTTTTAAGTCTTATCGTGTACAATATCACTAAGACTGGTCGAAAGTTTGTTCACACTTGACGCTGTGCAATATATTAAATAATTTGAGAATAGTATTCGCTCGAACTGCAAAGATTTTCTGAAATCCACGTAAGACAGTCAACTGTGTTTATTAATAAACGTGATTTGGTACGTTTGATAGAGTAATTTGCATATTATTAGCCTCAACAATTTGTTGTCTATAAAAGCTTACTCGAGTCGAAATAAACTTCACTCGATTATATAGTATATGATATAGTACGAGACAGCACAGTTATAGATATATTATTTACGCCTAAATCTACCATATACTCGTATATATATATATAATACAACTGATAGCTTTTATTGCACATCCATGATTTTATATTGACGTTATTGTTCATTATACGCACTTAGTCACCAATCAGCTAGTTTAATTCTAGAAATTCGCGCTTGTTATTTTCATTTCACAATCAAGATAGGATTTTTTTTATTTACTTCTACGTAGATAATATATCTATACGTCGTACAATAAAATATATTTTTAATAATGCAAAAAACATCACATGTAATCGATTTTCGATAATATAGTTTTGAATTGTATTTTCCTTTTTTTTCATATAATAATAATCTAAACAGACCATCAACACTACTATGCATTTTAATTCCGTTCACTTAATTTAGTTTAGTTTTGAAGTTTCATTATTTTTTTTCGTTATCGAGTCGTACGCCCTATAACATATAATAGAAGTTGAAAGCTTTCTGTGAAAAAAAATTCGTTTAACTATTACTTCTCGAAGAAATACATTTAACTAATGATTTTGTTTTCGGCAAACAATCGCGTTTGAAATGCGTCTCTTACAAACTTGTGACAAGTTCAAATTTAATCGAGTTAATGGATTTACCTGAACTTAATTTTCTGCACTTCAGATGAAAATGATTAAATAGGCAAGACAATTTTCAGTGTAAATAATAAATTATTTTCAACGGTTCCGTACGTGTACGTAAACCAAACGGTTCGCGAGAAAATATTTAATGAAATAAACTTTTTAAACGTTATCGCGGTGAATTTTTATTGGAATTTTAACGTTTGGTTTCACGTATAAATGTATCGTTCAGCAAAACAAATTTAACTAGAATTTCAAAACGATTGTCGTGCGCAAGAGATTCGCCTTTCCCGTTTGACACGCATCGTTAGTAGGTACACGTGAAATTCATTAATTTTTATTATTTGGTTCCCGCATTTATTTTTACGTGCGAACATCCGCTTAACAATAGTTAATAGGTCTCGCAAGAATCGAACACCCATATCCGTTCGTTTGGTGAACGCTGTTCGTAAAGACTATTGTTTAAAATATCCGACGGTCGAAGCAATATGAAACACGCAACACCGCAGTCTGTACGTTTACAAGACCAACGTTACGTCATAAGGTATTTATTAGATACTATTACTTATCGTCGTGCTTTTTCGTCCGATAACGATAACTCATTTATAATATGCTTCAAATAGTTATAGTTCGTTCGTTTCTACGAGTATTCCCAAAACTATTTCACACGGCAGCGTGTAAATATGACGTGGTACTTGCACCGATATCGTCGGACCTTCTTGCAGCAGCGCAGACATGGATAGTCGCAGTACATCTCGACATTATTTGTATTTCGCGTTAAAGAAGGGTGGAAAAAAAAAGGAATATAAAAAGAGTGCGTATAAAAACGTACGACGAGTTATTCTACACGTTTATTATTCCGCAAGAGGGTAAACATATCTATGTGAAATATATTTTATAACATATAAATATACGTGTGTGTGTGTGTGTTGGAAATTCGATTTCAAAAGAACCCCATTATAATCCTTGGGCATGATACTCGCTCGGTGCGGTCAGGGATCAGCCGTCGTATCTGACTTTACACCTACATACATACATAACACGCACGTCCTTATACATACGTGCACAATCTTTTCGGCGAATATTCGATTTCTGAAAATGTGTTTACTTTACCTCTTCCTCCTCTCCTCCGTCTCGCTATTTCTTTCTCTCGCCCGTACTCAAGTACGTCCCTTTGACACCGACCATCGAGCGTTGGATTTTTACATATAAATACACTATTGGACGGTAAACCCACACGCACGCGGTGGCGTACGATAATAATAATAATAATAATAATAATAATAATAATAATCGAAATGTGACGACTGTTATTGAAACGTCAAGAGGAAAAAGAAAAAAATGGACCAGTGATTGACAGTGCCATTATACGCGCGACGATTGTTTCGTACGGGTCGGCTGACGGATACGCCGTGCCCTTTTGACTGCGCGGGATCCGAGAATCCAGGCGCGCGCACGCACGGCACTTGAACGTTGCCTTTTGTCGTGCGCACCACTCGCCGGTGCGCGTCCCCGTCTCCTTTCCCCGAGGCGGCCCACAGCGACGGCAATAACGATAACGAAACGCAGTGCCTCGAACCCGCGGCATGCGGCACAGCGCTACAGACGGCATTCGGCTATCGGATAGCGTGCGGCAGTGCTCTGCGCGGTCCGTAATTTTAGGGAAAGTGTTAACAAAGGACCGAACCGATTGCCGAATTTTTTTCATTAGACCGGACCCGGTCTGAAAATCGAACATTTCTGACCGAGACCGAACCGCCGGTCCGAACAAACCAATTTCGAGCTGTAATGGTTAACAAGTCGGACCATGCAGATCACTAGTACGCGGTCTACCGGAAAACTCTTTTCACCGACCACCGTAGGATGCAGTCTACCTGCGGCCGACCGGCGGAGGCTTAAGATTGCCCCTGATAGATACGGTCCGATCGTTTT
Organism: Sipha maydis; assembly: GCA_034509805.1. Taxonomy (NCBI): domain Eukaryota; kingdom Metazoa; phylum Arthropoda; class Insecta; order Hemiptera; family Aphididae; genus Sipha; species Sipha maydis. Next base: position 930,044 of record JASXSY010000032.1, on the reverse strand, counting down.
CCTCGGTTTATCCCTACGGTCTTGTACTCTACGACTTTTGATGACGACCACTCCGACATTTTGTAAAACCATGCGCTCGAACGCTTATTGATCACGTGACACTACAGTTCGGTGCGATTTTCGAACTAGTTAACCGGACGACACGAATGTTAGCCAACGAAAACGTTATGTCGCCTGGTTGACAGTGCTTTGAAGGACTGATCGAAATTATGAGCAGCTAACGTGAAACACTACAATTATATTTTGACTATTCTGGGATCAAATGGTTTGTCTTCCAGGGAAAAATCACTGAAATACGCACTGCTACAGTTTATACACATAAACATTTCACTTCCTTGGAGAACATTTTTTTTTTTTTAGAACGGCATACTGTATGATACAATTTTTAATTTATTTATTCGCAGCATACCTATACTTGTGAACCGCCGGTCTTCCGGTCAGCGGAGACCGCTTGCCGAACACGCTGCGCGCGCGAAAAACGTTTCGTACGCGGCGCACCAGTGTTACAACAACGGACGATTCGCCGGCAACAGCGTTTTCGCGAGGTGCTCGCGGTGGAACGGGAGCAAAAGGAAAAGGATTGTGGAAAAAATAAAACGTTTCATCGCGTTCACTACACCACGTCACAACAATATCTCATCCGCAACTGTTTTGCACGCGCGTTCATAATTGTAACTGACGACATACTCCGTACATGTATATGTGAACACATGCATAGAACTCTTACCGGCGCGCCTTATACTACAGCCCCTTAAATCGTCTTTATACACGTATGAATTGATATCGATTAGGCTAGGTTTGTCCGTCGTTTCTTCGTGACCCCTTCCTCCTCTTCCCCAAGACCCAACACTCTCGACAGTTTTTAAATTAAAACATTAAATGCGTCGAATGTTTAAGTCTCGTGTAAAATGGACCGATTCGGATCGGTTCCGCGTTTATACATACGACGTAATACCTATTATTATTATTATTATTCGGTACGATGGTTGTACAATATAGACGTTTAGAAAACTTATTAAGACCAATTCCCGTGTGATAATATTAAAAAATCGTTTATCGAAAAAAATAAAAAACAAGACGCAACAATAATAATTGTTATCTACGGTTTCCGTAAACAGTAAGTTATTATAGGTATTTAGTGGTCGGCCCACGCGGTAAAATCGGAATAATACATGTATAATTCATCCGAGAGTGTATTGACGGCGATGACGCGATAGCTTCGGTGCACGTGCACCCGCTGCCAAATGAATCTTATAAAAAATACAATTGTAAAAAAATAACTTGTATAAACGATTAAAGAAACAGAAACGGAAAACCGTTCGATATATTGATGGATACGTTATTAGCGAAGCCGAGAAAAGTATAACGCGTTGTATAGTACACTCCATTCGACGAAACGGTTTTTAACTTATCAAATGGGTCCGATGAAAATAATACAACAACAACAATAGTAACAACGAGCTACTCGTCGTCCACGACGTTTGCGCTGCCCGTATAATAATCGTATCACTCCAACCCGTTATTAACCACTTATATTCAAATATTATTCGCGTGCACAAGTGTATTCGTAAAAGCGTCGGCTTAAAAATCGCACGTAATAATAGGTATTATGTAAATCGTAACCGGGTACGCGTGAGCGTGGGCAAATACACATTATTCCAAAGGTCGTAAATCCCGCGAATCAAGACGGTTTCGAATAATTGTAGAGGTCGATGTGAGTGTACCCGATCGAACATTCTCCGACGTATGCCGTACGATCTACAGGGACGGCTGGACAAAATTATACGGAAAAAAAAAAAAAAAAAATGAGAAACAAATTATTTGATGACCGTTTTACTGTTTCGATCGCGAGTCGTTCAGTGCCCATATTACCGGCAAAATATGTACGAAATCAAGTTTACAAACAATATTTTTTCGAGAACAAACAGCACATCTTCTCGCGCTACTGTATATAAATTTAAAACATGTTTCGAACACACAGTTTCTATGGTAGTAATTGTTGTGAACGTTGATGATTCACCGGAGAGATAATGCGCATTTTATTATTTCGATAGAATAATCTATGTAAGAAATACAATTCAAATACGGATTTCTTAAATTACCGTAAATATCGAAATAACCACAGCTATAATCTAAAATAGTGAAATGTCTACCGGGTATTGTTCAGCTAGTTTCATACCTATGCCTATAAATTGTTGAAAAGTAATATTGGAAAAGTTTTCTTTACGCGTGTTTAGCAATAATGATGTTCCACGTTTGTTGTTCGAATTATAATTTTCCCAAACACATTCGAAAATACAAGACGTGTAATTCGAAGAGAAAAATCGTTTATGATATGATAATAAGAAATATCGTTAAGGATTCTGCTTGAACAAATGCTTTGTACCCAATGACTTCTGCGTACACGTACATTCATGCAGCGAAACTGTCACAGAATTTATGGAAAGTGTTAACGAGTCGACTTCGCAAATTGCATTACGTAGTCGATGGATAAATGTGGTAAATATTTGAAATATTTATCTATAGCCCGTAATTTGTTCCACTGCATAATTTGCGAATGCAAAAGTGTGATGATGAAACGTTTGTAATTTTTTAACTTTTATAGAGTGAGTGCATATAATTATTGTTGTATTATGTATTAGTATATTAATGTTCCGTTACGCGATGCTACGACCAATAACGGCATAACGGAAGGGTACTGCATTAACATTGTTCTCAAACCGTACGTGCTGCACTGCGCCGATGCAGTCTTACAAAAGTCCGTCTCCGCTGATTGCGTCTTAAATCAAACACAATTAACGCACAAAAGGGCTGAACAGAGATTGAAACCCCGGGATGGAAGGAACTCGATTACCGGCTGCGGTCTTTGAAAATCAAACCCTTCAGCGCCAATGTACAGGAACGTTCGCCGGGCGCGCGGTGCAGTCCCGCCGACCGTGCAGCCATTCGCAGGACCGCCGCCGCCGCCGTCGTCGTCGTCATGGTCCTGGTCGGCCGGGGCCGTATTGATTTCGACGACGATTTGTTTGCCGAAATAATTACACGCAGCAGAAGTCGCAGATCGTTGCGATACAGTAGGTACACGACTCCCGGACAAAGGTGGTGTACTCTACAGCAGTTAATGCCGGCGTTCGTATGTTGTGATTGGCCGAAAAAAAAAATAAGAAAAATCGCGACAAGACGCAGAGGACGTCGCACACGCGTGCGCGTGGAATTATTTATATTCTCAGCGGTCGAGTTTTTCCAATTAAAAACAATAGGAAACGGAGAGCAGAAAAATCCGATGCCGCTGCGGGCGAGCACGCCCTTGGTTATACGTATATTACAATACACGTGCAGGGTCGTCGTCTCGCCATTACACATTATAATAAGTTATTTATGTATATATCGATATTATACATAGCCGAGGTACATTACAATAAATTATAATGCACGTCCCAATCTCGTCACTTGAATTTATGTTCCGAATGCAAATTCGCGACGGCGACGTATTGTGCTCGCTGCTACTGCGGGTTCGAGAGACCATATACCTGGTATAAATATGTGAAAACAGAGAGAGAGAGAGAGAGAATAAATACGAAATGGAACCGGTGGACGTCTGCAGCGGGCGAAGCCGAAGTGGACTTGTTTCCACAGAACTTGACCAAAAAAGGATTGGTTCCTCAATTATTATTATTACTCGGCTGTTGCTGCTTCGCGATTCCTTATTATCGATGCGTATAATCGAAATGGTCGTACGGAAATACCGGTAACGGGAAGGAACCGTCGTCGTTGAGAATAAAGAAAACGGTGGCGACGGCTGCGGGGTACATAATACGTTATTACATATGTGTGTCGCATATATTGTTTATATATCTTTGTGAAGAGAGAGAGAAAGAGACATGAATGACTTTTGATATTCAAATGAGAGGTAGTATACGATCGAAGCAGGTTTGAACGTCGTCGCGCGCATTTCAATCGCTTGAAAACAATAATTTCTCTAGGATTTCTCATCGCGTATACCTACGATAATAATAATACTATATATATATATATATATATATATATATGATAATATTAATAACATGTCCAATAGTTTTACCGCGACATACCCGTTCGGTTCGTTGTAGTTATTACCGAAGCCAAACCGATTTCTCAAGTAGTTCTCGTGCGTGCCTATGTGTGCTTGTATGTTTTTCACATGTATTTTTGCTTTTTTTATTAATAAACGACCAAGGTATTTAGTGCATATACACGTAGAGGCAGCTGCCCGCATGTTGTGCAGAGCACACTATGTAAAATTAAGGGTTGCCGCGTTTAAACAACGGCTCATTACCGTAAAAGGGTTAACCGCGTGTACAGATAAACTGGTTTACGGATACGCGTGTAATAATAACATATAATATAATATAACATGCATGATGTACCCTCAGACCGTTTACAAGATAACAAACAATAATAATCTCGAAACACAAGTCAAATAATCCTCGAACCGACCCTTTTGTTATCCGAAAACAATGGTGTACGTACCTAACATTGTTACAGTAATGTGTTTTCGATGTAAATGGAATTCCGTGTTTTCTCGGAAACGTCGAGTCGAGGAGTAGAAAAATGACGCTCAAAGACGACTGCGACACACGTCTAAACGCATTGTACTGCACAACCTAAATACGTTCGTGTATCGCACCTTATTCAGCGGTGCCGTCCAGAACTTTTCCGTCGAAGCCAAGCTCAGGTCACTGGAGACGAGCCGCGAGCGGCGTGATTTCAACTGTTAATATATCAGCCAACGAAAATCATTACTAGAAAATACGTAACTTGTGTTTGAACTTTACGTTACATTGCATTCTCGAACCGCGATTTCTTTCGCTGTTCCATCACAATAGCGGTGCATAATTGTTCCATACGGTTTTGCATGGACGTCGTAAATCAAACCGAAATCGTACGCGAACGCACTGCGAATAAAATCCGCGTCACTAATACCGATAACCGGTTGAAAAAAACACACACACACACACACAAGAAACATACGAGAAAAATTATGTTGTTCCAACGCGACATGGTACCTATAGGCGTAACGAGTACAGTAATAAAAAAAATATCGTACACTTTCCGATTGCGCACGTTATGCATTCGATAGCGCACCCTCGCCGTGTACCGCCGCGGTCAACTTTAAGCGCGCAAACAGTACGTAGGAAAACACGAACACACGCGCGCACTGGGATGCGTCTCGAATACGCGTGCAATTGAAGTATGCCGATTCAATGTGTGTTGTGTACAACAGCATTTCTACTGCGTTCGACACGAATTGCTATGTTCGCGAGCGTTCCGTCATTATTTGTGCACCGTAAGTTTTGCACTCGTTAGCGCTGCGGTCCCTCTCGCCGTTCAGACACCATTGCCACGGAGTGCGCAGGACTCCTGTGCGCAATTTTACCGTTTCGAACCGTCTTCGGGATCAACGACGTACTACTAGGCGTGCTCGTCGTTGCGGTTCCAACCGCGGCGGTCGAACCAGTCGACAAAAATATGCAACCATCTGTCCCGGGACGATTTCGGTGTGTGTGTAAGCACGTCATAACGCTACACACATAATACGGTGCAAACGAGGCAAGCCCGACCACGCATTATGACGTGTTAATAACCTCATTATTTCATTTTTATTTCGAAGTTCATTCACGTTGCACGTACAACTATACGCTAACAAATTGTGGTAATAGGTACACGTGTGTAATACGCAAACCTACATCGGAAATCGTAATGATGTGCGTCTACGCAGACCACGTTAACAACGAACGTTTACAAATCGAGGAACGTAACGTGCAATAGACATCGAGTAAGCGCGCGTATAACATTGAAATCATATGCGAAGCAACAGTGTACGTGTGTCCGATATCACGCGTATAAATAGATGAAATAACGATGTTGTTTTGGTATAAAAAACGTCGAATCAACATCGCGGCAGAAAATCGTCGGAGCCAAAACGATCCAGCAGCGATTTCCGTCCGAACGGTTTCCGTACAACACACGCCTCGACACACGCGTATAACATATTGTTGCGATAATTATTCACGGTTCGGATTGCAGCAAACGAAATGATTACTGTTTGAAGTAGCCGGCAATCATTGCTATTTCGATTAATCTTAAAGTGAAACTGTCGATAACATGTACAATAACAAATATTTTGCGCGCAATCACGTTCGCACATATATACATATACTCTCATTCACGCACCGCGTGAAAGTGTTAAAATAATAACAATAATAATAATAATAATAATAATAACACCGCACTGTGAGTGCAGTAAAACCAATACGATTTGTATTACTATCCCCTCGGGACTTACAAATCGTTTGATTGAAAATAACGAATAAAGAATGTGTATACATTGCTCGCACGCGGATATCGTAAGAGTTTTATACTGCTTGCACGGTTTATCCAATAATCATGACAAATATTCTTCATTTCACTGTTTTCGAATCGACCGAACGAATATTATTATCTTGTTCGAAATTCGCGCTGGAAACGTGCGTACGCTGTCGTGTATTGTTTACCACGTGCACCCGCCTCGGATGCGCAATAAATCCACGGCAATCGCGAGCTCTTAGCCGGGAACGGCATAACTTATACGGCCGCGCACACAAGGGTGCGATTTTAGGGGTTCGAACCCTCCTCCCGGAATTTGAAGAAAATTTATATTTATACCCACACACTTAACAGTCAGCAGTGCTCGTCCCGTGTAAATGATATTAGGCACAGCTGCAACTGAATCAGATTTTCCGTCCTTCTTATCGTTATTTGTTAATAATAACTGTTACCATCGTGGCCCTCGAAAATCTCGAGACCCTCCCCCAAACGGTTTTTTTTTTTTTTTCAAGTGTGCGCTCCCGAATGTATTGTCTGCAAACGTTTGCGTTTCAGTTGTTTTCTATTTCGTAAGATCTGCAAAACACTTAAGCGCTGAGGACGACGTTTCAATGACGGGGAGACGGATGCACCGGTAACCGACGGAAATGTAAACAAAGGAATACAATACAACGTGTCAACCAATACGAGTGTGTATACAGGGTAGGTCCAATCGATTCGGATATAATTTTCGCGACGTTTACGGGTGTGTTTACGCGCACGGCGCACGCCGCGGTACGTTTACGGGCCCCTAGAAAACGAAAACTTACGGAACCGTCAACCGTCGACTGTGTACTGTACTCGATGTCGTGCGAAGAAATCGACGTTGACGCGTCGGAGAGAAAAACTCGCGCTCACATATCGGTTCAATAGTGAAATCATTTGAACTATATTACGATTTGTTGTACCGTTTATCTATTTCGTTCTATTTTTTTTTATTATGACCAATATTACTCAATAACCCCAATTTTATTCAGTTTTCCCATCGTGCATCGTACTCAAATTTAACACTGTGAAAATTCGTTCGAGGCTGCATTATCGAACCCCTGATGAGCGTTTACGTAGTAAAAAAATAAAATCGAACGAACATCGGAACGGAGAACGATGATTAGAAGTTTTATCGTGAAACAATAATAAAAGTTTTGCCGTATAGTGCCTGTCCAAAACGATTGCGGAATACGTTTTTTGATGATGTCGTGAAACGCGATGATCAACGAAGAGGAGAGAAGTTTCACACGACTCCTTCGTGTCCTTTTACAAGAAATGCGTATTTACACAGCGCTCGTTGCGTGCACGAGCGCGTCGGACAGGTATTCCGCTCTGGCCACCCCCACCCCTTCTCGCGCAGTTTCTTCCCGTTTCGTTTTCACGGATGTTTTCGTACGTAACGCGCCTGTGTGCATTGTCTCGTTGTGCGCGTTGACCGCAGCAGCAGCAGCATCAGAAAACGAAGGCCTCAAAGTCGGACCGACAGCACGGGGAACTGGTGACGCGGAAACGAAAACCCGTTTAGGCTTGTACCCGGGGGAATCGATCGCGGCCGACACCTGCAGCAACAGTTGTGCACACGTCGAGGTGTCGTTGTACGCGTTAGGTACGTGTGGTGCACGAGATAAGGATCACGTCACTACGAGGCCGTCTCGCGTCCGTCACGATAATAATATTGGCCGTCTCGCGCCTGCACGTACACGTAGCGTGCTGGTGTGTTTTGTGTACACAGGTATTCTTCAATCTCTTTAATCTTCGAGTTGAATGAAAACCATCTCCAGCGACATCCGCCCTAAAGGGTTACGCCGCCGCAGAAGTCGACCGCTGTCTCTCTCTCTCTCTCTCTCCCTCTGTGTAGTTCACGTGTCTTGTCACACAGATCCCCCGCGTCGTTTTTCCGCTCCGCTGTACACGTGAACAACAATCGAACCCATCAGCCGTCAGGATATCGACGACGCGATCGAACGAACCTTTTATAATACTCCCACTGCACGCAGCACACGCCGCTCGGTGTGTACTACGCTATTTACACCGTCTTCGGACCGTCATTGTACGCGTTGTATAATCCTTTCGTCCGCGCGGGGGTTGATCCCTCCCCGTACAGATCCGTATCCCCCCGACGATCGCGTTTCGACCGCCTCCGCGCTCTTTTTTCGGGGGGGGGGGGCAGATGTTTCGCCGCCGCAGAAGTCGAAAACCCCACAACGCTCGTCCAACGCACATAGTACTACATTATAATATATTACCATCTAATATTACGACGCACGCATCGTATTAAAAGTGTTCCTGTGTGTGTGCGTGCACGTATACCTCTACGACCGGGGTGCTTGTCTTCTAATTAATTTTACGTGCCCGAACGAACAAAATAAACACGACCGCCCCTATTGTACCTGTACATGTGTGTGTGTATTGTATGGTATACGTCCCGGTACGCCGCGCCGCCGGTCGACGTTGTACACAACGTATACACGTCTGCACATAAAATAATACCAAAAACATGATATTTTCAAAGCACTCGGCACAACAATAAGACGCGTGATAACGTAAATTGGTCTGTTGTTCGCCCGGCGTATACTATCACACGTTAAAACGGGGCAACATTACACGTTGCACAGCGTAATACGCGAAATATTATTTCGGTGAAAAACAATCGTGTTTCGTTTACAATCCGTTTGCTATCGACTCGCGCGACAGCTCTGGACGTGATGGACGGACTGATTGCGCGTGTGTATAGGCCGGTTTACACTTATCAAAAACTTATCAAAGTAGCCACGTCCGTAACCACGGATCAGTGTAACTTTGGTTCGAGCACTGACGACATTGTTTACACTGTCAAATTTTGTCGGTCCAAGTAAAATATAAAATAAATAAATTTATCAGCCGCTATATATCGGACTATTTGTCTAGCATGTTTGTTTTTTGTATTCAGATATATTTGTACTCCACAGAACTTCATGACTTTCGTACAAATGTATAAATTTCATTATTTTGTCCTCGGACCATTTTTTTTCTGCCATTATAATATTATGTACGAGTAAAAAATTAAATTTGAAAAAAAAAAATTATTACAAAAAATATTATTGTATTATTAACGACAAAACATTTTATATTAGTTTATATGTTTGTGGTGGAATGTTTGTCGGTCGGTGCGGAACCACTAGTGTGGCTTCGTTGCCAATTCTCCCGGCGGTCGCCCATCCAGCGGAGCACCGCTACGGTACGGCCGTGCCAGCCGGACGCAGCCGAACCGCAGCGCCGGAATACGATATTGCGGTCGAGCACGGCGCGCTAATCGATTACACCTACGGAACGGTTGTCGACGACGACGAAAAACAATGCGCGAGTGGAACGGGTTGACGAACCGCTGTCGGGAGGAAACGGGAACCGCTCCCGCGTACGCGCCAAGTGCACGTATCCATTTCGGGTACCGCCGGACCCGTCGGGACGATTGTTCGCGTGCGCAGAGTGGACTAGCGCAGACACATGAACGATCACGGATCCATCACGACTTCTCCGTTTTCGGGCCAAATCCGTTCGACAGTATCGATGACGATATTGCACTTGTTTGGACATCTCACGACGTCCACGATCAATCGTGACGCGCATAACATCAGTGGACGTGCGTGCAACCGTGTTAGACAGATGTTTCTTCTTGAGCCGGTGACAACAATTGTCAGATTATGTGTCAGCCCAGGAGCGATAGAATAATAACATGAATCATACCATATCTAGCTGTCTAGCTGTTAGATACATATTTTAACATTATATTAAAAACGCGTGCTGACGATAATTTTTATTTACCCAGTAATATTGTGATGGGTGACGATCGAAGATACGAGTAGTACTCGTATTGTATAACGCTGTCCAAGATTGGATCGGATCTACCAACAGTTAATGTCCGGATACAAGTAAAAATTGTTGATTCACTTTCCAAAATTTGTAGGGAACCAAGGTTGTTTTTTAGAACTGGTACACGTATGTTGTTTCGTGTCTAAAAAAAAATTTAAAAATTGTAAAAATCTCTCTGGGACGTTTTGTTCCCAATCCGCCTCTGCGTTCAACGGTGCGGTCCAATGATCGGGTGCGTGCGTTCAACGACCATATTTTGCGCATTAAGTGAATAACACCGTTGGGTTGCTCATTTGCTAAACGTACGTTTTACCCCAATACTGACGAGCCGTCCGAGTGCCGCGACGGCACTATAAATATCAATCGAGACGGTGCACAGATAACCTGTACCGTAGAGATTTCACTAGATCACTCTATCGGTGATCGTTTGGTGTCGGGTATCGAGTGGACACCAAGTACTTACGATGACGATGTGTACAGTCCAGACCTATAAACGTGCCGGACGTTTATCGCTGCAATTAATTGAAACAACTGCACGCGCGGACACCGGCTCGGAGTCACGGCCACAGCACGTAGGCACGGTAAAGCACGCTTTATTCACACTCACACGTTATGTTCGTAAGGTTTTATTCTAGGATTATTTATTTTCGTTGTACAATTACGTACATTGAATTATAACAGTACGTATATATATGTATTATTATTATTATTACTGCTTGGAGATATTTTAAATATTTTTCCTTCGGATCGAACAGCGTACACCGCCGCTAATGCTGCTGCTGCTACAGCGTAATGACATGCGGATAAACACAAACAAAATAAACATTGGAAACGTAAAAGTCAAAATGTTATGTGCCCACAGACGTCGTACGTTATCCGAGTGTGTTCATACATAACATTTTTAATATTATAATACACTGTAAATTACAATATTACACAATCACGAACGTGAAACGCGTGAACGTGTGTAATATTTTATTTAAGTTTAAAACTTAATTTTATTGGTATATTATTTAAATGATGTCGGCGCAGTGCAGTGCACGTGAGTACGAGAATAAATGATCGTCTCCCGAACGGCTTTCGCATACAATAATAATATAATACCTTATTTTATGCGCTCGTCCGTACTACACACGCGCCGTGTGTAAATACGGTAGGAATCTTCGGACGAAATTTAACGAACGTAACGTATTGTACTTGTACGAGAGATCTGCGTGCGTGCGAGTGTACGGATAAAACTCGTTTTTCGCTCGCTCTTCCGCGGTCATGGTGACGCGTTCCGTTAAAAGTCTAATACGTTGCGCGCACGACCGCGCGAACAATAATCCCGAGGGACAGTTGCCGCCCGTCGCCGGGCGTCGAATTAAAATGTTTTATGACATCGCGTAACCCGACAGCAAATAGGACGATCGGCTGACGAAGGAACGCGTGCCCGGCGATTTCGAAAGCCTGCCGTCGGCCGAAGGACACGGACTGCATGATTAGTAATGCGGAACCCACGGTCGATGTCTTTTGACACTCGAAAGCAACGGACGACATTATTGTTCCGACCGCTGCGGAGAGTGCAGAGCTCGGTGCCATATGCAATAACGGTGCACACGTATAACGTATAGAAATGCACCGATTGCGTTCGAATACCCGATGCGTTGTAATATCGAATCATTTTTTTTTTTCAATCATTCAAAACAAAAGACAGGCCTAGATCGGTCGAGACCTAAGACGGCCGAGATCACCGCGGGAAAACTAGAGCAGCGGATAGTCACGCCGATAGCGCGTTCGTACGGAATTCGTGTCCGAAACAACGCGATCGACCGCCGCGTGGTAATATCGCATCACATCACACTGCCCGTTTGCCGAATTAAATAGTTCGATCTGAATTCGTCGCGTGTCAACCACCGTCGACCATAGGTATCCCATAGTACGCGTACCGCCCGGGAAACAAACACACGGTGAAGTCTAGTACGATATTCAAACGAATCGAATATTAAACCGAAGCGATCGAGAGCAGTATTCAATACGCGTTTACGGTTGCTGCTGACCGAATCACTTAAACCTCCACTCGGAACCGCATGCTGAGCATGTGATTGGAACAACACGACAGCGGCGTTCCTATAAGCGCGTATATTATAATTTAAATAAGTATACACCCACTCGCACACGCACGCACACACACACACACACGCTCGGGGCCGCAACAATGGGGTGAAAAGAGAGACCTACGTGCATGATTCCTGAGAGGACGCAAAAATGAAAAATCTGCATTTTACGTCACGAATTACAACTGTCAATGTTTCGTTTAGAAAAGTTGCAATCGTTTTGCATATAATATCTAATAATTATAATATTTTTACACTGAAAATACACGAGGGCGCATTTTGAAGTTTCGCTCCGGACACAATGTGTTACACGGCACTGCACATGTTTTGTCTAACCCTTGAACGCCAATGTAATACGCGCGTATTATTCATTGTCAGTTTATCGATAGACTGACGAACACATAGCGATCGTGCACGTGCAGCAGGCACATCGTGTTGTTATTGTAAAGGGCAATGAAAAGGAAACGACGGCAAGAACGGTAACGTGCGAAACAAATGTCTCTACGGATCAGCAAAGTTACTGGGGCAGTGGGGGTCTATGGACAGAAATAAAGGTGCTGTTTATAAATGTTGGACTATTACGTTCTAGTTGTTACGGAGCGGAAACACGAACGTTAAGAAAAACGGAGCAAAATAAACTGATTGTTTCGTTGAAAAATGTCCTGTTGAAGAACTTTGGTCCTGCAAAATACGAGTAGACCGCTGAATGCGGAGAATACGGAGGAAAAAAAAATCGAGAAACTCTATTAGAAATTAAACACAACACGTACGATCCGGAGTGGAAGATTACAGCGGCGAGTGTAATGTGTAATATCTGAATGGAGGTCCTGGTTGAAGAGTTAGAGCGGTGGACAGGAGAAGTTGGAAGACTGGTCGTGAGAAGTGATGGTGCTGGTGGTCGTAAACATCACCTAAAAGAAAGAAAGAACAAGAAAATATTGGCTTCGTAAATCGTGTGCGATCGTGTAATTAATACGATGGACGTATGGTTGTGTACCTCGGTTCGACGTTGTGGTTATCTCCGACTCGGACGACTTTATGTCGGACATTTTTCCTGAAGTTTACGATTGTTTTTACAGTTTTTTATATCGCATTTATAATATACGATCAGAACACACTCGGAACGCGCTATTCGCGCAACCGACACGGTGGTCGCGGTCGCAGGTTTCTTCTTCGTAGACGTTAGCACGATAAAATTATCGTCGCACCTCTGCACCACGTCATCGTGCAAACTACTGCGCAAGCGGTTTATTTATCTATTTCATTTACATCCAGATGGGATCGCGGCTAATGACCGCGGCCCGATGTTATAACGATACATCATGCGCCGCTATTCCGATCGCGGCAATGTGAAATCGCATTTTGGCACACTCGCAACCAGCGAGAATAAAAAAATAAAACGATCGCTCCCGATCAGCATAAATACATGCAATAATGTTTAGCATCCGTACATCGCGGTAGTAGTTGCAAGCGGAATGCAAACAATATTATCGTTCGAGTTGGTCGTTTTCATTTTACGAACGCTAAGAAAAAACGTATTCCCGTCGCCGTCACTTTATTTTTAATAATATTATTTTACTTTTTCGGTCATGTTATAATGATTACGAATATTTTTTTTCTGTTACTTTTTTACATCGGCCCTGTACACCATTGAGAAAACATCTTATCAGTGATACAGGAGAAACTGATCCGAACTCCTACATGTTAAATTTATATTATCACCAATGTCCGAGTGTTCGATTCGTCCGTTCTATTACCCCGCGGTGCGGGCCCAGCAGACGTGTCGACGATAAACTCACGATTCCGGGGGAGGTTTTCGACCCGTACCGGTGCTCGTATGCAAATCATGTATGTATTACGCCGTAACGTGCGTATATACGTTTATCCGACGAGAAGACCTATCCCCGGCGCTAAACAGTCGCGTTCCAGTAACGACACCGTACGATATATATGTATATTATGTATATTATGTTAATAACCTGACGGCAACTGCGAGCGTCCGTTTCGCTCGTTCTAGGCGAAAAAATAAATTTAATGTAAAAAAAAACGGTCGTTTGGCCTAACGGAGCCGCGGCTGCCACATCGTTTGGTGAACAACACAAAAAAATTCGTGACGACTCACTTTCGATCGCGTCAGAACGCGAAGCAACCTTATATTTTTACATACATGCGTGTGTGCGCGTGAGCATTTTTTTCCCCCGCCGTAATTCGAACTAGTCCTGACGGTCATAATGGCTGCACGGTTTATATGTGTGCACAGTACCATTCGATACGTATATACGAGAGTAAATTAAATTATCGTCGCGCGCCGTACACACGCACACGCACACACGCTTGATGTGCAAATTTGCGCTAATTGAAACGTACACTAACATGTGACCGGCTATCGCGTTTGTATAATCGTCGTTTGCACTTAAACGAACCGGCGTCGAACGCGTACCATGCGTCGAACCCGATCACGGTTATTGCCCAGGTTTTAATAGTAATTCTGCGCGTTCGGTAGAGAAAAATAAATAAAAATAAAAAAACCTGATGTAAAAACATTCGTAAAAACAAAACCGATTTGACATTACGCGAAACACGTATGCGTAGCGTTGTCCGTGAGCTATTCGAACAGATCAGGGTTCCGAAACGAAAACGAAATTTCCGATAATATATGATTTATCATTGTTCGTTATGAACAACACGACCGGGCGAACGACAACGACGTGTTGTATACCGCTGGTTGTGGCCGCGTAAATTATTTTACTGCCGGTCATAATTGTTGCAGTGCCTTTTGTTGGACAGTGAAATGTTTACGCACGTGTCCACGGCCGTTTTTCCGCGTGTGAATCCGAAAAACGTACTTCAGACACCGCGCAACATTTCCATACGACCTTGGCCTTTGAAAACATCAGTCCATACGGTTAATAAATCAAAATCCAAAACGAGTAGGCTCACGGTGAAAATAAAAACGTATTGCTCGGACTCTGCTTGGTCGCGGAACCGAGTTAAAACGTCATATTTCACGTCGTACCGAGAACACTGATTACAGCGCAACGATAACGTAAAACAAAGCGATTGCTACACCAGAACTCGGGGTGACCACGTGCGTTGCCATCGCGAGGCGGTCGTTCATCGGGTTCCCGTTGAAAATTAAGAATGCGTTTCGCAAATACCCGTCGTGCGTAACGAACGGACATCGATCGATCGAAAACCGTCGTGTGCGCGTTGCCCGCGACGACAACAACGCGGGTCTAGGATTTCCGACGGTTTCCAGGCAGCAGCAGCTCGTTTCGACCGAACGCTGAACGTGTCGCTCGTACGAATCCACTGTTGCGACAAATCGAACTCGCCGAACAGTCGCGGAGCGGCGAAATGTGCGCACACGTCCGGGTAAAGAGCGTGTTGGTTTCGTTGGCGCGTCAGCACCGCGAATTCGAACGCGTGTGTGATCGGGCTGATCGAATCGACCGGCGTTCGGCGTGCAATCTCTCGGCCGGCGGCAGCTGCGGGTTTCGCGTCGGACGGAATAACACGCGGGTATAACATATGTGTGATCTTGTCGCCCGGACGACAAGCGCACTGCGAACGTACCTCGTAAAAAACGGTTCGACCGGTGACGGGGGCGGGATTCGTTACGGTAAAATTTATCGTGTTTTGGCGAGCAGAGAAACGCGTGAACCGGCACACATGCGGTGCACAGCAGTGAAAACATTGAACATCACACACATTATTATAATAACGTAAACGGGTGTGCGACGCCGTACACGCGCGCTCAAACACACACACGCGCGCGCGCACACGAGTATTTTTAAATATTATACACTATTATGCGATGGCACCGCCGCAATCGCATAAGTCATAGAGTCGTCGTGGTAACGCGGTTACGCTACGCGCGACAATCTTTTTGTATATTCAAATATATCTTTCGGTGAATCGAACTGCAGTGCGCTCACGTTTAACATAACAATGAACACGCGCATTACAATATTATTATACGTACAAATAGGTGTGAGCGAGTGTGAGCGCGTGTGTGTGAGTGTGTTTTACGGATGAATTCCGTGAGCGGCTCCCGTCGGGGGGCCCTGTTTATCCGACGTGCGTGTAAAACACGTCCATTTCCCTCTCTCTCTCTCTCTCTCTCTCTCTCTCTCGGTTTTTCTTTTTCTCTCCTACACAAAACGAACGTTCGTGTCAGCTTTATTATCGTTCGTTGTTCTTACACACACACAAACACACGCACGCGTACACAATACACGTGCACACACTTGTACATATTATAACATGTGAATAATACGCATGTGTACTGCACACAAAAACGTACTTCCAGGACCATAGACTCTGGATATATATTATTATTTTTGTACACGGTAGTCGGCGTATGTCAATCGGACGGACGTTAATGCATTACAATAACTGTGGTGGCAGAGTACCCAGTGGGAAACGATTATAAACCCGCGCGACGTCCTCGTTGTGGTCTCACTGCTCTCTCTCACTCTCTTTCTCTCTCTCTCTCTCTCTCTCTCTCAGCCAGTCAGCGCCCGACTGGAAATTATTCGTTTTGCACGTTTTATTTCGTGACCTATACGATTTTTGTCACGTAAACCTCTGTTTACTCTGTTCTCGCGAACTCACGAAAGCCTTTACAAAAATATGAACACCATTTGCTTCGTCGATGATATCCACGTATCACGTATGCAATGGATAATTACACTTACAGTGACGAAATCTAATGGGTGCCCATATACTGCACAGATATAAAATCTGGACCCATAAACGTCTTCCGGTGAGCAGAGTGCGAAAATCAGTTTTTCGTTACCAAGACGTTACAGTGTGGTAATCGCAGCTCAAAGAGATATCGTACGCTCGTTTACATTACGTTCGCGGAATCTGCCGCCGCGCGGTCTGTTGTGCATACCATTTGATCAACACTTCGAGAGAAAATCGCATTTCGTAACGTCAATTTATTTTTTGTTCTAACCGTTTGCAGATGTCCCCCGAATGGAGTGATGTGATGTTTGTGTACATGCATGTATCCATACATGTATGTATTGTGTTAAGTCGCGCCAAAGGAAATGAGAAAAACCGTTTTGTACGATATAACCCTTTTACACACCAGAAGTTGTTTGTGCGTGTAAATAGTAATAACACAAGGTTCCGTCGAGGGGCCGTTTGAAAATAAAAACCGACGGCGACGGCCATGTGTTGCGCCAAAACAATGCGTAATTAGCGGGGCCGTGCGCGGAATGAACGACTTTATTGGTGTCGGCTAACTCCTCCTCCTCGGTCTACTCTAGCACATGTCTAACAGACTAGAAAAAAAAAAAAAACAAAAAAAACACCGCTCTGCAGGACGCGGACATCTATCGTGTACATATATAAGCACGGTACGCGTTTACCGTATTATTATAATAGCGTATTGTTGTGTGCACCGCGCGCCACGTTTATCGATTAATTTTCGAGGACGCGTTATTGCTTCCAATTTTCGTTTATTTTTCCGTTTACGTGTTCCATTACACATTGGTATTATTCTATCGAAAACCCATTAACGGTTTTCGAATTTTCTCCCGTCCTCGACCCACATCGCGCGCAGTGCGTCACGCAACGCAATAATAACATTATTATAACGCGCTCGAACTTGACGCATTTTCACACATCCAACCGTTTTTGTTCCGTTTTTAATCGTCGTCACGTGTTTCGAATCGAAATAAGAAATTGGAAAAAAGAAGAAAAACAAAAAAAAAAAACAAAAAATTGTATGTTACAAACTAGTTCGTTTGGTTTTTTCCACGCCGCTCTGTATCGTAAATACACGACTGAACGAGCGACCCGGCCGCGGTCTACAAAACGAGTACCAACGAATCGTTTACGCGCAAAACGATTATAAAACGTACTTGTACGATAGGATGAAAATCATATTTCTGAGGACGGACGGTAAGGTAAGATTACAATAATTGTTCGATTTATGGACCGTCTTCGTACTCGTGCAAAGATATTCGATCGCTTAAGGCATTTGTCACACCAAATTAATTTAACGCATAAAAAATTATACGCGTTCAATGCGCGATTTCGAGTAGGGTTAAATTGAGTGCGAAATATGTTAACCTGTCTTTATTCGTTTCATTAGGCGTCCACATTATAAACGATTCATATTTTAACCACTACCAAGTATTCGGTTCCGATGAGTCGGATTTTTTTTTTTTTATTATTATTATTATTTCAGTAAACTTGAACATTTATTTTTTGGATAGAAAAAATGTTCTACGCTTGATGGAAATAAACAGATTCATACGGCTAGAAAATGTCCTCTCAAAGTTGGAACTTAATAAAATTAAAAGGGACATATTTCGCCTTTGATAAGGATTCGGTTTGATTTCGTCGTACATTCGCATTTCCATGATAATTTTGTGCAAAAGCGGAATGTTTGATCAAAATCTAATGTTCCTTTGGAACCCCGCACGCGTGTTCGTAAATTTTGATTTAATTGTTTTGCGTGTACAAGGAAACAATACATTTAATATGTATGTGTCTTTAGATTATTTCATTGCGAAATTTAAACGTTTGTGCATGGCAAATAATGGATCCTAATAGATGATCAATTTTATATGGTTTAGATTTTACCATTGAATATTAGCTGGTATGCATTCTCGAAGTATTTGTACGCTCAAGATTGACGAACTATTACAGTAATTTTTAGATTTTTAAGCATTTATTTAACATTACAGTAATGGTAATTATTACGTAAACAAAACGTGATAATAATCAGAACATGTCTGAGGGCTTATTACGTCACATCGGGATTAAAATCTCCACCGAAATAATCTGGTAGCATTCAATTATATAAGGTGAATAATAAATATTACAATCAACTATTCACAAACGGACTGTTAAACGTAAATAGCTGAACGTAAATTGTTTCTTCCCGTGCATAAATAAACATAGTATATAGAAAATAGACCTGATAATATTATCTATGATATAGAACATACTTCAGCGCGTCACAGAAATTAAGACGACGACAGAATCGTTTCCAGGGAATTATACAATTGTTTGTACAATATGACGTGTTTATATTATAATTATTAAACATTAGCGTATGCATGCGACCGTCAGTAATTATGTACACTCGAACGCATGTACACATACATAAGTAGTCATCGAAATTAAATAAATATAAATAATAATTCCGTCATCATTAAAAATCTCATTCCGATAAATTATTCATAAGCAATTTTTTTTTTTTAACTACTCAGATTTTCTACACTCGTTTCCTGCACTTAATAATAATGAAACTTTAATAAAAATAAAAATAAAATTTGATACACGTGAACGTGTACGGTACGCGTGCGTGAGTACATTATGGAGACTGTGTACAAACGCCCAAATTGAACTGTCTGTCCTGCGTGCATTTTAATGCAATACATAAAATATGCATGGACGCATCAAGTAAATTATTCAGTATCGTCGTAATGCATTGTAATTCCGTTTCGGGTTGGCAGCTTGAAAAGAAAATCGTTACATCGTACAATTTATTAGTATGCTATTCGGCCGTTTTCGCCTGATATACGTAACATTATTATTGTAAATATTACGGCTTGTGTGTGTGTGTGTGTGTGTTTGTGCATGTGTGTGATGTATAGCGTGTGTATGTACACAGTCGTGTCTAGACGTCTCGATTTCTCCCTTCCCGTCCGCCCGATGTAGGTATTAATATGCTTTCTTTTAATTATACTAATAACGACGGTGCGGACGAGGATGAGGAGGAGAAGTAACCGAACGCATTCGCACGATGCGTTATGCGAACCCAAAGTACACGCACGTACATAGACAACTAACTTGCTAATGCAGTCCTAGATCCACGCGGTGTTTCAACAGTGTTTCAACATAATCGATCATCATTCGATGAGTTCACGATCATTTTCGACGATTCGCGTTAATCATTTCCGGTCGTCTACCGCGGTTTCGCACCATCACCGCTGGAACACTGAACCGTACGCGGTAAAAGTTCCAGCGAACGACGTTCACTTGCATTCGCTCGAAATTGATTTCTTGCAGATCGAGACTTTCCACATGATTTTTTTTTTTTACTTTCGCGATTGATGATTTTGCGTGACCTATGGTCGTGTCTACAGACCGATCAAGTATTGGCGAGAAAACCGACCGCTTAATACATGTACCGTAATACATTCACGGACGATACACACTGGACGCGGGTTCATCGCGCGAGCAATTGTATGTTTATAAAGTTTATAAAGGTATACGCGAAAAGACAAATGGAAACGTCTGTAATTAAGATCTCTCGATGTATTCCCTCAGTATCACGTCACCGGAGCGCTCGCCCGACAGGACGATCATACGTATAATTTATCCGAAACGGCGGGGCGGGAACCAGACGAATCTCGGGGGATTCGCGACAGTCGGCCTACGGAGGGGTGTATTACTCCTTTTCCGGTCGAGACCAACACACGCACACACACACACACCACACACACACACACGCACAGCGTACCTGCACGCGCGTATTTATGTAGAGTCTACGGAGAGATCGTCGTCGGTGTGCGTGTGTGTACACGGATCGAGTCTGACCCCGGGGAATAGTCGTGGAAGTTTGCCGAGGGGTAGTGCGATTCGCAGTAGGTTCGTTCCCTCCGAACGGCGGCGTGCAAGGGATGGGCCATGATATGTACTATACAGTGCAGCTCGTACACAACTCGTCGTTAGTGTTACAGGTCCGTTGGCGTTTGTGTGCACGGGATGAATGGGATTTTAAAAATTAATCGGAGGTATAGACGTGCCGGGGAGCTCTGGGAAAACGCTGTACGCCCATCGGACAGCGGGAGATCCTCGACCAATTTGCATACGATTCCTTTGATGTGATAGATTATTATAATGACGGACGGCGGCGGATCGACGTCGAGACCCGTTGCACGATGACGAGGCGATGGATTAGTCGTTTCATACTCGTAGTATTGTTGTGAAAAAAATGTTTTCCCCGCCTCTAATAACCATGGTTATTATCGGTACGTGGTATCATGTCAATCCACGGTCGGACCTTTTGATAAACGGATTTTTTCTCTTCTGATCGTACGTGAACTCTGCAGGACCCTCGAAAACCGTACGCGCGAACCTGCATATGGTAACCTCTGACATCGCGTATATCGATGGGGGTGGCCCGCTGCGAGTTATCAATTATCCCCCATCGCGTGTGCATAACGTTGTTTATACGGGGTATGAAAAACAACTGGCCACTGCTCGGGGAGCACCGAAGTACGATTTTAATTTGTTTTCGAGAGCACATCGATGCAGCGATATCGAATTCAAAACGACGAGATTGTCATTTTACGAACGAAGAGACCGATGGTGCGCCACTGCAATGCCTACACGGTTAAGTGAATTCAATTGAAAAAAAAAATAATAATCAGTTAACAACTCGGACAGCGAACAATATATCCACTCACACACACACACACATATATATGAAAAGTGCAACATTTGATTATGTACGCCGTCATCGCCGCCGTGTGTTCGTAGACTCGCAGTTAGTAGTACACCGGTGAAAAAAAGTCAGACTAAACGAGAAGCAAAAAAAAAAAAAAAATATAGACTATATTAATATAAAAATAAATCGGCGAAAATAATCGATAAATCTAAGTTTTTACGCCCTCTTGGAATTCACATCACACGAAGAAAAAGCTTTAAAATAAGGTTAAAAAAAAAAAAATTCCGACGTATAAAACGCTTTTTCGCGCGGCACGGTCGAACGAACACAAGGCGCAACTATTTCTGGTTCTTACCGCATTCATAAAAAAAAATAATGATAATAATAATGTGTGTTCGAAAATTCATCATGCATTTTATACACGTCATTATGGAGTACGCTCAAACACACGATACATTGTATATTATACACGTTCATTGTTTTTAAGACGACATTCGTCTACGATTATTATATTTTCGGCGGTCTCATATTTTTTTGAATTTTTTTTCGTCGTTGGCACATTACAAACAAGAAAGTCCGAACGAAACGAGTCGCGTCAGCTGGACCAACCGCTGCGGTAGAGGGGATTAAATGTATATAATATTATACGTGCGTTTAAAATGGTTTTTTTTTTCAAATTTCGACCCGTAATACGTGTATATACTTACATAATAGTCGGTGTATACAACGAGGGGGAAAGAAAAAATGATGCAAACTGCATAACATTAAACGTTATTATCGAGCCGCTCGAATCATATTCACGCATGTGTACGCACAACGTCTAATGAGATTGTTTTTGAATGTGCACAGGTGCGCATGAATAACATTCAATAGTACGTACAAATAATTACGCGATCGGGCAAACGTGCGTTCGATTTCGCGCGATACGCACAGTGTTTCTCAAACTTTTTTTCTGCGATGTAACCCCTTTGTTTAATTGTATTAGGGTGTGATACAGGTTAAGGGTTTGGGGTAACCCTTAGAAGGGCTGTTTCGATAGTAGGTTTTAGATAGGAGATCGAAGACATTTGGCTGCCGCTTCGATGCCGTTTCGTTTGGTGCAGACATTGTTAAATCGTAATGTAATACCATCAAATGGTGAACTCCGGTACGAACTACTCGCAGGGGACACCGATAGAAGGTAGAGAGCATTATATCTGTAAATATTAGGGTCTAAGATGTAAACATCTTCTACCATCGAAACCGTTACAGTATTAGGGGTTTTTTTTTTTTGTTCTCGTAACCGTGCATTATGTCGACCGTTCTTGTCGTTCAAACCGTCGCGCAGAGTTCACCTCCACGAACTGAACGCCAGTTCCGATTGTAGAACACACGGCCACGCTGAGTGGAAGCGTCGGCTCGTGTTTGGTCGTGTATCCGTGCGTTGTGTAATGTGCACCGTGACGGTAACACGCAGCATAACAGAACGTAAACTGTGCCGATCGCGTTGGCAACCATTTCAAATCCTACGTCGTCACCCAACGTAGAATTTATTTATTTTTCTTCTAAATCTCACGTTCTCCTTGAATTACGAAAAAATCGGTGACTTTTTTCCCTCTTTTCTTTAGTTTGCAAATACGTACGCGTGTAATGACTGTCATTTCTTTTATTTGTTTATAATAAAACTTCGTGCACTTTACTCCATCATCCCTGGCAGTGCGTTGACGCCTCAAGGTGTGGCAACACTGATTCAAAGTACGTGAGAGTCTAAACATTGAAGAGAAACACAATTTCGAGAGCATGGCATATCAGTCTTTTGCGGAACGTCGTCCAACAACGAAACTTACCGGTGTTTAGGTCGATCGAGATTTTCTCCGGAAAAAGCATCGACGACCAACGTACGAGCTGAAACATCGGTGCACGATTGGTTCGATTGTTACGGACTGATGTACCGCTCGATTGGTGTTCTTGTACCGAACGCGCCGCATAATTGCAGTTCATTTATTTATGCGGGACGGTTTGCCCCGTGGCAATGTAAATAATATAATCGGTGGTAGTAAAATTTTTATGCCGACGAACTACGTGTACACCTAAGAATTATAATAATATTTAATAATATTACGTACGCGGTACTGTAATTGGTAATTACGAGATATCGTTAGGACATAATAATCGTATCATTACGACTATCAACGCTGCAGCTGCTTCGACCCGTTTGGGACAGAAAAAAAAAAAAAAATGTTTAACCGTACGTCTCGTGTACAACCGAATTCCACGATCCCTATCAATTTCATTAACGCCCTTCTTGTTCATTCCCCCGGTTAACCGTCTTACGCGCCTAGCGCTCGCTCGCACGCCGTCGTTCCGTCGACAAAGTAAACGGAACAAATCCCTCTTACGTACGGCGCACATTTGAGTGCGGTGTTCAATAATTCATTTCTCACCCCGCCACTCGTGACGTGAACATTTCGGTATCCGTGGAGCGCTGCTGCCGTGACGTGGTGTACAGAGTCGCGCGCGTACCAATTGCGCGTAACGGAATGCGAACGATTTATTATTAACCATCGTTTAAATTTGTTTTTAAAATATCGTTCAAAAGGGAGCGCATGCTCGAACACGTCAATATATATATATATGTATACCATCATCATCATCATCATCATCGTCGGTTTTTAAAGGTTATCGAGGCCCCTTACCGCAACACAAACCTGCTTCGACCTATCACCATTCTGTGCCACTGTTTCTCCGTCCTGTGTTCCAATCTCCGTCAAATTGTTTTTATCCACTTTTGTCTTGACCGGCCTAGTAATCTTTTTCCATGGGGTTTCCATTTTAAAATCGCTTTCATTAGACTATTTAATCTTCGCACTGGCTCTTACCATTCTTCGGTAGTACTATGTGTAGTTCTTCATACAGCTGTTTAAATTCATAATCATTACCGGTCATCGGCTATTGTTTCGGTACACGGTTTTGAGATCGTGCTATATTATCGTCTACACACATGGTGGACTCCGTGAAGATACAAAACCCGTTGCGATACCTCGTCCGAGTCACGGTAAATACGATCAAATCCTGTTTTTATATGATAAACAAGGACTAGGAACACAGATATACCAATAGGACAACAACATTGATGCATTTTGGTAAACGATTTAAAATTATAAATTTTTATTTATTTTATCATCCTCATGGTTTTAATAGGTTTTCTAAGCTTACAGAAAACTATCTTATTAGGTTATTTAATAAAACTAAGAAACACACTATTATGTTAGAAACACAATACATATTTAAGCAAAAAAAAAAAAAAAAGAACCATGTGGTTAACGAAAAGAAAAAGTAGAAACGTGTACATGAAGTCGACCGGGAGGACTTCTTCGATCATCACAATCATTGGAGATTTTCGATATGAAATTGTAATTGAAGTGGTTATTTTTCAAATTTATCGAAAATATTTCAAATAATTTATATGAAAACGGAAAGAGAATTACAAAAAATACTCCAACCGGAGTTTCGAACAAGACTCTCCTATCCAGTATTTTATCACGCACTATCCTAATATTATTATTTTATTGAAATTCGTACTGATAATGGTCATTTTAAATTTTCGATTAAAGTCGGGCGCAAATTAAAACGCAAGTGACGTTGTAGCACACCGTATGGCAGCGCAGTATAGTTTTCTGGGATCTATTATTTTCTAATAAATCAGCACACATTGGAAGGCAGGCTGGTCAGAGCAGTACTTACTTTGCCTGCGTGAACCTGTTTCACATAGTATTTGTGACACACATTACCGCAAATGTGTCATGTACTCGTAGTTTTTATTATTAAATTCGTTTCGATTATCGCAAAGAACGTTTTGTTTTTTCATTTCATTTCATTCGTATTTGTGACTAACCTATAGTATTACGACGTAAAAATATAAATTTAAGCCGTTCGTCCACGACTAACACAACCATATTGATTGAAAAATGGCAAAATTAAAAATGATTTCGATCGATTTCGGTTCAAGAGAGTTGAATTCGCCGTGACTTTATCTTTTCTTTTTTTTATAAAACGCATTTCGTTATGTATAGATATGGAATATAACATAGTAAGTTGATTAAAATATCATTTAGAACTTAAATGCATTACATTTTCTGCTGTCATAATTGTCATAACCTAACCAAATGGATAGTAACACAGAACTGTGTGGTAATATGCGCTCGTCAGACAGAGTAGTTTCTATTACGAAGCGCAAAATCGTCTGAATTCGCGCCCGGTCTAAAGTTTTGACTCTTTAGAGTGTACTCTATTGAAAGATTTCGTTCTACTACTATACCAATGTCATTCACCCGATCGCAGAGTCTCTCAACAGTTTTTCCTTGAAAGTTCTTCTCACAGCCGGATACACGCTATTCAAACACCACGTGTGCACATAAACAGTAGTACGTTTGACGACCGACGCGGTCTCAGCGCGCACTACACGTCGTATTATAATATATAGAACGTTGCGAGTGCGCTTCGGTAATAACTCTCTGAAAGGTTTTTTTTTTTTCCAGAACGCGTTTATAAAAACAGCGTTTAACCGTGGTTCATAGATGATATATACTTAACATTATAATTAGGTGCATTAACCGGTGGACGGCGACTACTGCATATACATGTATATAAGGCCATGCGCGCGCGACACATATTGTACACTCGAAGGCCTCCGGTAAAATTATACGTCTGAAAAAAATAAAAATATTCTCCGACGACGACGAATGCGCATTATTATTATCGTTAAATTTTATCTTTTCGTTTGAAGACGGACGCGTTTGTGAATGAAATCAAACGAAGTTCCTACACTTACGTTATACACGTATATATTGTTAGACGGAGTGAAAAAAAAAATAAACCTACTTAGGAGCGTGGCAGCAGAGCTGTATACAGAATTCGTTTCGGGTTACGCAGAGGAGAACGGTCTCTGAGGTTTTTTTTTCCCCGTCCTTTTGTGCGTCGGATTTTATTTCATTATTTTAGTTTTCTCTCTCTCCCGCTTTTTCACCAGCTCGTCGCCGTCGTCGTCGGTGCGCTCTCGCATAGCCTTCGCGCGCGCGGCTTGCTCTCCCCGTACCGACGGGTTACCTTCGTATCGGCTTGTTCGCGTACACGTCCAAATACAGCGCGCACACACACACAATGTTCATCCGTGACAGCGTTTTGCCGGTTAATCGATTATACCTGCGACCGCGCCGGAACACTACTCGGACCCGCCGAATGGTCGCACAACGATGTACAACAATACACGTGTGTTGGAGTTGCCGGAAACGCGCCGGACACATTCCGCTAGCACACACGCGCCCACCCCGGCGACACGCAACAATGCACGGTGATTCGAGGTTTTCGCATGGTTCGCGCTCTTGTTGATTTTAAACGTTACAAACACTCTCGAATCGTTAACCGTGGACGAACAACGAAAACGTTGAACCTGATACGGCGGCGACCGTTGAACTCGTTTCGTTCGTTCGTCCGCCGTCGCCGACGCGGTGCGAGATCCGTACCGCGCACGAAACTCGAGTGTCGCGCGCGATTCCCAGCGGACGTTTTTCCCCCGAAAACGTACGTCCGCGGCCGGTGAAGAACGATGACCCTGTTGTTTAACGTTTCCGCGTAAGGGTCCGGGGTGGTGGCTTCTCGGACCAAGGGATGAACCCGGCAGTGGCCCGGTGGCGCACGCGCGTCGTTCGCGAACACGGTGCACGAGGTCATCGCGGTCCGGTACGCGACCGCCGGAGTCGAGGCGCCGCCGTCGTTAGGCTCCAGGAAATGGGCCAAGACCGTTACAATACCGGTATAATTGTGGTCCGTCCGGGCAGAGGCGAGTGGCCCGTGGACGGCGTGTGACAATGAGAAGCGCCGGTCGCGTACGAAACGTATCAATAGCCCAATCAGCCTGAACAATTAACCGATTACGATTGGAACGACGAGGTGCGACGGGAGACGGCGAGAGCGGCGGCATTTGCATCGGACGAACTTGTATTTCATTTTTGTGTCTTCTCGAACGGTTACACACCGTTTCGTCCGGTCGTCCCGTATTCAGAGCGCGTCTCGCGAGCGAACGGATCTGGAACAATGGTTCGAAATTGTATTGTTCTTGAACGTCAGTGCCGCGGTGCGCACGTGGTTCGTTTTAATATTCTCCGTTACGACCGCGCCGTGCTCTGATCCTGTTCGAACGCGACATTTACGGCGCTCGTGCGTGTGAGCGGGAAGGATTGCCGGGGTCGATGAAGAATGTCTCCCGGCGCGAATTCCTTAACGGCCTTCTGGGCGCATCGTTCCGCAGTGGGTATCGCCGAAGAAGGTTGTACCGCGGACGTCGTACCGGACGTGACCGGAAACCCGTCTACAACGGAATCGTCTGTCCAGTCCCGTGCGGTTCCGTTGTGTGTTATTGGTTAGGATTGCGGGCGGAGGCGGTGGGTTGGCGATTACGGTTCGTTAATCGCGTTAAGGTCGACGGGTTCTAATCGTACTTGATGATTTCATTAAAAATGTGCACGGTGATTTAGACGCAGTAGCAGCGTATGCGGTGCACAGAGAATAACATTTTATGATATTAATTAAAATAGTTTTTTATACAGATGTTACGTTTTACGTTGTCTTACTCGTGCGACGCAATGCACGAGGCGCATTAACGGGAAGAAAAAATATCGTTAAAACGGATAATTACGGGGACGTAGCTAATTATTGTTTAAAGATATTTCGACCGCGGCTGCTCGTCGTAGATCCGTTGGCATAGCTCTCTGTACGTGCGCCTGCCGTACACGCGCAAACTCATTGGCTAACTGCTTTCAGCTCGATTCGAAACGCATAGATCAACTGTCGTCGAGTACGTGTGTGCTTACTAACGTGGCACTCGAGTCGATCCGGTTCTGTACGACGTTTTTTATTCGAAATTAATTTCTTACGTTTAATTTGCTTATGCAACGAGCAAAAAAGAAAAAAAATCATAACGCTGTATAATTGTCGGAACGCGAGATTAAAAAAAATAAATAAACAAATAAATAAATACATAATGGTACTCTTAATACTCGTATACGCCGCGAATAGCTTTATTACTTTAATAGGTAAACCATGTATTCGTGAACTTGAATTCACAAGTACAGAAATTACGAGTTAACGAAGTACGTCTACGTCGGATGAGATGGATGGTATGCTTCGAATTTAATAGTATTTTAATTTCAAATACAATTTTATTATTTTTATAGTGTACGGTACATTTTGATGAAAAACGCGATACTGCGGTTCACTGCAATAACAACATCGAGAGTTGTTCGGAATTGATTGAAATTTTTCCTTTTTTTTTCCATCATACCTGTTTTCACCGTACACATAATCTAGCTATCGATTTTTTATAGTCTTTAGTGTCGAATTTTTTCTTTTTAATCATTTGTTTGGATACCGTGTTGTAAAATGATAAATAATTTATGAAAACAAACCCAGAATATGCGTGTAGATAAGATCAATGTCGGCAGTAGAAATTACTAAAAATTCATATTGTGTCGTATCTGATTATCTATATTTTACTGCCACAGCGCCATGAGACGGTATTGGTTTTTGAAGCGTTTTAAATCCGGGTCGATATAATTATGAAAAAACCTAGTTCGACAACGATGAAATATATGTGCTCGTATAATATATTCATATGCTGCTCCTTAAGATTATAATAGCTTTTTAAAAAAA
This sequence comes from Sipha maydis, assembly GCA_034509805.1. Lineage (NCBI taxonomy): Eukaryota > Metazoa > Arthropoda > Insecta > Hemiptera > Aphididae > Sipha > Sipha maydis. Next base: position 900,620 of record JASXSY010000032.1, on the reverse strand, counting down.
AGAATAACAAGATAGAACCTGAACATTGTGAACATTATGTGTGCGTAAATTGTCTGCGGAATTTAAGGTCGTCGAACGCATCGCATAATAATATCATCGGTAAGCCTCGGCACTGTGTGCATTTGCATTTGAAATCATTTTAAAAGATCATAATGTCTCCGCTCAAACATTTGTGCGCGGCGAATCGAATGGATTTTAAAAAGATTAAAATATGAAAAATTTTATTAAGACATTCCGAGTATAAAGATTAATAGAAACCCATATAACGGTGATAAATACGAGTATAGTGGTTTCATTCCGATGAAAACACATTTAAATATCCTTGTAGATACACAGTATCGTTAATAATTTAAAGTAGTAAATTATTATATTATATTGTATTGTATACACGACCTATAAAAACGTGAAGAGCACACAAACTGACCTATCGGAAAGCATATACCAATTTAGGTATAGTTGCAAACACACCGTACACAAGTGTATGCCGTTGAAATATGCGATATTATAATAGTAGTTTAATTTGGAATGTTGTTGGTTTTTCGTACTAAAAATATACACTTGTTTACCTACGTATTAAGATTTATCACTCAATAAAAATGATGGTATACTACAAACAGCAGCGATAAAACGAATACAACAATGTAATAAATATCGTGGATTTTGAATAACACGGTCTTATAACGGTTTCGAGACCGAGAAATGTGAGTAAATATTTTCCTAATCCGAAGCATGGAATTAAAATCTACCAAAAATGGTTATCGGCTTGACTTCGGGCCCAGAGAAAAGAAAATGAAAAATTACCGAGATATCGAGAGTCAACACGTATCGCACGGACTAAATGTTTAACAAACGACAGCATACTTGTTTCGCGGACGCGTACAGATCATCGTTCACGGGTGATCATCGATCCGGGCGTCCACGCGTTGGACAATGATTTATGACCGATATGACCAGTTATCACGCATTTTCCACGTCTACAGCAAATTATTATGCACTGTGGCCGCGGGCTGACCGACTAGCATCATATTTTATTTCTGGCGATGTGTTACAGCGCGAGACGATGTTTTACGGATCTGGAGACCGCGAAGCTCAACGAGTCCAATCAATCGGGCGGTAATTTCGCAGTACAAGTCGAACTCGTCTTTTCGCGGCGATCGCCGTGGAAAATAATTCATATGGTACGGATCGCGTTCAACAGCGTATCTATTACTACGTTTATTCGATTAGAAGGTGTCGCGAGTCCATCGCGCGTTGATAACGATAACCGGTTGGACGTTTTTGTTTTACTTCTCGTAAGTTTTTTTTACGTTTAAAAAACTTAAAATCTGATTACACCTGCGGGACGTGCGGTCGGCTGCGCGTTCTGTGCGGTATAATATTCGTGTGTGTACACCGCGAGCGCGTCGTACGTGCATAATATCGTACGGGCTTACGCGCGCCCGTTGTGGACGGGTAAAAGTTACATTTTCACGTTGTTTCCACGCCAATGCGCCAATGATCGACGCGGACACTCGGAACTATGCGCCTAATCGTTAGAACACTGCGTACATTTGCACACGTTTCCACGTCATGTTGTACAGCACGGAATATATTATTTCCCCTTTCGCGTCGTTTGTGCCCGGCCCAGTAAACATCGCGCACGTGCGTACGTCCGTCGCGGTTGCACCGGTACTCGTCGCATAAACGGCAATCGCAATAACGTCGTATTATTATCGTTATTATATGTATCGTATGGTAAAACTAATATTGGTGCACTCTGACCTGAAGCGAGATATACTTGGTCCGTCCGTTCGCAAGTCGTCCATGAATAAGTATGCGTTCCCCGTTTGTTATGCGGATTAACCGCGTTTAGTACCGGCTTGCAGTACACCTGAATCGATTTTCGTGCCCCGAAGATGAATCGTTCTAATTGCTTTCAGATTCGTCGCTATCGCAATGTATTTCTTCGAAAGAACCGCGTACGGGTCGGAACGTCCGTCTTTATAACATTACCTGTACCTTATAGGACGAAGAAAGAAAAATAAACACGAGGAATAAGGTACAACGTGGAAATCAGATAAAACGCGGACGTCCGTTATAGATTATTCTGAAATCGGTACGTTTTATTTTCGATACTATAGTTGTATTTCATTACGCGTCACTGTACACTTGTGCCATTAACGTCGACATGGCTTTCCGAAGTCCATGACGTCTGGGGAAATGCCGCTGAGAACCGTATTTGTAATGGCGTCAAACACCGGACGACATGATACGCATGTCAGATTTTAGATGTGATCGGGATACATTAAAATGAGTGTAACTATACACTTTTTCTTCTATCACGGTACTATGTTGTCGTCTGCGAAACGGACTCCGACCGAAACCTGTCGCGTTTAAAAATCGACTTTACGATAGTAATAATAATAATAAACACAATATTAATAAAACACGCTTTACGCGACGGTACGAGTACAATTATTAGCTAGCTCTCGTGCGCGCGTAGCTCATCGCCATCGTACGTAACGTTACGAGTCGTGTTATATTATTCATTTAAATCGCACGAACCACGACTATTGGCTTCGACAAATACTGGAATGAAACACGCGGCGTGCATCGTTTTCGGGATATGACATGACGAGGGGGGAAGGGGGCGTTCGTTAAACTTTATCACGGATGTTTCTGCGCAGGAATTTCACGGTACTAGGCGCCAAAACCAAACCGGTCACCAACGGTATTCCATGCGTTCGCGCGCGTCGTTAAATCTTTATAACATCGCGATGCGATATTTTAATAATATGCCGTAACAGTTAAAGACGTTCGAAATCCATCGACGATCTATGACGTCACCGCGTTTCGAGAAGCGATCGAATTCAAATGGACTTTTTTCAAAATTATCGTTTCGACTTATACCGTGGTACTCGTAACACTTCTATTGTAAACGTACACGTCGTATTCATACGCCATAACAGGATATAGATTTATAATCACGGAGTATGGAGCTAATAATAGTATGATCGACCGGGAGCGTGTACGAGAGAGAATAGGATTCTTGCGGAGGGTTTTCTCGAATCGCAAAAAAATATAAACTTATATTCTTATAGCCGTGCTTAACAATCGGTATGCTTTGTTCGTGTGAAACATATTAGACGGATCGATGTGAGAAAATAATATTTCCCGTCGTTATTTGAACAGTCGTTGGCAACTGTTATAGTCATGCACGCTGAAAACCTTAAAATTCTTTCCGAAATTCTTGCATCCGTACGCGGCTGATACCAACACACGGCGGCCGGATCGATTGAAATACCGATAATTGTCATGGCACAACGTTATAAAGTTGAACACAAGCCTCGACAGACATACGCATAGTGTGATTAATGGTGGCGAAATCAAGGGCCTACGTGCGGTAAACATGTGCATGCGTAAATATAATGGTGTACATACACGCGTTACGCCCCAGACACGCTGACATCGAAGTAGTAGTGGTCGTCGGTCGTTGCAATTAAGAAGAAATCATTTTGTCGTAAACGTATACTACGCATACATAAATATACGCATGTATATATGTGTGTGTGTTTGTGGTGTGTATACGCGTATTAATATATGTTTACGTTTTCGGACGTATTAAGTTATAAAAGTGTCGTGGAAAATATTCATGTTAACCCGGGCGCGAGCGAATCCAAAGACGACGCGTCGTAAACATGCTGAACCGGACCGCGACGCGTACTGCTGTGTTATATACGGTGTGTTGGAAGGAAAAAAAAAAATAGAAATTTACGTTCGACGAGTTTAATAGTAGTTACAATAATAATAATAATAATAATAATCCGCGTCTCCTCCGTCCGGGCAATTAGAGACGACATTGTGTAGCGCATGCTATGCTGTATATAATGTAAAGGACGGGCGCGGCTCTGGAAGAGGCGGCGGTCCGCGAGGGTACGGGAGAGGGGGGTGTCAAAAAATGGTTTTTTCTCGTTTCGTCCGAATACACGTACACGCACTCCGTGACGCACCCGGGGTCGCGTCGGCATAATGCCGTCGCTGCTGCGGCACGGCACATTGTTTATTTACTATTTTGAATAAAAAACGAATTTATTACGCCAAGTGGCTGAATATTATTAATAAACTATTCAGATGACAAACGCACCGCCGCCTACATGCGAGATGTACAGAGCGTTTAAAATATACATTAATGCACACGCGGGCGCGCTCGCACGTATGCACACACAGACGGATATACGTAATGTAAATATATACGTGTGTGCACGCGCGTATAATGAAGGGAGTTTGGTCGCGCGATCGCGGACTACCAGTTTCGTGCGAGATATTTAGAACGACGACGACACACACTCGCGCACGAGTACGCGCTCGGTTCGTCGTCATCGCGCCCGTCGACCAACTCGTTTTCGTTGAATGGACTTTTTATTTACATATACATGAGTATACAAATATTTCGATACGGGAGGAAAAAAAAAAAATGCGCGAGTCACCCGGCCGCTATACTTCCATATCGAGATGCTGATTGATTGGACGCGATAAACGCGTTATGGGAGCCAACTGGTTTCCGCGATCTGTAACATAAAACACGGTGTGTTATTATAATAAGAATTTCACATTGCGCTGCTATACAGTGGAGTGACTTGAACGCGGGCGAACGCCGTTACCGAGCCGTCGGTATGGGCTGCGGCGCACCGTCGCGAACGAACAATATAAAACAACGCGTTCGCGTCGAACCGGGATACGCTGGCACGGGTGGGCCATAGTGCTAATCGTCCGACAACATTACCGGTACCGTAAACACGACATAATATTAATATCGCGCACTCGTTCCGATTCCTCCCGTCAACGCCACCGCCGCCCCATAACCGAATCATTACGCGCGCCAATCGACGCCCGCAGATATTGTAATTATTACTACCAATGTTTATCGATAACGCGCCGGGACGTAATGTTATTTATTTCAATTGCACTCGGGAAACGCCGACGAAAATTTATCGCTATAACTTCGCGTAAATCTCCGCGCGTTTTTTAATCGATTCCCGCGTGTCGTGATGAACCGGCAGCGCCACTGCAAGGTACTCGGAGACGAATAAATATCATATTTATGCATTGCACGTCGTCCGCAATGCATGCGTAGTGCACAGGTACACCTACCGCTTACACGTTCGGTTAAATTTTGCAATTAACGATATTAGCCGGTTCGTTTTATTTCGTTTTACTTAAACACGCGTATCGCGTAGCTCGTTGTGTTATATATTATATATCTTTACCCGTCGATTTATTAAACGCGACTGCCTTATGCGTCTGCAGATACGTACCGTGTGCCGATAAGCATACACATTGTGTACACACGCTGTTAAACAAACCATTGAAATATGAATCGTACACGATTCGTGCGAATTCACGAAAAGGTACGATTATATTTAATCGACAATTTTAATTGATTCAGCCCTGCGCGTTTGCGCGATGCGAAAACCGACGTGATTTTTATTACCTACGGGGCTGGAGGTAGAGGAAACATATTACGCGATATACGGCATATTGTACGTTCAACTTGTTGTATCATCAATAAAATGTGGATGGTACCTAACATTTAATTTAGTTGGTCAGCAAACTCACACACACATACCACCTTCAGGGAATGCTGACCAGATAGATGGCAATAGAATAAAACGCCGCCGGAAGGACGTGATGGGGGGTTCGTTTTACTGCCATCGATGCGGAGGACGGAACGCTGCCCGATTCACGAGTGAAGTGATCGATCATTCTTTTATTTTTGTATTAATTATATTTTTGTTTTCTTTAATTAAAAGGTTTTGATTATAATCGTAAAAGGTGTTCATGTTTGGTAATTTATCTATTTTAAGTATTTTGTGTGAGTATATGAAAAAGTTGGTACACTTACAAAAAGGGTATTAAAACTATATTGTATTTCAAACCTCAATCCAGTGCTAGATCTTATTCTTTGTCAGTTTAGAGGGGAGAGTACAATATTGTTTAGGTGAAGATTAACTCACGCTCGAAACATCCAGTGCTAGATCTTATTCTTTGTCAGTTGTTTCGAGTGTAAAATAGCTTTAGAGCCGTAAGGGAAAGTAAGCCTTTTAAAGCACCTGTTTTCGACTATCCTATTAAGCAGTGCTAGACCGTCTTCTTTGTCACTTAATAAGGTAGTCGTCCGGGCCAATTATTAGGTTTTTCTTTACGTGCTTGTTTGACGGTTAGAGTGTCCAACAACCGACAAATACTTTGTTTTAGTGTTGTTATACGTCAAGCCTTTGCGTGGCGTATACGACAGACTATTGTGTTTGTAAGCTAGTCCGGACGAGTTCCGTCCGGAATACTGGATGTTTTCAATATTTACATTTTATTTATTAAAACAAAAAATGATCAACCGCATTGTTCATAACTGTTAATGTATTAGCAAGGGAATCGATGCATACGTATATATATTTTTTTTTTGTAAATCGTTCAATTCGCATTATCTGAATCGGCGAAGCTACTAGATTTCAGTTATCTTGTTGCAAAACCGTATGCAGTGCACATCCGCAGCTTCTTGTGGAGAAACTTTACTTGCGTTGGTAGAAGCAATATCTTGTTTTCGTCTTCCAAACTATCCTCGTTTGCTGCAGTTACTAACGTTTTAGTTGCCCCTCGTATCACGATTATTACGAACAATTAATACATATTTGTCGGGTTATCGCGTCCGCCGAAGACCTAACGGGAATCCGGGCTATCGAGGCAGTTCTACATTTGGCGCGCGAATCAATCAAACGAAATGGTAGCGGTAAACAACAATATTGTTCACCGTCGGATCTCAAACAAGGACATGTAACGTACTGGTTGATGCTGCATGTAGTACAGCTAAGTCGCGATAGGAATACTAACGATGACTAGTAATACAATATCATTCGTCACTGCGAATCGTAAACTTTTTTACAGATACCTTAAAATATTTTCGTTTTATTTTTTTATTTCTATCCACGTAAACGGTTGCAAGATATTAAATCGCCATGACCGTGTAACGCGTTCAGGATTCGTATAATGTTCTTACATGCGGATTTCGTATTTCCGGATATAGGATAAGGGTGTGAATAAACGACGACGACGTTCACAGTTATAATATTGTTGTAAATGTTATCGTTTCGATATTCGTCGCGAGAGTCGTAGTACGGCGGACGGAGCGGACTAAAAAAAAATTGTACGAAATGTACGTAAATAATATATTATAGTCGTGTGTGATGCGTGCAACTTTTCATCTCAATAGTTCAACCGTTTTCCTTCGTAAACCGATGAAAAAAAAAAAAAACAACCGCGAAGAAATAATTTAGCAACGCAATTAATCTCGGTTCCGTTTACACCGGCTATCATAGCATGTATAACATTATTATTATTATCATTATTACGTTCGCGTTATTTTCGTATGTTCGGATTCTGTGCACGACCCGAACATACGTATACTTATATACACATAAATGTGTGTTTGTGTGTGTATGCTATTCGTCTCTTATACGGTTATAAAAATGTTTAAAAATCCAGATGGTCACCCGGTCAGCCAGCACACACGCGCGCGAGTACACACTCACGTGTATCATACGGTCGATAGATATCTCACGCGGTTTAGGTATTTCGAACTATAGGAGGATCGGGCAGCAATAAAAAATAACATCAAAAACATTATTATATTAACACTATAAACAACAAATGATAATAATTTAAATTTCTATCGAAACGGCCGAATTCATTAATCTTTTTCACATTTCTACATTTCTCTTTCTCTCTCTCTCTCTCTCTCACACTCTCACACTCTCGTACACACACACACACACACACACACACACACACACACACACACACACACACACACATACACACACACACGGGTTTTGCGCGCCCGTTATCTCACCTTATACAATATAATGTAATACACGCAGGAGAAAACCACGTCGTAAATTAAAAGAAAACACTCGGCCAATTGACACCGCCCGCGGACAAAACACAATCCTGTCCGATGATAAAACCTGCGCTAGTGGCCCACCGAAAACCACGTCGACAATCGTTTTAATATCGTCGTTATTAATAACGCACGAATTTCTGTTTTATTATTCACCATCATTATTTGGCATATCGTGGCGCGCGTATTTCCTATTACAACGCATCGAAAACAACGTAACGTTCCGGTTTGCCCAGACGATCGCAAACCGTATCCGGAGATCAACAGTTTTGCGACGATATTCCGCACTGAGGAATATTGATTTCAAAAACGGTCGAACTATCAAATTATCGATCGTTTACTCACCAATAGTCGTAAACGTTATTTTTAATTTGATACTTACAGCGTGTGGTTTGTTTTATCTTTCCCGTACTGCATTACACCATACATCGTTTAAAAAGTAATTATTAGGGTTATACAAAACGAGTGTGTTTATTTATTTAGTTCTAGCATCATTAGCGCGAGTTGGTACGAAAACTATGCGTACTTCGTTTCGGAGTAAAGGAACTGATGTATACGAAAACAAATTAAAAACCATAAAAATATATTAGTATATATTGTTTGTATAATATTCGTCTGTGTAAATAATCTAAAAGCCTTGAAGGCTTGCGAAGCGAAAAAAAAATAATCATCTAAAAGGTGATTGAAGTCTTGAATGGAATGTTACATTTGTTCGTATTTTATACTTGTTTAAATCAACATTAAAAAAATATTTTTATTTTCCTTTTCAGATGTTTCGATAAGATACCCACGGATTCGCAGACCTAAAAAGTACTAAGTGAATTGTGTAGCTAATTTCGTTCAGGAATAATTAAGTTCCTTGAAATGATGATGAATCTCAAACATATTTACGAAAAATAAAAAATAAAAATAAATTATCTTAATTAAACATCATTTTTTCGTTCGACTCGAATCGAGCTACAAAATTATTAAAAGTATTTATTAGAACACCGGTGTAGGCAAGTCAGAAACGATCATTTATTTCGTTGGAAAATTAATAAAAGCTACAGTCATTTGTTATAGACCGCGGTCAAATGTGAAACAACACTCGAAAATAATTATTGTTGCCATCAAACATGTTTATATTATTAATAATATTGTTCTACAAATATTTTATACGAGTAATTATTTACTCACGATTATATTTTCCTATCTCTCTATAACCTATTGCATGGACAAACACGTTCTACCAGTCGTGTTTGTATAATGGTCGAAAACTATATATGTGTGTGTGTGTGTGTGTGTGTGTGTGTGTGTGTGTGTGTGTGTAAAGCCGAAACAGTTAAATATTCATGAGTCATGTATAGTATACATGTAAACGTAAATGATAGGAATTTTAATTAAACGTTTCAGTTGTATATAATATAATATAGTCGCGTGAAAAAAAAATTGAAAATTTCGTCTCTTCATCCATTTATCATTTTATATTATAATTAAATACACACATACATTTATAAATGTGTGTGTGTGTGTGTGTGTGTGTGTGTGTATAGTTCGTATTTAAAATGTGTATTTAAATTGTGTTTTATGTACTTGCGGGAAAGATTTATTTTCATACAAGTTTGCAATTAATTATATTTAATATATATAAACACAGTATTACATAAAATATTTTTCAGACAGAAATACTTATTAGCTGCACTATCAACTGCAATGTGCAACGTACGTAGTATAGTAAGGTGATATTCGATGTATAATTGAGTGTGTGCGCGTACCTGATTAATTTATGCATTACATATATATATTTGTGTGTGTATGTGTGCGAGTGCGTGCGATAAAAACGATTTAAATAAACAGTAGGTATATACATAAACATTATATGTGATCATGTGTGTATGTGTGTATGTGTGTGAGTGTCATCGTAAATAAGATGGAGAAAAATTAGTTACCGTCGATCGTTTGCGTTAATGCGTCGGACGCAATTTTTTATCGATATTATCGTATATACGTACACATCCTACCGTCAGCTTATATTATACACGCGTTTACACGGGTTGTTTGTCAAAAGGTGTATCACATTCCGAAAGAAGTGAAGAATATATATTTTTTCTTCTTCTGCCGTTCATCAAACGATTCGACAGCGGCTATACACTATACTGATAGCGTATACTCGTATAATATACGCTATAGTATACACTCGTAGTATATTATTAATAATTATATACTTCCGTGTACGAATGTTGATTTATTTGGATAATGAAAAATTAGCGGTACGGAAATGAAAAAAGAATTGGAGTGAGGTTAGGTGAGTTAAACCAAATAGGAGAAAAAAGGATCCTGATCTCAGTATCATAAAAGAAAGTACTGATAACATTTTCGGTCGTCTGCTGAAATACAATCCGTTTATGAGTATCATAAGTTTGAAAGACGGACACAAAATAACGGGAAGACTAAAGAGAGCATTTATTGAAAAAGTGATTTAACACTGCTACCACTAACGATAATCTTTTCTTATCGAAAAGATAACCTGTACACGGAGAAGAATGGGAGAATTAGATGCTCTATAACAGATGAGTATTATTATATTTGCAAGTATTTACTTAACGATACCGAAGAACGCTTCGTACCCTTCGTTGGCATTTCCGACAATCTTTCACCGAAACCGTATGAATGTTGTTAGATTTGCTTATTCAAATGTTAAATTCGACTGTTTGGTGTTGTTCACGCACTAGGCACCGTCAATTTCAAAGCGTCGCAATTATTTTGTACTTTCCGACGGATCCCAACAATTGTATTGGAATAATGAATGGAAAACATAGATAATTTATCGTAAACTTTGCAATGTCAACTTCTTCTGTATCTTCTGGTATGGCGTTCGCGATTGATCGCGATGTGGTAGATTCAAATGTGTGAGGTACGAAAAGATATGACATTGTCCCGGCGTAGACGCACTCCGTGGCCTTGCAGGACGAACATGACGCTCGCGGGTTCAGTATTTTGTATCTCATTCCCGACGGAAATTTCAAACCGGTGGCGGCAAAAAAGAGTGCATACGTCTCGTTCGCGTTCGACAACGAGAGAAACGTTGGTATTTGTTTTTTATTTATTTTTCGTTTTTCAGAACAAAATGAATAAAACGCGTATCGAAACGACAAACAAAATAATATACAATAGCGTGTACTCCACACGTGGTACCGGGTCGGGAGACGAACGCGGAGGAGTACGTAGCGTCTCGTGCGCGTTTAGGAAGGACGAAAGGACGACAGACGTAGAAAATGGAAAAAAATACAATGCGTCTGCCGGCACATTTCTGCGAGAACGAGTTTACAATGTTATTCTGACGACGCGATTTATTTGACTGGCCGACTGTAGGGAATTTACATGTCCATCGTTGTCGTGGCTTTTTACATATCATTATGTATAAGTATGTGTAGTCGTTATATAACACTATTTTTGTCTACACACACGGACGCGTACGTTAACGGGTGGCAACGGATCCGACGAAACGCATTCGCAGTCGAAGTAGTTGCGCACATACACAATGCATTCAGCGTAGAACATTATGTAAACGTTGTACAAGAATCAGTCGCTAAAAACGTAGTAAATGTGTGCTCGAGTTTAAATAATGATCTTTTTTTTTTTTTAATCGTGTACGTAAATATTTGAACAACCAGCGAAAAACAAGCAGTGTCTGCGAGCTTGACACAACAAAGTCAACAATTACCTTCCGCCCAACTATGCAGATTTGTCATTTTTTGGATAGGTCGGAACACATTATGTTATCATCCAACAATTCGTCACACACGATCTTTTCAAAGCTGCCGCTCGCCTGAAACGGTCAAGTTGAACGGTTACGCTGCGCACGAAGATTAGTAAAGGTTCCTTGTCACATTACAACCCAACAACATAAATGTTTCCTCTATATTACAGAAAATATTTCCTATACGTTAATACCGTTCTGTTGACGATGAAAAGAAAAATACTATACGCATATTCGAATTGGGGAGTTTTTTTTTTTTCACGCGATCTATAAAATGTCCATTGGCCATCCGTTAGCGGTGTTCGACGACTTCGCAAGAGTAAGGTTTAAAGTTTCAACTTCAAACCGTTCACGGGTGCGTGTTCGGAAGTCCGCGGCAACGAACGTCTGAGAAGAGACGGTGTTTCACGACGGAACTCCGAGAACGGCTCAGACGAACTGCCGCGGAAGTCTCCAAGACCATAGGACAGGTTCCGCTCGAGAACCACGTTTAATGTACAAGTAACATCGTTAATACGGCTGTGGTTGCAACGTACGAAACGGAACCGAAACCACTCAGCAACATCGCGACGCGTGTGGAACGCGAAACACACATCGCAGAGATGTCGGGCAACGTAAATTGTCCAGTGGTCAGTTACACTCGGTCGTGTCTGTTCGCGTTACGCTTGTCGAGTCCACGAGCAACGTAACGGCGGGACGAGATCTTTTCGGGGCCCCGTAAGACGCAAGAAAGTGATACAGGTCGCGGTACGCGCGCTAAACGGGACGGTAAAAAAGGGGGGATTGGGGGGGTGACCGGAGTGACGCTCCGGCGAACGAACGCAACAAGCACACCGCTGTGCTCGGTCGCCAGTCCCGTTTGGACTACGCCTAACGCTAATGGCACGCAAGCGTGGAGGTTTTCTACGCGCGCAGACTGCCGGCGAGCCACTCGCGGCTATCAATCACGTCGGAACCGTGTGTCCGTTTGTTTGCACGTCGTCGTCAACGTAATGATACGCGCGCGCGGGAAAACGCCGGACGACCGCATCGCAGTAACAACGCGGAGAAAAACGAGATAAAAGGTTAATTGAGCCGACCTCGTCGTCGGTTGCGCGCGCCGAACTGGCCGTCCTGTCAGCGCGCCGGCTGGTATGAACGATCGTTCGTGCGCGGACGAGACCGGGTTGTGCGGATGGCACGCGCGCCGACCGAGACCGACCGACCAGCCGGACATCAGTTGCGCGTCCGTCGCGATCCGCCGAGCGGGCCACGCACGTTCCACTGACCCTCGCCCCGCCGTCGTTTGGGGTTTTTTCCGGGCTCCGACCACCACCGAGCACACGATTCGGTTACCACACGTTGTCGGCCAACTGGTGTCGTGCTTTTGGGTTACCGTCGGCGGCAACCGGTCGACCGAACTGAAACGGTTTTCGAACCGGAACCTCGGCCGTTTTGTGCTTATCCTTTACAAAATCCATTAATTTTGAAGAACCCGAACCCGGTACCGGAACAACGAACGAAAAATTTTTTCGAATTTTGGTTCTAAACGGTTTTTTCGGTTCTTATTACGTTCTTATTCTTAATCCCTTTCATTTGTTTTGAATTGTTCTGTTTATTTTTTTTTAGTTTTTTTAACTTAATCCACTATTAGTTGGCGGTCTTCACGAATACTTTATTATATTTTTCGCATCAACTCATCACTCACAATTGAAGGTATTTCATTCATCTCTGATCATTTTCAATATTTGTTCTACCTTCATTAAGCCTATGACGCCTTTCGGTCTCATAACTCCATCGCTAAAAACATTTTTGAACCGTGAAAAATGTCAGTGTGCGTTTTTCCTACCGCACTAAGCAACTGGATTACAGCACGCACTTCACACACTGTGGGATTTTTAATACGAATATATATATAACAGAAACGTGCACTACATAATCAGTTTTTGAACTTTCAAGTTTTGCCAATACTATTTGTGTTCAGAAGAACTGTCTGCAGGCTATATTGCTTTCGGTAAATGCTTCCAGTATACTATAAAAAACAATTCAAAAACACTTACATGATTAACTTGATAGCAAAATCCTCACAGGTACCTACAGGTTAATTTCATAATTATTATATTCTTGTGTCGTTTTGATGAAATTAAGATTTTTATTAATAGAAAAGTGTGACATTTCACCAGAGGCGGACTGGGAATACAAATCGGCCCCAGGAAAACAGAAAATTCGGCCCAAAATTTTGAAAATTACTATTTAACTATTTATTTTATTTTATTCGATATCATTAAAGAAATACAAACACTACAGAAATCTAAATATACAATTTTTACGATTATTCAGTTTTGATTTTATCGGACCAAAATAACTCAAGCAGCCAAACATTTTACAGGCCTAAACGGGGATTACCCACCCGTTGCCTTAGCCAGTCCACCCCTGGATTTCACCAAAAAATGCATGTAACATACTATTTTCCGTGTTAACAAAAAAAAAAAAAAAAAAAAATTGAAACCGGTTGCAAAAAGGTTTTAAACGGAACCGGTGCTTGTCGGCGTGACGTGGTACTGATTAGGAAATCGTAAACTACAACAGTTAATGAACAATGCACGAAATAATAATAAACGATCACCGCAGGTGTGTACTTAGTGCGTATCAAAAACGACATTCGATTAACACGCAGCGGAATGCACCTATAGACGCGCGCGTACACGCCGTTTTTCGCGATCGATTCGGTTATCATCATTAATATACATCCCATTAAACCGCGCGAATGATTGATATATAAACACTGTACGTAGCCGCGCAGCGTGCTAACTATTCAGAATTGATTACGCTTTCCGATATCCTCAGCTTCCCCCCTCACGCAGTACACATACGCGAGGATTAAAAACACGTAGGTACACACACAGCAAAGTATATTGCTTGCATGTATTCACGCGTGTATTGTAACGCGATACGTTTTCGATTTCGATTCAGCATATCCGACAGCGACGAAGACAAACTATACACGTGTAGCGATACGAATTCAAAATCAATTTCCGCGACGATCGACCAATCGACACCGTCCGTCGTGCAGGTCATCGTCGTCCAGGATAAGAACGGGACCGCGACGGTGGTCCGCATAGCGTTTGCGCCGGTATCGTTTTACGGAGGGTTCGACGGAGACCGCAAAAATGTCGGTCACGCGACGGTTGTCGTGGTGCTCGTCGACTGCGACAATATTATACGATATCGCAGTTATGACGAAAGGATTATTTTACATCAGCGATCGGTTATGAATTGTATTTTCGTCAAAACTTACGATCTAAGAGTTTTATTATTACATGGTCGGTAAGCACAGATGATATTTTATGATACCGAAAAGAAAAAAGAAAAAAACTAGTAGACTTCGAGGTGTGTGGAATAAGTTGGATAAAGTGGAAAACAAACAGAGAGGTACTTAGAAGTGCAACCAAAAACGTACATTCGTGGATCCGACACGAATGATGTCATAGATGAACATTCCCCGGAACATCCTGATGAAAAGAGGAATAACTGCAGAACGTCCTCGAAATTATTTCATAAAAAAAAATTAAAAATAATACAAGAGTAACGATTGTACTTAAGGTGCTTGGATATATGACGAGCTGTACAGGCGTGCGCGGACCTCTATTTCAGGAGGTGCCTACAATACTTTTGTGCTTTATCTTAACAAAACGTGTAAGTATATAAAATAAACAGAACTTTAATTTTTATTTCACATTGTGATGTATTGGTGCCAACGAATTGGTTTTCCTTTGATCTCGTATATTTTTCTCAGAAAGCATCAATTATATACGAATTTATCGGTGATATTATTATAAGAAGTTTTTGCACGAAAATTTAGAAAATTCCGTTTAATTTTTCTATTACGAAACAAGTTTTTTTAGAATAAATTTCATTTAATTTGAGCAACACCAGTTCAAATACGGTAAGGTCCTATTTTAAACATTTCAGAGGGTGCTCGGGCATACCCCGCACTACTCGTGCGCACGCCTATGGTGACCAGTCGACTACTGCACGGGAAATTTGAGTCGTAGACCAACTAAAGGGTTAAAAATAAACTGTTAACTAAAATAACAATACTAAAGCAGTGATTTAAATACGGAATAATAATATAAAACGTGCCTCACTAGATTTATTTCTGTTTTCGATTTGTTCGCTAGGTGAACAAATATCGTCGTCCGTGTTTCAAAACAGAACAGCATTGTATATACATCGTGCATGAAACAACCCATTTGGCCGACGACAGACTTCTGGGCGAACTTACAATAAGGTCAACAAATAAAAATCTTAAGCAACTATATTAGCGGACGTACAATATTTTGCTTCAAAATCGAGAAAAAATCCAAAATATGTTAAAATATTAAAATCAATATTGTTCTATTATGCTAAGTTCATTTGCTTTACATATAAATCGTTATCCTTATCCTTATCATTGGTCATGTGGAAAAATCGTCGGTACGCTCGATTCATATTTACGATATTACGATAATTTTACCGTCTGAAATCATTTGTCTGCTTGTATGTTTATCGGTCCCCAATGGATTCGATGATAAGATTGTCGGTCAATTCGATTCGATTCGGTCTGTCCATCGCCCATTCATACTATATTCATATTATACGCACGGAACAAACGGTCGAGTAGCTGGTATGTACTAAAACGGCTGAAAAAAAAAAACGAGACGAGGAAAGTCAATCGAATAAACCGAAACGACCGGAAACGTTCGTAATAGAAAACAAGGAATAAAAAAAAAGAAAAAGGTTTTTACCATAGATTATTGCACTAGATTTTTAATCCCAATTGTAGAATTATCGTTGCGCTTTAAAGCAAATGAGTGCATAACATTATGTCCATTGTATTAGATCTGTCGAAAATATAAAATTCTAATTTTATCACGTATCTGGCGAAACATTTAGGTTTACTTTACGAACAAAACATTTTATTCAATAGATGAACCGCAATCGTCGAATCAGTAAAAACTCTTCGACTATATATTTTCTTTGGCCATTTGAGTTCTCATGCTTTCCCGGCCTATTATTCTGTTTTCGGTATTTCATTACAGTCGATCATTTTTCTACTGATTATCACACGGGCACATATATACATCGTGAAGTAGACACGACATAACGTCTATAGCGCTTCTGTGGCATCACCGATTATCCCAAACACATTTTGACTTTAAATATAATAATATTAATTAATTATTATAATTAATTAAATTATAATTATATAATAACAGCGTATACCCATAGGAGTGTATACAGTAAAATACACAGTAGGCATGTGTCATTGGAACATAACATTACTAACATAGAAATAACATTGCTATAACAACTACATACAGGCGCGCGTAAGAATTGTTTACAGGATGTGCAGAAAAAATTTAATTGAGATTCCTTGTCCATACAAGACAAATATTCCCTTTATATTGTTATAATTTAAACTTGGTTTATAATCATTATTTTTTATACATCGGTACATTTATATCGGAAAAAAATAGTGTTTGCAATGTTTTTTATGTTGTAGTTTAAAACTTTTATTTGTTTATTACTTAAAAACAACATTTATTAAATTACATGTAAAATAATTAGCATTTATTAAATTACACGTTACTTATTTTACATAATTTGTTCAAATGTTAGTATTTTAAACTATAACAGTGTGATATATACATACACATTTTATTCGGAAAAAAATTATCAATTAACAAAAGAGCCAAAATAAAATTATTTATTTATTATTTATTAATACGTTGTATTAACAACATAAGATTGAGAAGAAGTATAATTTAATTAATTAGCTAAAATAATAATTACAATTCATTTATTATTTAATAACTTTTTTAATATTTAACATTGTGATTACACTACATCCGTACTTATTATATTATATTATAGTGTTAACGACCTGTATTCATAGATTCAACAGCAAAATAAGGTGAAAAATTGGAATAAAAGAACGAAAATTTCGAAATTATGTTAGTCAAACACCTATAAAAAAAAAAAAAAAAAACTAAGAATCAAGTAAAAATAAGTTTTATTTATTTATTTATTTACCTATACATAGTAATCTTTATTTTTTTTTCTACCTATCTTAAAATTAGAAAGATGGAAAGAGATAAGCCAAAAACTTTCTAAAAGTTATTGTTATAACATAAGAAAAATATTTATTCAAAATTAATGTTATTCATTCTTTTTATTCTAATTTTATGATAATCTATTTCCTTAATTTTGCTCTAATAATAATAAAAATTGTACACTCTAATTAGTTTTATCTTTCTAATTACTATAGGAAAATTGACTCATGTTCATGGAAATTTTTGTAAGTGAATATTTTTGTGTATAGACATTTTTACCTGGTCTCACTCCCCACATGTCCCATACATACGCTTACGGTAATAACGATAATAATAATTACATCCTTATAATATCGGCCATGCCGTTGTTTCCGAAATTGATTTGAATATTTAAGATAACGGATACGCATACGTAATTTAACATATTACACAAGGGTGTACATGTGAAATACAGTGCGCTATGCATTTTATCAGGCAAATAATCATTTCGGTAACAATGTAATTGTTGTTATTATTATTATTATTATTATTATTATTATTATTACCATTATCATCGTCATCATCTTCTTCGTCGTTGCACTGCACAATCGGCCGTATTGCCCATCTTATGGGTGCAATATTTAAACGTGCTGTTATTGTTCTGCACACATGCACACACTATCTACGTAAAACGCTGACGTAAGAATGCACTTAGGTATTCTGGTTCAAAGCGCGTCTTGGTCGGCCGTCGTGGCACTCTCACGGTTTCAGGGCCGGAGAATATATTTTTTAAGACCCTTTGTCAAATATTGTTCTGTTCGGTTCCACAAGTCACGTAATGTCCGTCTACGCATTGTCTACGTTGAGACGGTGAATTTACTAAAAAGAACCTTCTCGTTAGCCATTTACTAGACATTTCGCCTCTACGTAACGTGCGCGAGTGCACTATTGTAATACACATACTACAGTGAAACCTCTATTAATGGACACCTCTCAATAGTGGACCCTTCCCAATAGTGGACACTTCTAAATTCCCCGGCAAAAATGTATGCGCATATAAATGTATGCGTAATAGGTTTTCTCAATAGTGGACAACTCTCTATAGTGGACAATTTTTAATTCCCCGTGGCTGTCCACTATATAGAGGTTTCACTGTATAATATTTGCACTATGAATATGGGGAAGAGGTGGCGCTGAAAATTGGCTTAGCTCTACTAACTGCAATACTACCCGAATATACCTGAAGGGTCCCGCGGCTCTCTTAAAATGTGTCCAGAACGCGCACGTGATGCGTAAACAAAGCGTTCGGGTAGCCACATGCCCTGTTCAAATCCATCGAAAACAGCCTCTTCCGTAATACGATAACTCGATCTCCGTCCAAGGACTGCACGGGGTAACACGATGCGAGTAACGCTTACAGTTACGCGTACAAAACGATAACGTTACGACCGCTGTTTTCAAACCATTTTTTAAATTTTTTATTTTTTTATTAGTTTTCGTAACTAAACTTCAAAATTTATTTGTAATATTGTAATATAATTACGTGATCCCAACGGATACAAATGGAATATAAATGTATACGCTCCTCGTGGGAGAGGCGGTTTTCCCGTTGTTTGTTCCAAAGATGGCGTGTGTTGAACAGACGTTAGAAACACGTTTTTTTTATTGCTTCGACAATTAAAATCGTTTTCGTTTCGTCGAAATAAAAATATAAAAAAAAAAAAAAAAAAACAAAAATGAAAAAGAAAAATAACTCACACTTTACCAATTCCGAGTCTCCCCTCCGGAAATCGCTCGACCGTCGACCTTGAATGTTGAAGAACGTTCGTCTCTTTATAATATATTTTCATATATTTCAATGCGTTCTGTGCCACGGTGCAACAGTGTATTTATTATAATGTAACTCTGTTTATCGTTCGCGTCTTACGAATGCGTAGCACCGTAAAATACGTCTACTACCCGACGCTGAACATCACGTTTTCCGTTCAAAAGTCGCCTGACTGAACATTGCACTCGCACGTACTCAACACGGACATGCAAGTGATTTTTCCAAAACCGTGCGGTCTGCATGTAAAACGTCGACGCACTACTTCGGAGGCCCATTTCTATACGTAAGGGTTAGAGGCGTTCTCAGTATATTTCAATGGAGGGGGATGAAAAATAAAAATACAAAATAAGCCGTAAGCAAAAAAAAAAAGTAAAAATTATAACTAGTCAATATTGAAAGCCCACATCAAAATTAGATAAAACGTGTATTACCTATATGTAAAAAAATAAAGAACCTTGGGGGGGGATCTA
Source organism: Sipha maydis (assembly GCA_034509805.1). NCBI lineage: Eukaryota > Metazoa > Arthropoda > Insecta > Hemiptera > Aphididae > Sipha > Sipha maydis. The sequence continues at coordinate 880,600 of JASXSY010000032.1, read as the reverse complement.
TCACCCATACCCCCCCCCCCCGTGAGAACGTCTATGGTAACGGTTGAACGTCATACGTTTATACTGACATTTGTGCACAGGTATCTACTGGATATGAGATTCGAAAAATCTCTGCTCCGAGTGACGAAACGCGGAACACGTTGTCAGTGTGTGTGTATGTACCTTACAAATGAAAACATCGCACAAACCACTACTGTATGACTACACTATACTTTTATAATCAAAAATCTTTAACAAACCATCCAAACATCCCCGCAGAATATTTACCATTACCTCGTCTTTTTTTTTTACCTATATATTTAGGTATTTAGGGTATATTTTAAATATCCACTTAATAATTATGAGAAAATTCGTAAAAAAAAACAGTAAAAAAATAATAATTTTTCACGCTTAAAATAGAGTTTAAATTTTTAACGCGCATATGCTCTTGCATACAGTTACGAATAATTTAAGACACGATTGAAATGAAATGATATGTTATATGAATGTATGTTGATCAGTAACATTACAACATGCTTTTAGAACGTCACCCAGTACCTTTTGATATTTTTCCGCCGAAAGCGCCTCGCGTTTACAACCGACCGAAGAGATAATAATATTAGTAGCGCGACGATATGATGAAATCGTCTCGCAGATCGGACGCGCGGCGGTACCATCGTCCCGTCGTGCATCGCGATCCCGCGCATTTTTCTCCCAAAAGCACGTCCGAGCAGCACACACCGTGTACCGCTTTCCTTTGCGCCTCGGCCATCGGTTTCGGGCACGTATGTCTTGAAAGCGTGTTACGACCGTCCGCCACCCGAGTCCTTCCTCCACCGAGCGCCCGCGTACGATACAGCCTACCGTGCGGTGCGGCAGGATCCCGCGTACGACCTTTTCGATGCATTTACCGTACGGACAGCTGCCGCGCGGCTTTCATTGATCCGTTTTATCAGCGCTCGCGTTCCACACGTACGCACGGTCGATTAACCGCGTGTCGGCAGTCTCCTGGAACGCGCAAGAACGAACCGGGCACAGTGCCTGCACATCCGTGCTCGGTCGGCGAAAACATCTTTTCGTGTACAGGTATGTGCAGCCGCCGTCCGAAATCGGTAATGACACGCATTCATTTTTCTCACACCTATACACACATGCGCGCGCGCGCACAAGCGTATAATTGAATTAAACGTATGGAAGATAAATGCAACAAAACACACAATGTATGTCACGAATCCGTCCGTTCGATTAGGTGCACCGCTGCGGTACGGCTACGGGTGCCTCCTTGCGGGTTAACCACCGCTCTTTATCCGGGCGCGTCGTCCGCCGTGAATCACACATCCCGGACATTATATCGAATTCGCCACGTCTGTTTTTCCATTCGGAAACCATGTTTGAAACGTGCGCGAACATTGTGTACCGATTTCCGCCGTTCGTACAAGGCACAATGCACGACGATCGCCGAGAACGCATCGCCGCCGTAATAATAGTAATAAAAATAATATACAATATGCCGCACGCATAGTATTATTATAAACACACCGAATCGAATCCGAGACCTCCCACGCGCGCGTATATATTATTATTATTATCAAACGCGTTGCCGCCGCCGCGGCTACCGTGGTCGTTGTCCGTGGTGCACCCGTACGGTTGCACATCGCATCAAAACCATCGCATTTACATTTTGTACGTTTAAATCGTCCGCTCCTTTGGGAAATTTCGTTTCTGGTTTTCGTTCGCGCGAAGCTCGATCGTTCGACGTGCGACGTGGCCGTGTGCCCGCGCCCAACGAGCTCGTTCGTTTCCGAATGCCTTCGGTGTCCCGTTTTGTGCGTTACGACAGCGGATAACACGTGAGGGCTAAGGAGAGATGAAACGAACAATAAGATCGATATCACGCGATACCATGTCCGCTCCCCCACCCACCAGCGAACCGTGTATCTTCGTACGTACAATTCGATTCGCACCGAGAAAAAACCGCGGTCGCGGTCACGGGTAAACGATTGTTGCCGTGTACCGGCTCTTTACGCGCGACGAGTTTACCCGTCGTCACGTTTGATGTGGCCGTCGCATGGGCGACCTGTGCTCGCGCGTCGAACCGTGTCCTCGCGCTCGGACCTCGCGACTACGACAACCGGCCGATATGGCACGATCGAATTTTCTACGTGTACACTTATTAACAAGGCATAGACGTTCGCAGTCGTGTGTCCAATGTGACAATGCGTTGTAACACTTAGTCGCGTTGGAGACGGGCGAACCTCCGCGACAGTGAGCTTTGGGTTAGGTACGCGATAAGGTTTCGAACGGTTTCCCGGCGGCAGGAAGAAAATTCGACACGTTCGAAGGGATGGCGCGAGGACTATCCGGAATGGCGTCGCCGGACGTACACGCGAGACCGACGGTCAACGGTACACGTTCGGAAACGACGCCGTGAGTTAAACGTACACGTTTAAATAGATAATGGCAGTGAGAGTAAGATAGAGAGAGATTTTTAGTGGAGTGGTTGTGTTCGCGCGGGGCCGATGGTCTCTCGATCACGCGGATCGTAAATCAACGCGGGTTCGATGCGCGCGCGCGCACGCGTTAGGTTGCGGAGGAGATCGCCGGCCGCGCGATGATAGGAGGCAAGTCGGTCCGGGGCGCGCGGGAATTCACGTCGGTCGGAATTAATTGTCCGGTAATTTATGTGCGCGTGTACGGAATTAAAACCGCCTCGGGACGCGAACCGGTCAACAGCCCTCCTTATTATAATATTTCGTCGACGTCACTCTGGGCGAAAACTATTATTTCCCAAACGATTACGTACGAGATTACAATGGGCAACGGGTGGGGAGTGGAAAAACACACACACTCGTGAACACACATAAACGGAACCGACCGCCGGACCCGTGGGCACCGCACGCTCTTTCCTAACTAGCTCGTCGTGGTCGTCGCCGTCGCTGTCGCGTTTCCGCGAAAACGTGCGCTGCAGATATCGGTGGCCCGGGTAATTCGTTTGCCCTATGCAAACACACACACACACACACACACACACGTGCAACCGTAATAATACCGTACGCGACGTCGCCACAGGACACCTGTATTGTGTACACCTCCTCGTGGTCCTCGCTGTTTTCGAGATATAAATGACGTGGGGCCACGACCGACGGATTTTCGTCTACACTCGTTGTCGACGTTCTCGTCCGGACGCCGATTTTTCCTGCAGGACATGTACGCTGATGACGTTATGCATATACCGATGTAAAACGAACATATATGTTTTGCATATCAATTTGTACAGTTTATAACTCAAAATAATTATACGCGTGTACATATGGGAAAAATATATGCAGTGCTTGTGCGTGCGGGCAAGCCCTGTAGTCGATCATGACGGCGAGGAGAGGGGGAGGGGCGACCGGAACGATCAAATAATATTATTATAACGTGTTTGCCCCACCGCCACCACCACTACCACCGCTGTCTCCTGCAGGGCGCGTGTACGTACAAGATGCGCGTACCGGTGTGTTTCCTGTAATTACCATACATTTGAAATGATAATTGAATAACAGGTATTTATCAAATGTACAGTAGCGATTATTCATTCACCGCGACTCGTTTAACATATTATAAATATGATAGTGTCTATATATTTATTATATTTATATTACAATATTGTATGTTGCGTATGTTATACGTTCTCTACGTACAAAGGTGTACGTTAAATACATAAATATATGTGTGTATGCACTTGTTACGTACAATCACCGGTACCACACGGTGGTCTTGCAACTATTCTTCGGTGTTGGAAAAAAGCACAAAAATAGTCGCTCGACTGCGTAACGGACTAATTCTACACAACGATTTTCTCCTCCTTATTTCCCAGGTATTACAGTTCGTTAAAGTCCTTAACATCCTTTACCACCGTGTTTGTCCTCGTCTTTGCTGTCTTCTATTCTCGTACGTTCCTCGTGAGATTTCAGGATCATCCACCTTCGTCCTGTCCATGACCAACTCCATTTAGTCCCACCGTGTTGTTTATAATTATAATTAGAATGTCCTTGTTATATGTATGGTCCTCGCGGTGTAATGCACTATTGTGTAATCACGTGTAATAATAACAGAAAGAACCAAAATAAAAAGAGGGAGAGAGAGAGACGAACGAACTGTGGCAAATGAAAAGTGTTCATTATTCATGCAGTTTCAAAGCTCCAAGGAGCGCGTTGTACGTACACGTGGCGGCTGTTGCGGCCGTAATTTTGAACAAAGGAAAATGCTTTTATCTCGTCCGCTGCAAAAGTTTCTCTCCTGCACTCGTTTGAACGTCGTACTTTTACACCGCGCGTGAACACGATGTGCACCGCGCCATTATTCGCGATTTGATTAACGAAATCAAAAACGACCGCCACCGTCCACTACCGTCCGGTTCCGCGTAAACGAATTAACTCCTCGCGTGCGCCGAGCGACGCGGGAGTCATCAATCTGCGTTTAACACTTTTCGCTTTTTCCCGCGGAGAGTTTTATAAATATCCCGGTTCGAACAATGCACTCATTGTGCGGAATGTATCGCGGTCGGTCACGCCGCCACACGGTAATTACTTACTCGTTGACCCTTCGCGCGTCGCCACCGTCGCGGTTCCGCGGGCGTATTGATCACTCGCGATGCCATTATTATACGATGCGCGTACCGATTCGCGTTTCGGCGCGCTACGTCCGAAAATCGTTTGTATTCGCTCTCCCGCCGTCACGTCCAGCCGGTCGCGCGTCCATTCCTACACCGGGGTTCCGGGGGGTCACGAACGAAACGGAGGAGAGAGGCAAACAAAACATTTCAGGCACACCGGCGACGACCCCTTCGACCACGCCGCTGCGAAGGGCGTTGCTGCCCCGGGGACCGGCAGTCCGCGAGAACAAGTCCGGTTTCGGCACGTCCGCGCGTCGTGATCGCTTTCCCGTCCGGTTCCGTTATGTTTCAATGTAAATTGTTTATTTTTCCATCGACATTCGCACGCGCAATCGGATTCGGCCGGGCCCCGTAGTACGTGCGCGCGGATCCGACGGGTTCGCGTGTACCCTGACGGTCTCCGCGAGTCGCGTATACGTTTTATTTGCACGCGGGCCGAAGTTTTTCGACGGTGCCCTCCTAATGGTCTTGTAATAACACGTTACAATCGTTTAACAGTCCGCGTTTCGCTCCGGCAATACCGGTTTCGTCTTCCCGTGCACACATACGCGTTACACGTCTTACCTACACCGCGGGCTCTCCTCCGCTCGTAATATTATTTTGTTTACACGGCCCCGACGTTCCCGGGCCGCGGCGCGGCCGTGTTATTTGTTTTGCTTCGCACGAGAGAGTGATACTGCACAATGTATTATTACAACGTGGTAATAGTAGTAGTAGTAGTAGTAGTAGTAGTAGTAGTAGTACTAGAAGAAGTGGTTAGGTACGGTTGTATGTTAGGTGGTTTGGGTACAGTGCACGTATGTATATTAGTTCACGCGGTGCTGCTGCAGCGTTGTATTCGCGGGCCGGGGAAAAAATCCGGACGGGGTCACATCGCATTATTATGCTCTGCAACAGCGACAAGGGCAAAACAAATAAATCTATAATGTTATGATAATTTTCAGCTTAGTCATTTTCGTACGGGTTTCTTTTATTTCCTCTCTTTCAACTAACCTCCTCCTCTCCGCCCATCGCTCGTCCCGGTCGTCGTCGTCGGCCGCGCGCATAAACACAGGTATAACATATACGGTAACGTATCACGCGCTCCTATACGAACGCGAAGGGTTCCGTATCGTTCCCAACGAAAACGTTTTGTACGTATATTTTTTTTTAATTTTTTTTTTTTTTTTTCCAATTGACTATTTCCTTCGCTAACGGTCATTCAACGTGTGTGAATTATCGTATAATATACGACACGCGGCCTCGTGAGAATCGGCGGTGTAGCTGCTCGCCGTCACACGATCACGAGATCGCGTTGAATTTTTTTTTTTTTTGTTCGTTTGATATTTATTCATTTTTTCCGTTCCCAAACGGATCTTCGGTCTTCGACCGCGGGTCGCCTATGGGCGTCTCTGTATGCTTCGGTTTTTCGCACGCGGTCGTGTGGTGTTGTACAAAAACGGTCGTAACGCATGTATGTGGTACGGAGCGGATGTAAGGGTGAAGACGCGTTCAACCTGGAACGGACCATAACTTCCACAAAACCGTCTGCAATCGCTACTTATACAGTACAACGCGAATTCACCGATAATGTTATCGGTTCTTGGCGATTTAAAACACTTACAATTAGCATTCAACTGCACCGAAATCTGTAGAGATGCTTTCGATGAATAAGTTATGACAATAAACTATTACGAATGTTAATTCGTTAGAAAAAACACGTACGTGAAGTTAACTCCGTCCTCTCCGAATGTTGTCCTATCGGTTTCAAGCAATGTACAAACAATTTTAAATGTTATTTCGATCAACATCACGTGAGACTGAAAAAGTTCATATACTCGTATAACGTACGTTGTATTCAACGGTTACTAATTAAATCGAAAAATGCATATAGTTGTTTTGTTTTCATATCACATACAAAACGATTTAAGAACGTTAAAATGTTGAAACGATAGATGGTTTCAAAAATCGTTAACAATTTTAATTTCACTATTTTTTCCCTCTTCTTCTATCAGCACCACATATCCTGACCACAAGTTCGTCAACCATAACAGAGGACACACGTTTATTGTACTTCGATTTTCTGTTTCGCGCATAATACAGATACCTAAAATACATACATTATAGTGAAAGAGTAAAATAAAATATAAGAGATCTAGGGAAAGAGAGAGGAATCCCATAAGGGCGACGGTGGATATACTCGGTCTGCGATCGGAATACGTCACTAACGACCTGTGTAACGCACGGTCTCGGGTTTCCACACAGTAGCTCATTATGCTGTCGATGCATATTTACAAAGAACGCCTTTGCGGTACTTCGCGTACGTAAGACAAATGCGCTTTTTGACAACGTGTCTGTGATGTCGGGCGATGTAACATTCTGCACACACACACACACACACACACATACGAGTAAATAATCGCACGGTATGCAAGTGCGCTACACCGTCGCGGATGTGCTCGTCTTGAGTGAGATTTTCTCGACGTCACCGCGGCGCCGTATTTCAAAGGTCTAAGTCTGTTACAAAGGTCAAAAGAGCTTTTCACTCGTTCCCCTCGTATCACGCGTTTAACCTTTGCGCGATTCCACCGTACGGTTTCCTCAGGGTTCTCTTACACGCAACGATGCGCCGTCGTTGCGTGTGTGCGCACACGTACACGCGCGCCAACAACACGACACGGAACGCATTCTTATCGTCCCTTTACGCGTGCGCTTAGACGGCTCTCACACCGGAGATTAGACGATTAGCAATCGGCGATGAGCAATAATTTAAAAGTAGAAATTTCAATTTCACGTAGAAAGCAATGAATGCTTCTCACATCGAAGCAACACGACGTTTCCTGTTGCGAACTTGTAGCAACACGCATTGTCCGTCGAGTTGCCGGTCGACATTTATTGATAGTGCTGACCAATACGAGTTAGCATGTCGTAGTATTGATTATAGTGTTTTCAATGATAATACATCAATTAGTACATATTATGTGTAATCTCGTTTAAAATTGTTCTTTTCAGATTAAATTCGAAAAGTTTTTGAAAAGTATCTGATCTCATTCTATAACAGCTTTTGAACTGCAAAGGATGCATTTTCAGTTCATCTACAGGAATTCGCAACATATTTTTACGATCTGTTTAAACGCTGTGTTATTAAAATATTTACGGTTTTTATGTTTTATTTTTGTTCTTCTTAAACGCCACCAGAATAATAAAACGTCGAACTCATCAGATGATGGTCACATGGTTACCACCGCGTTGCTTCTATATGAGAGCTAGGGGAAATACGTACTGTTCAATATTGTTAGTTGCTGGTTGCCGTTGCCTATTGATCCGGTGTGAGAGCGTGGTGATCCGGCGTGCAAGTCGTCCGCACGCGAAACTGGCGTGTGTGTTGCAACACGTCGCGCGCAGACATCAATAAAACGTGTTGTCGAACGGATTTGTCTCGATTCGCTCGGAAGAAAATATCCATCGTACACCGGAGACGAGGACGTGTTCGGTTGTCGCACGACGTTCCGTTCGTACAGTGATGTGACGAAAGGGCCGAGAGAGCCGACCGTCGCTCGGTTCTGTGAACGGTCGGTGGGCGGTTGGACAATATTCGGTTTCGTGATTATGAAAACGTAGGAAAATAACACCTGGAAAGATATTTCAATCATTATTGAAATAGGAAAGTTGGTGTTCAATGGCCACTAGCCGATAACGTATCAAGTCGACAAACACGTGCTGTAAACGAGCAACGCATTTAACACAGGGTTCTTATATCTTGGTGTGTCTTTAGTGTTATCAAGTTTTGGGTTTTAAGTGCATTGTTTTGAATTGTACATGCAGTCATATTATTCTGCGGGAAAAAATAATTAGTTACGGTTACCATTTAAATAGTCGTACTAATCGTAAGCCGTCGGTAGCTATGCAGACATGCAACACAGTTGGGAGCGCTGAACGTACTATGTTAACATAACTGGATCGAGACAACAATGTTACATGGTCAAATTCGAACTATTTACTATAGTCAAATAGTCCCCTCCCCCCGTGCACACGACTTACAACATACAAACGAGCAAATAATCTCGATTATTTTCGTGCGACATCGGTCGTAAGCTTGTAAAATGTGTTTCTCCGTTTCGTTTGCAAAACATCTAAAGATAGGTACCTTAGGATAATGTACTTAAAAGATTATCAATTGTACCATAAGAGTGTAGACATGTGTCAGTTCAATACTTATTTCGTTGATCTGCCCTCGAAAATATATTTCCGTTTACGATGAACGATTTTTCGGATTTATTCATTTCGGACACGCAACTACGTAGAGTACTCTTTAAGTGAATTACCTTGCGATTTTCTGCACTATTGTTATTCTTCTTCCGTCACTTATTTCCATGAAAATATTTCCAACTATAAGCGCACAGTTAATGTATTTCATGTGCACATGCCGCAGTCGCATACACGGAACATACACACCGTATAATAATAATAATCTCAATTCGATTAAATACCGTTTTACATGATTGTATTATTATTCCACGGCGCGGTATAAAACTCTTTAAGATTAAATTACCATATTTATGAATTCGTTACAACGTGTGGCATCGAACGAAATGTGTTGTTTTCTCCTGCAGTGCTCGGATGAGAATCTTTTGTTTGCTCGAGGAAAAAAAACTATACGCGTACGTGTAGGCGCATAATGACATTTAAACCACGGCATCGAACAGCGCAGTTCGGGAGGCGCCTTAGTCTGCGAAGTATATGTGTCGCAGTAATATCATCATTGGGATACGTTCTCTTACGGGCACCATCGTTCACGTCTCAATACTCGTGCGAAGAAAATATGATTCGACGACATGTCTGATAATGTCAACACGACGGCGATAACATAGTAATAATATGCAATACAATGGACTCTGTTGAATGGGAGTTTAAGTATTATTCCGGCGGAAAAAAATAACTAACAAAAACTGTTTGCCGGTTCGTGCGCGTGTTTTGTCGGGAAAAGTTCGCAATTATTATTGCGCGACGTATATATATATATATATATAAATATAGGTATCTTATTATATAATATGTATAGGCTGCCACCCTTCCCGTTTGCAACAGTCTCAAAGTTTCGCTTTGCCGGACAGAAATATAAATAAAATAATCAGATGAGAGGAGAAAAGTTATTTTTAGACGAGAAATATTTACAGGACTTCATCTCGGGTAATTCAATCACATTATATAGAAAGAAAACTTACAACTTTTCCCCGTTGTTCGTAAAGGTTGTGTGGCCGCATCGGCGAATAAAATATTTTTCCAACAAGAATAACGTCAATTTCTCGCGAGGTTGTGTGCACGCGCGTGCCTCCGAGATGCACACTCAGAGTCCGAGATTTTAATACGCGTACACTTACTACGCGCATGTGCTCAAATAGGGGGGCGATGGCTTGATACAGCTAAACTCACCGTAACCGTGTTCCATTATTTTCCTTGCGTCGGCATGAACATTGAAAAACGTTTATTTCAATGTTATAATATTTACTGTGTAAAACGTTAGCAAACCAAAATCAGAGTACCGTACATCGTACAATAGGTCTTAAGCAGTATAATAAATACAATATTTTCCAGTTAAATACGTCATTATGTGTACGTAATAGTCGTAATGGCTATTACAATGAACTGTTTCGAGCGCGCAACTATTGTAGTAGTTTAAACGGTACATAATTTGTAAAATTGTGTTGTGTTACAGTGCAACTTATATTTAAATTAAGTAATAGTTTTATACTTGAAAGCTAGCTCATAATGTCTGCCTAATTTGCGTGTACTACTTCTGCAAACACTTCACAGTGTACAGCCAGGACTTGAGTACCACCAAACCACAAACGCTGTTCCACAGTTATTTCGTAACTATAACTATGTATCATATTACAACGACAATTATCGTATCAAATGTATTTCATATCATAAACACTATCAAAGTTGATAAGCGTTCAATTTTTGATGGCCAGACCGAAATGTTACGACTACCGGACGCAGGTCTCTTGTCCGCCTCTGATTAAATAATTAACATTATTAACATTATATCGTTCCGAAGCGGTCTTTAGCTTAAAACTTAACTACTCGAGCTTAAGGTACATCGTAGGTGATTACCACGATCGAATGCACCCAGTGTTACCCTCAACGTGAAACTTATGCACTTGGTACACAAAGAAAAATTTCGAGATAATCGAGTACAATGGAAATAATGAAGAGTAATAATTACGTGAAATTATAAAAAATGTGTTTAAACACGAAGATAGTCCGTGTGAAAATTCTTTTTTTCATTTTGACAGCGATAATATTTGAATTCGCTGCCTTGCGTTCATTTGTGTACTCCATGCGTGTGAGTACTGACTATAGTATATCGTATGAGAAGATGAACCGAAATCTATTTCCGAAGTTCATTCAACATTAAAAATCAGACAATTACAAAGCTGAGAATTTTCTTTTTAATAATAATAATGACTCGGAAATTAATATCGTCTGTATTTTTTAAATGTACACACTTTCTTTTTATTTTCAACATTGTTTTCACTGATATTAGAAAAAAAAAAATGAAGCATATTGATAACGACTGGCGTGTTTCATCTTGATGGTTGTGGACGAACGGGATTGGAATAAAAGAAATTTTGAGAACAAGATGTTACGGTACATTTCCACAATAGTTATTATTCGAAAAATCTGTTATCACAACGAGCCTGGATGCGAGCACCTTTAAAATACGATCGAAAAAAACTGATGGTACGTGTTGTATTGTTTTTATTTTTTGTTTTTTGGACGTACTTATATTCTAAAGGAACGCACCACCGAGCGGTATTATTTATTTTTTCTCTAATCGACCCCAACCGCAATAATAATCGTTATTCAATACAGCAACAACGTTGTATCATTAACTTTTAATCTCGTTTTTATACCAAACAATGCGTACAAGTGTACGCTCGCCGCACGCGCCCGCCTCTGCAAAAGCTTCGTTCACAATGAAAAGCAATGAAAACGAAACATTCTTCATATTTGTGGGCATCCCAATACAAGAACTATGCACACGCACACATGCACACGTGCGCACACACACATTCATATACTATATATATATATATATATATATATATATATATACAAAAGCGTTTTTTTATAAATAAATGTAAAATGGATCGCAATAATTTAATATTTTATTTACCTCGATGGCTGGGTAATATTTGTTTTGCGCGGTCATAACTATAATTCATTTAAAACAAAGGGTAGTTTCATTATTTTCAATCATTTATCAAATCACAGTGCCCGCAATCGTGTATGCTTACAGAGTAATAATGATTTATATTATATCTATATAGTGTAATTGTGCATTGTATACTACAATTACAGGTAAGTTTAAATTTTCTTTCTTTCGTTACGATCTCGATTCGTGTTCTCCGGTCATGGTGAGCCAGGGGTGACGGTGGTGTGCAGTACATATATACATTGATATCATATTATCCTTCCGCCGTCCTATCGTTCGTTCACCACTCTCTCTTTCACTTCACATTTCTTACGTCTACCTCTTCCACTACTTCTATTTCGATCACTGTATACCATATAATCCTATACACGTATAGCTGGCGTTCGGTGATCCTTCGTGCCTCGATAAACGTTCAATTAGTCTGCACTTCCTTTGTTTAATTTCACCCGAAACCGTGTGACTGCACTCTCGATATGCTTTCATCTCAATAATAACAATATGATACACTTTAACATCGTTCGATCACGACGATTTTTATGATTTACGCTTTTCTACGGAACGACAAACCGACTAATAATAATAATAACCGATCTTCGATGTTACAATAATATATTATTATATATAAACGTCGTGGTTCTCACTGTAAAGTCAACAAACCTACGCGAACCTTGGAATATACCAAGGTAACGTTATGATAATATTTTTTCAAAAACCTTTACTTCCGAAAATGTTCATATGCCATGATTATAATGCTTTTACAATTCTGAATCGTAATAAGAATGAAGGATTAATCCTAGAACAGGTCGTTGTAAAGATGGAACACTCAAATCTTAAAGTAACGTTCATAATTTCCGAAAAAACTCCTTGAAATGTTGAATTGAACGATTTCTCGACATCGTGTGTTCATAAACGGAATACTAAAAGTAATGTATCTGTAAAAAAAAAAAAAAAATTAAATAATTCATGACATCGTTTTCATTGTTCGAATATAAATAAAAAAAAGTCTGTTCCACCGAAAAATGTTTGTACCATTTTATTGTTAACGAATCAACGTACAAAATGAGTTGTCCGCGTGTTGTTTCCGATTGAATCAATCGAAAAATCAAAATGTCACCGGTGTTCCGCGTCGAATCGGACAAATATAGACACACGTATCGTATTCACACGCGTGTTGCTGTTCCCGACGACGATTGTTTCTCAACGATATTAAGTAACGATATCGCTCGATATTACGCCCGATATCGACTCGGGAACCCGACCGAACTAGTAATAAGACGCGACGTGTGTTGCACAAATGTATCGTACGTGCGGTATTGTAATGTCGTGAAAATAGTGACTAACGCGGCTATCGCAGACGCAATATGTGTCGGCAACGCGAACGTTTCCTATTTTCAACCCGACTCGCGGTGGCACTACTCGCGTGCGGCTCCAAACTCATGAACCGGTATGTGTGCGTGTTATAACACAATGGCCGTTTGTCGCGACCGTTGTATTCCCCGTGAAAACGTATTTTATGTGGTTTGCACGTGTGTCGGGTTGTCGTTACGATGAGCGTTTTATCGAGAAGGAATGGCGAAAAAGAAAAGAAAAAAAACCGAACCGAATACGGTTGACGTGCAGACGACCGTGGAGCCTGCATACACCGTTGCAATGGAATAAAATAGCTGATGTAATGCGACTCTTCGGTGAGTCGGTTAAACGATACGATTATCCGAAAAACGCATTTCAAGCAAATCAGGCTACGCAATACAAGACGGACGGACACGTTCTTGAAGTTGAGCCACCAAGGAACTGCATTTTTTTTCAAAATCTGTGCTGTTATTCTCCAAGTTATTTTTAAGTATTTGTAAATCGATTTTTAGAATTTGCAAGTCATGAAGCGACCGCCATTAGCTTTTGTGACTGGGAATTTCGGCTTAAACCGTTTTGCTTCATAATGATTATTCCCAGGTTATAAAGATTTTTTACGTCAAAGAATGACATTTTATGTCCTCGTGTGTTAACGTACATTAGTAAACGAACAATAATATTAATTCAAGTCCAAAGGTTTATCAAATGGTCACCTGAACGAGTTGCGAACTCTAGAAACAGACATCAATCAAATGAAGGTAAACATTAGCTTTCGTTCGGTGCTGATTTCACGATAACAGGGTGAAAACGAGGGGGCTACGCGAAGAAGCATTGACAGAGATTGTGAATTCCAAAAATCGATTTCGAAATCTCTGGCGAATAACTCGCAAAACGTAGATTTAAAAGACACCGCGGTACGTCGACCGTTAGCAGTGTTGGGAATAGATAACTAATAATTTATCTAGATAAAGATAAAGATGACTATACTAATTCTTATCTAGATACAGATAAAGATAGTTATACTAAATTTCATCTAGATAAAGATAAAAATAAGTACATTTTTATCTAGATAAATATTAGATAATTTCATGTTTGATTTTGAAAATATTCAGGATACTACAGCCTACAGATATTAGGTAAAAAATTCATAATTAAAAACATTTTAAAATAAATATCATTTTTTAAACTCATTTCAAACATTGATAAACATAAAATTTAAATAAACTTCATAAGAAAATTGTCATCTTGTCAGTTATTATCTGTGTCATAGATATATGATGTACAGAAAAATGTAAAAATGAAAATATAGAAACATTTTAAATTTTCAAATTTTATTTTTATTCTATTTAAATAAATTATCTAGATTGGTACTGATAGATAACAAGTTTTTATCTAGATGAAGATAAAGATAACTGAGTATAAATTTATCCAGATAAGATAAAATATAAATAGTTTTTATCTAGATATTTCCCAACACTGACCGTCAGACGGACGGACCGAGAGGAACGGGTGCGCGCTCGACTCGGAAACGTTCTCCGGCCGAAGCGGTGGGCGCGCGCGAGATCGCGGGGCCCGTTCGCCGCAGGGACGACCCGATCGCGTTCATCATCGATCGTTTTCGCACCACGGTTGTCCTCGGCGTACCGCGCGTCTCGGTCGTCGCGGGACGGTGTACGGAGATCGCGTAACGTCCGCGAGAAGAGCCGATTACGGTTCGGCAGACGCCACAGAGCGTAGCGGTGCTCGCGTTCGTACGGCCGCCGGACCGTGAAATTGCCCAGGGACAATGGGGCCCATCGACGATTTTCCGCACGCTCAACCGAGCCCGCGTCGCCAATCGTTTAATCGCGAACGCGCGCGCCGTCACCCGCGGGCCGATCCGCGACGCTGCTGCCGTTGCACAACACACGCGGCGTATTTTCCTCCGTGCGCAAACGCCCGTTACACACACGTCTCGCCCGTCGCACGGTACACCGGGTCCGGCGGTCGACGCGCCTAGGCGGATCGTTTGACACGGCCCCAGGCGCCTCATCACTCTCTCTCGACCGCGCACGCTGTGGCCTAAAAAGGGAGAAAATATGTATCGAGAACAATGAAAGATTCGCGGTGGCTCAGTGTTACGCGCCCGGCATTCCGGCGCGTGGAGTCGCGGGCTCAAATCCCGTACCGTGCAAATTTTTCCATTACTTGGTCGATATCTCTCCCTGGACCGGCCACCACAACTGTGGCCGCGCGCGTCACGTTCTCGACACGGTTACACGAAAAACGTTCTGACAGTCCGGTCGTTTTCGATTACCGACCGGCCGTCGCGCGAGACCGTCCCGTTTAAGGTGCGTTTACATTGGAGCCCGAACGCGAACGAACGCATTCGTCCGCGTTCGGAAGCGTTCGCCCCAAGAGCGGTACGATCAAAGAAACTCTCCGTTCAGTTTAAACGGCATTCGGCCCGTATCGCGTGTTCGTCACTTCCGTCCGAACGGTTTTTTAAAAGCGTTTATTTTCAATTTTGTTTTACGATTTAATTTTTTGTGGTTTTAATTATCTTATTGGCTCGTAATTATGGAGTGGACTGACGAAGTATGCTTACAATCAATACACTTATATAAATTAAGACCGATCCTTTAGGATCCTACTGATCCTCAATATAAAATTCACTTGATTACATTTTAAGTAGGTATACAAATCATAAATATTCAAATTAAATTCAAATAATCTTCGTCCAGGCTTTAACTTTCACTTGAAATTTTTAAAAAAATCAACATAGTCTTTACTCCACAGCAGCTTTGTCGATACTAAATGTGTATTTAGGTATTTTAGGAGCGAAGACAGTTGAACACGAACGAGCGAACAATGTAAACGGTCGCGGCCGAATGTGTAGCGAATATACGTTCGCATTCGTTCGGTAGTATTCGCTTGCGTTCGTTCGTGTTCGGGCTCTAATGTAAACGCACCTTTACAGTCGATCGTCATCCCGGTTTCCCGTTCACGTCGCGTCCGGCTGCCGTCGTCCCCGTTGAGTGTCCGTCCGGCGTCACTATCGCACCGGCAGAACTTGTGCTCGCGTCAGCGGTGGACGTGCGCGCCCCGGTACGCGTCTGAAGGTGCGTTTGCATTAGGCCGCGAACGCGAACGAAATTAGGTACGAAATGCTACCGAACGAATCCGTACGATTGACATTCGGCCACACCGTTCGGACTGTTCGTTCGTGTTCGTGCTCCATCTAGCCATCGCTAATCCGGCATCTTCAAACTGAATAGCGTTTTCTTTGATCTTTCCGCCACCTGGTCGAACCGCTCCGCACGCGAACGAACGGTACCAATGACCATTCGTTTTCGTTCGGCTTACCGTTTACACCTACGTATTCGGTACATATTTCCAAAGCGAATTCGCGTTTGTTCGCATTCGCGGTCTAATGTAAACGCACCTTAACGCGTTCGCCACATCCCAACGTGTCCGTCGCTCGTCGTGCGCGTGACAGCTTTGCTGAAACAACGTTAAGAAATGTAGAAAAACACAAATAAAACTACCAACTGTACCGAATATTAGTACCATCATCTTGACCAGCGGTGCACCATCCGGGGATCGCCAAATGTTATTAGATTTTGGTGATGTCACCAATAATTGAACACCAAATGATACATTTATATATTTTTTTTATAACTTTATACTTAGGTTTAAACTCTAATTTTGTACTTGGTTTTATTTTTTTTAATTTTTTCTTTTTTGTGTTTTGGGCTAATTAAATTAAGTAAATAATAAAATTGCCTTAAATTAACGATGTAATTTATATGAATATATATATTATAAATATATACTATACAATTATGTAATGTTAATTGGAGGAGAATACGTATTGTGATTATGATTAAATATATAATATGTAATATTATAAATTTTAGTACTCGTCATATCAAATAATAATAATAAACGGTATTAAAATGTAAATCCAATCTAATAGATTTATTGGAAGCCAATTTTTTTTTAAAAATTTCTTAATCATACTGTATGGTAATTTTACGGATGCAGCTGCTCGACGTGTGAAACTTTTAATATGCGAAACGAATACGTAAAGATTTCAGAAAATATTTTTAGAATATTAAAAAAAAAAAAAAAAAAAAACGTTGTGTCGGACCCACATTTAATCAGGTTTTGGTGTTGTTTCGATTTATTTTCAAAACCTATTTCACGAAATTCCATCAATAGACGACTTCACCTCCCAAGCCATCAGTCTTCAAAATCATAACCTAATATATTTATGACATAGTTTTATCTTAACTCAACAACACTTGAACTTATTGTAAAACCTATGATGGTCCGATTGCGAAGAAAAAAGAAAAAAAAATCTGTTTGGATTGTCCTGTTCGCGTTTGGCTACAGTTGAGTTCGTGATTTGACATGTGTGCTAACCCGGCATTTGAAAAACCTGACGAAACAACACGTATTATTACAACGGGACGACACTCGTAAATCCAAAAAAAAAAGAAACGGTACATTAGTGAGGTATTTCCGAACAATGAAATGACACTACATCGAAGCGACTAAAACATAAAATGTTTATTACGTTTATAGTAATACGTTGAATAACCATTCCGTTTTCGTACCGTGTACGAACATGGATCAGAGAGACCCGCAGAGGATTAACCCAATAGGTGTTAAGTACATTTAGTGTAAACATAAGCCGTAAGAGGTCACGTATGGCCGTATGGTATTTGAACGCGCAGTACGCCTATGAAGAAATATAAAAATCACACGAGAAGTCAAAACATTGAAATTATTTCGGGAAAAAATCTCACGTCGCTGTGAAACAGCAACAATGATTTGTTGTAGAACTTAATGGTATTTTCCGCAAAAACGTGGAACTCTCGTGTATCACGTCGATTTACCTACAAGTATATGTGTAGGAACGATAAAAACCAATTAACTCGGGAACCGTTAAAATGATCAACTGTTGCGGATAAAAACAGTGGGCGACGATATCTGTAAAAAAGACGAAAAATGAATTCAAATTAAATGTTTATCAACTATTCGATGTAAACATAATATTATCGTATATACAGTTGATCGGGAACAATAAATAAAAAAAAAAATGTAATTCAATTTGAGACTCGCGCGACTAATGTTATTCAATACACACTTTATTATGAATCACGACTATCGCACGAATCACCATGAACTGCATCGTAATTCATTTAGGTACTATTACAATTTTTTCATGATCGTGCACAATTCACTGAAAACGATCGCCATTCATGTGACAAGACTAGTAAAATATAAATAGCACGCTCCCAGGCGAAAGCATTTCCTTTTGTGCGATTTCTTAAAAACTAATTTACCATAGCGTTTTTAAGCGCATGTAGATATTATCGTTAATGCGTCTTGATTACTTAATTAGTAATAGTAATGATAATAAAAAATTCGCCTCACCTTTGTGTTCTTGGATTTTCTGAACATAATTGTTATTGTTGTTATTAGTAATACTATTATGATTTCGCTATTGTTATAATAATCGTTGGTTTATTATAATCTCTTCGTGCGTAGACCGCTGAGAATAAGAGCGAGAGTTACCTATTCGGAAAATTCTGGAAAAATCAAATCAAACAACGGCAACGTACAATCGATATCACTGAATGTGCCCATATTGTGGATTACTGATTCATCATATTATTATAATTTGTACACATCGAAAACAAAATGATTCAGCAAGATGTGTATAATAATAATAAAAATAATAATAATAATCGTCAAGGGTTTATGAAATCTGAATTTATGGTTAGGATCCCACGCTAACATTATACATTATATTATTATGCGTGATCAATAATAATTTTAACCATTCGAGAATTAGAATATTTCGATAGTGCGCGCGTATAATGTTTATAGCGTGTATACGTATCAATACCAGCATTCAAATCGAAATCACTTGTGCGTCGTGTTTTAACAATAAAATACGTACACTGTGCGTGTGTGTTACTTTTAATAGCTTATACAAGCCGGCCGTTGTTATTATTGCGATATCAATCGATCTCCTCAATTATATCGAACGTCAACAATAGTGTTTTCGGAGCTAACACTCGCATATTTTGTTACAACTGCTGCAGAACGTATAATAATAATAATATGAAGTATGCGTTATGCGAGTTTAATCAAAACAATATTGCGCGGTATCCAAATCCGACACGTTTAGTTCGAATGCAAAATTTGCATTACTATTATGTACATACAACGTTTTCAACGGCGTGACGGACCGCGATATTCTAAAATGTGTGTGTTTATATTCGGTGTTTCGGCGTTCACAATTTTTTTATTTCTTTTTTTTCTTCTCCTTGACCTCGTTCGTTGCGCAGTAACGATGAACTTACGTCCGTCGTTTGCTCGTGCACACGTACAATACGTTATTGTTTTAGTCGATTTTCCCGAAATGTTATCGAACGAGTTAATCGTTTTCCGTTTAATTTACAATGCAGTTCACGGAGAGAGCGTACTATGATATTTACGTGCGTATCGTGTATATGTTTTATGTTCGACGTACAATTCAATTTCGCATTGTTTTATGCACGAAAATCGTATCCTACTGCGGCCTTCGCATAAAACACGAGCCTATGGTACATCACAGTTCGGTATTTTACGATTCTCTTTTTCAAGCCACGATGAATCACGATGCGATTATTTATTTATTTTTTCGAAAGCGAACTGCGGGTAATAATATTCAGTGTAAAACATAACATAATCTATGTGGACGGTAAATTTAAACGGCGATATAGTTCTTTAACGTACGCACATGTGTGTGTGTGTGTGTGTGTAATAACTGTGCATTTCACAAACGATATAATGCGTTGATAATTTATGATGACGTTTAATAAACAATAAATAAATACAATTGACGCGTGGTGTACATGGAAAACAAAATAATAATTTGATTTTCTCGCGACTTATTCACCCTAATAAGAATTTAACGTTGTACGTCTGTACGTGTATATGGCATACGTGTGTGTTTGTGTGTGTGTGTGTGTGTGTGTGTGTAAAACGACTTTGAACTATTATTTAAAATACATAATATACCACCTTAAAAGTTATTTATTATACCTACTTTTGAACGTAGCCAATAAATCAGCGTACCAAAGACCGTATAATAAATACACCAACATACAAATTTATAATAATAAAAACGCGCGTTGTACACGATAGGTCCATTTCCTCGGCCCCACCACTTCGGAAATATGCATTTTTGTATTTGTTTGTTCGGATAAGGACCCTCTACGTTTGTTCTGAATTTACTTCGGGTTATTCAAATTCCAGTTATACCGTAACCGGGGTAACGTTACCATATACTAGAATATATATATATATATATATATATATATATATATATATATATATACGGTACCAGTATAATATAAACTAAACTTACCTAATTAAGACTCAAGTTGATTTAGGACGATTATCCCTCAGATTATCTGTAATTATAACCGTTTCGGCAAACTTTAACAATTCAGTTTCACATTGTTTACTACAAATAGTTATACGATTGAAAATGATTGATTTGTTTTTCACACGAGAGGGTTCCAAGTACTCCAAAAAGGGTCTAAATGGGCTACAATATTCTTAAACAATTTGTCGAAGTTTCCACAAAAAATTTGCGTTGATGCATCAAAAATGATAAAAAAAATTACGTGTTACTATTTAATTCTTTGTCGTATATACCAAGTGTGTAAAAACGTACATAGAAACGTTGAATTTCACTTGAAAACTGTACAAATTCGTATAACATATGCATCAAAAATAAATAAAATAATGTTTATTAAGCCACATTAATGTATTTGCTTCTCATAGAAGCATATGCGAAAAATAATTTAGAAGCATAAGAATATGGTACAAAAGAAATACGTACAACAATCAATTGCAATTGTGATCCGCCGAACGGACTTCATGATGTTAGCACTTAATCTATTAAAAAGTTTTTATTGGAACGGTTATGATTTACTTCATCGCACCGTGTCATTTAAAAATACATTTAATGTAGTAGAAAAAAAAAAACGACTTTTACATTTCCAGGATAGTTTCAGTATGTATCTATCGGATAGTTTGTATTGTAGTAAGTTTAACTTGAATTAACTTATAAGTCGTAATGTGCGATGGGTTAAATGAATGTTATGAATTCTACATTAATCTTTAGGCTCATAAAATATATCCAGAACCTGCTGCAGACTATCAACATAAATTTATTTATTTCACGTATATTTGATATTTTTATGCATAATTGGAAATTCTGTATGTAACCTGTCACGGTCAAATTTATCGTTAAGTATTTTTTAAATGATGAAATCAAAAAAGTTGTACGTTTTTTTTTTTAATTTATGAGTAGGTTTTAAAATAAAATATGGTATTTTTTCGATTTTTGGTGCTATTTTTTATTTTTCTAGTGCTCCTTTGCTAGATTCCAAGTGGTTTTCTTTAGATGCACACACTCCTATCCCTGTACGTTGATATATAAGTACACACGCGCGTAGGTACTAAATTATATTTTACCGTCGATGAATATTTTTTGTGTCGATGTCGTAGATAATTGTTGATTAATCGAAAATTAAACGGAATATAACTCTTATTTATCTATCACAACAAAACGCACGACCGTGCACACAGTTGAACGGCGACGGCGGGCTACTATGCTCGTATAATCCAACGCGTTGATTATGATCATAATAATAATAATACGAGTAGTGCTGTAAAAATGTTGATAAAAACGTTACGAAATCATGCGTCCGTAGTGTGTACAACTAGTGACGTGAAGGGAAATATTTGAATTCAGCAGTTGTTTAGGTTTCCGGACCATTATTATTGTTGTACAAACGGGATGTTATTAATGACTTTGGGCATTTAACTCGAATACGTATGGAAATTTGAATAATTTATTACGACGCCGCGTGGCGTATACGAAACATATGAATTCGGCGAAACGTACCGTTGCCACGGTGAGCTACGCGATAATTTTTTAATAATATTAAGGAAAATCCAACTTTAGGCGCCCGTATGTGAGTACGTACACTCGCGTTGCGTTTTGCGAACGCATATGCGATCCGAACGGGATAATTTCGGCGACGTATACCACCCTGTCGGGAGCAGTGTTGGGAATAGATAACTAATAATTTATCTAGATAAAGATAAAGATGACTATACTAATTCTTATCTAGATACAGATAAAGATAGTTATACTAAATTTCATCTAGATAAAGATAAAAATAAGTACATTTTTATCTAGATAAATATGAGATAATTTCATGTTCTCATGTTTGATTTTGAAAATATTCAGGATACTACAGCCTACAAATATTAGGTAAAAAAATTCATAATTAAAAACATTTTAAAATAAATATAATTTTTCAACTCATTTCAAATATTAATAAACATAAAATATAAAATATATTTTTTTTTAATAAACTTCATAAAAAGATGCCAAATCATTCTTTTAAACTTAATATTAAAAAAATCTTAGATTTGAAAAATAAAATAACAATACATTTCTGTCTTTTTTTTAACAAATTTCAAACATTTTGAAAATAAACATATAATATAAAGAGTTATTTTTTTTTAAAATAAACTTCATAAGAAGATTTTCATCTTGCCAGTTTTCATCTGTGTAATAGGTATATAGATGTACAGAAAAATGTAAAAATGAAAATATAAAAACATTTTAAATTTTCAAATTTTATTTTTATTCTATTTAAATAAATTATCTAGATTGGCACTCATAGATAACAAGATTTTTATCTAGATGAAGATAAAGATAACTGAGTATAAATTTTATTGTAGATAAGATAAAATATAAACAATTTTATCTAGATAAGTTATCTAGATACATTTATCTAGATATTTCCCAACACTGGTCGGGAGTAAACCATGTTACAGCACACCCGGACACTGCTTTAACGACGACATGATTTGAGTCCCGTCAAAAATCTAGGTATTCCAATGTATTCCTCAATCCGTATCCTTCGATTTACGGGCACGTAATTATACTTCACGCCGATCAAGTTGATAACGGACATCGGTCTTCGTTCAAAAACATTAGCACCAATTCAAATGGATGTCGGAAATCAATATTCTTTTCAAAACATGTACGAGTATAACGTGTAAGAGGAAATTCAAATCAGTTAACTATGTTGACCTGAAGAAATTACGAAACAAGAAATTGCAATAATATACCATACTTAGTAATAAGACTGGTAGTATTATTGAGTTTCAAATAATTTAATATCTATTTTTATTTTTATAGAATTAAAAAAATTACTTAGTAGTAAGACATTTTTTAATTCTATAATACTATCAACTTGAAGATATTTGAATACATCCGACATAAAAAATGTACATTTAAAAAGTCTATTCCGGTAAACTATTAATTATTTATTTGGTAAATCCGTTCGACCATTTTTTTAAGCTTTTTTTTTTAAAAAAATTAGTTAACTATATATTCTAAATTATATTATTTTTGCAAATACTATGTACTAGAAATCACCAGGATGACATGAAATTAGGAACCCATATATCCCAATAACCCAATATCTTCGTCCTGTAAAAATACATTGTTTTCATTAAATCGATAGCACACACCTGTCCGTAACGGACACTCTTGACGTACCAGCGGCTGTCCGTTACGGGGCAGACTGTACTCGTTCGACTGCACAGCTTTCGCCGTAAGTATTACAAGACCACGGTTTTGTTATCGTCGCATTTGTTTTTAAAATCGACTTCGCACCGAATTATAACGCGGTGTAGTGTTCAAGAATCGGAAACGCGTGCGGAAAGCGTGATTCGAATTGGATCCGATTCCGAACCGCTGCGCCGGCCGAGCTCTTAATGTGTAATGATCGCGATATCATTGTGTGTTATTGTAACATAACATTGTACACGCAAGTGCGTTACGTATACGCGTTATTGTAATGCATGCTTGTCTCTATACGTAGGATCCACACTGAAACCTACCCGAATTCTTCGTAATAAACTTAATGGCCGAGATCATAATTAATTGTTTCCGGTCATAGAATTTCCGAACGAAAAGATTATAAAATTGAATCGGAATTATTCGTTTTAAATAAATTATACATGCGCGCGACGACGCGCGGCACTCGGACCTATACAACGTATACGTAGTGTGTGGTGTGTGTGTGTGTGTGTGTAGAAATGGGCGTATGTTTTAATCATGTAGGAAAATTTAATGCTAATGCGTGCGTGTAATACACTATTTGGAACGAGCTGTATTTATATAATGATTATAATTATAGGTGGTAATTATTACTTTCTTTGTGGAAATCTCATACGCACGCACACGATCGACTTTGGAATTATACATTTTTTTTTTTTTTTATTTGCATCACATTTGCCCTACAATTATTTGTATCTACGACTTTGGGACGTTGAACAGAAAAATATGTTCTAACCACCATTAGTCCGAACTAAATTCTAATAACGTTTTTCATAAATATTTTAAAAACATTGTAACTCTAGAGCGCATCTACTTTAACGTTGATTTTCTTCGGATTTTCCGCTTAAGAAGGACGTACGACTTATGTTGAAAAATCGAGATAAAAAAACCTAAAACAGTGCAGTATATTTTATTTTACGCTTAATTGACCGGATAATTCGTCTGAGAATCACGTCATTGCTTAAGAATTACAGTTCCAAAGGTTAGTTTTTAAAAAATCTATTTTAATTTTTACTACCAATCGTTATTAATTAAAATATAGGAAATTATAAAAATATCGTAGATGCGTTGAATAATTAAAGTTCCTAATATTCAATAAGAATCTAAATCACGTATTCTTTTATAAACAGTATAATATTATTCAGTTGTAAAAAAAAATTAATTAGCTATACGTTTCATGTAGTTAGTCAACTAGTTATGTTAATTTATTTTATTATTTAACTTTGTTCGTGTAACTTTTACAATTATATAGAAAACAATATTGTTGAAGCTTAACGAGTTAAAAAATATTACTCATCTTACCCAGTCTTGGTCTATTACGTATTATATGCATACCGGGGAGTACAGATTGGCGGCAAATAATTTCACGTAAGGGTGTGATAGAGAACGTCGATTTTTTTTTAGTTCGGACGTTCAGTATGTTTATTCTCTCTCTCTCTCTGTATCTCGTGTACCTGATTATAATAGTGTTCAACGACGCGGCCGCGTCGATACCGATGCCTATGCGTCAGATCGCGTCATCGTCGGTTTCACGCGCGCACACCTATACCACGCGTTGTACACACCATGCAGACGTTTTTTATTCATTCCGCACCGGTCGAGTAATAAAAATTTAAAACTCGTTTACGTAAACGGAAATAATTAAATTCCCGATCCAAAGAGATTATATTATTATTATTATTATTATTACTGTTGTAAGGTACTGCTCGCGTGGAGCCCCGACCGTAGTGGGTTCCGGGCGCGACTCGTACACACGGCCGTGCGGTGTTACGTAATTTCGATCTTCGTTTCTCGCCGTTTTTCCGTTGTGTACTTCGGAAATACGTTTTTGACGTTCCGCGTTTCGAGGCCAGACCGGTGTGGAGATCTATTGAATAGCGCGCCCGTCCGCATACGGCGTCTCTGGTGTCCGGCGCGATCGCGACGCCACGGACTGTGCGTTCGACGGCTCCTACGCGCAGTGGTCGGATACCGGCCGGGCGGGCGACGCGGGTGAGCAGGTCGCCGACTGCTGTTTTCGAAGCGTTCTCTCGAGCGACGCGGTACGACGTTTTCTCGTTGTGATATTTTTTTTCTCGCGGTCACGAAAAATAATGCCGGATTCGCGTTCTCCTCTCCGAGTTCCAGGCGAAATACCGACCGCGCTCCGTCGCGTGACGTACGCGCAATGGATCGTGCGCGGCGCACTCCGTCCGTCGCGTCCGTCGCCGTCCCTCGGTCCGAAGGGACATTCCGACGTGGTTCTCGGGCCGCTCCGCCGCTCGCAAGGGCGACAGACTTCCGAGTCCGAACAGGTTAGGGGTCGCTGTTAACTGTCGCGTGGTACGGCGCGTTCTCGTAGTCCGCCCCGTCCGTCCGGCTCGTCGGACAGCGCAAACGACCGCGAACCGATCGATTAGCGACGGGCGCTCGACACCGAACGTTCGTCCCTTCCTACCGCGTGTGTGATCCGACGGACCGGCGAGACGCCGCCGTTCAACTATGTGACACGCACGTACTGCAGCATACGTTACAGTCCAGGTAAAGCGGATAATTTGTTGTACATCCGCTTCGAATCGAAAACCGCACTCGTCGTACATGCGTGTCGTATGTTGTGTAAACACAAGCGCGTCCAGTCGATCGGATGTACGTGTGCCCGTAGCGAACAACAAGAAACGCAAATTTACCTGCGCTGGTTCTTGGAAATCGAAGAAAAATGAACTGAAAAACGTGAAGGTCGATCATCACGTCGTCAGGTATTATGCAATGGAAAACAAACGAAAATATGAAAAAATGAATTTTTGACCACGATTCGTGTATCCAGATTTCAATGAAACGAATTGTACGCAACCCATTTATAAGTATCTATGAACAGTATTTAAATCTGATACGTGCATACCGCAACGCATGCACGTATTGCGCGTTGTAAACGTTCTGTAAATGTACCTACAAGGTATGCTCACGTTGTCGTCGAGCCATTTCGTTTGAATGTAACGTAACAATATTATAATAAAACAAATCGGTAATTGCCCGCGGAGCTAAGAAAATAAAACCACCGACTACTCCCATTAATTCAACAAATTCTATTAATCCGTGATGCGTATTACGAGAAACAAAACACTCGTTAATGCCCGGTCTAATTATTTATCCCTCTCCCCCTCCTCTCCCACCAACAAACATTTTTCGGTCACGTGTTATTTTGTAAATGAGACGTCACATTATAATTACGATGCGACGGTCGTATTTTCCTACGTCATATTATCACAGTCGCGGTGATGGCATAAATATAGGGGGGGAGGGGAAAGAGTACACAGTACATTAAATTTGATGAATACCGCGCGTAATAGAATTCTTCAGGGGATATATATTTTTTTAGGCTTGTTACAAAGTTCATTATAACCATAAACGACGTATGGGGAGTGTGAAATCTAAACGAACGAATAGAACTCGTAGAAACCGAGACGGTGGCGGCGGTGGCATGGAACACGTCAACCGAAAACCGAACTGCATTTAAATTATTATTATGAAAATACTATTTTATTTGTATTAACGGCGCCCCGGAGAGAAACAGCGGTAAAGTATAAAAATGAACGAAACACAATGTGTTGTGTACACAAAAAAGATACGATTGGTATTCGAAAATAACAAGCACGATTATTTTTTTACATTAAATGAGTAAAATGTAGATAAAATCAATTATAGTGTTGTAATGGGGGAGATGGATAAATTGTAATTTTATTAATTTAGAGTTCACATTTTTGAGTGTGTAATACACATGGACTGTAAAATATAATTGATTAATGAATAACAATAGACGATCATTATTATTATTTTATTGCTAATAGTAATATTTATTATTTATATGTCTTTTACCGCTTTCACCGATGCCTTTGCGTCTTTTTTTCCTCGATGTATATTTTAGTCCTACTTCTTTGTTCGTTTAGGAATCGTGAAGTTCTCAGATGAACTATTCTTCAACGCGATTCTCCCTCAGTTGTTCCGCAGGCACCATCTCCTAGATGTTACTCTACGCGGTTTCCATTTCGTGACCGTCCGATATATCATCCTGTTACAATACCAAATAAATACTACGATACATAAAGAATGTGCGTAGTAATGCACACGGCAACAGGACTTTTGCACAACGGCACCGTCGCTACAGGTTTGAATTGCCACGAGTCGCATGCAGGCACGTGATAGGTGCTTGTTTTTTTTTTTTTTTTGCAGGTAGGCGATTAATCTTCTTGGAAACTATCGGGACTCAAACAATCTGCAATAAAGTGATATAAAACGCAAATCTAAATTCATAGTAACAGTATTACGATGTCTGAGAAGAAGGAAATTGGTCCTGGCATCCCTAAATTACGCGCCTGGTCGACTGCACATGTAAGGTACGCCTACGACTGCTCGCGGCATTTGTGCACCGCGCGACATCGTGGCGACCATACCGATGGCAACGGCAATAATTTTGTGATTTAATGGAGACGTCTCCGGCGGTCAAGTCGTGATATATTACGCTTCGCGCGATTACGTCACGTGTACATTGTGTGCATTGTGCGCGGGCGTGTAATCATGACACATTTGCATTTTAGATACGACATATAAAGCGCCGGTAACAGCGTGCGCGTCCAGGTGACGGCTACAGTATTGAACTACGTATTCAGCGGCCGGACGAGAGGACAGCGGGAATTCGCTAAATCAGCGTAAATTTTCGTATATTCGAACGAAAGCCGAGGCCGGTGTGAAGATTTGTGCGTGACGATTGTTGCGATGGAAACATTATGATGAACACACGTCACTCTGTTGCAGATTTTTACCGCTTTTAAAGTGTGTACGACATGTATGTACGCGATAATCCGAACGATAACTACGAAACCTTTCGGTATCGCGATGCAACAAAATCGGTCGCGGTAAATCAGCGATCGTGCTGCGGGCGTCCGGACGGTGACGACGTAGTGTGAGTGTGTGCGAGTCGTGTACGCTTCGCCGTAGGGATGTACGTCAACTTCAGTAAAATGTGTGCGCGTGTCGTGTCTTTGTACGGTGTAACTCCTTAGGCGAGCTCGGAACGGAATAAGGACTTCGTGGTGTCGCTTAGCGCCATAGACGGCACAGCGTCCCGCGTCCTGCGATGTCCTTTCGAGACGACCCGCACGGGTGGCTTTTCCCTTCCCATCGTCACGATCGTTCTTTTCCCTCCAGTTCTCGCGTTTGCTGTACTTCGCGTACGTAACACGCGCACACGTACGAAAACTTACACCCTCGTGCCGCCCACCCGAACTTATCAGCCGTATGCTGTACACCTCGTGGTCTGGTGAACACCCCTTCCGCCGTCGCATTACGTCATCCGTTGGACTGCAGCGACGAGCCGATAGATACGTGGCGTGCACGCGAAAACTACGACTCTTGGCGATGTCTGCGCACTGCACGTTTTTACAAAACCGATGGCGACTTTAGTTTTTTATTTTTACTTTTTATTAATTTCCATACGTGCAGTGTTCGACGTTACGCAAATGTAATACGCTTTACCACCGTGCACGCGTACACGAATACGTTTCGGCTTACGTACATTACTCGTCCGGTCGTGGTCTTGGTACGTGTCCGCGAAGACGATAAAACGTCTTAATAGCTCGTATGGTATTGTAGTGGACGCGTATTATGTGTAATGCAGTGCTCAGTCCGTCGAACGATGCATGATGACGTATTCGATGTAGGTGTATGCTTACACGCAGAACCGATTCGGATCCACGCCACCGCAGAAAAGCAATCAATAAACGTATTTTCACAGAACTGTAGGCACATTCACAATTATTACATACTGTGGCACAGTTGGGATTTACAACGGAAGATGAATTGCTTCTTTTTTTTTTTTTTTTTTTTAATATTTACCAGGATTAAACGAGCCTTTAGTAGGGTCCTCCGTAATGCTACTGGACAAAATCGATCTAATGACCATACGAATCGGGTTTTATACGGTAAACCTTCGGAGGCGTATGTGCGTGTACCTCGATCAGGGGCGTGCCGAGGATTTTGTTTTCAGAAGAGGTTTTGACTTGAGTGCTTACGAAATACATGCATTTTCGTAACAATCACGCTTTGGCAGGTTTCCGACGTTCTTCTATGACTCACGGTTCACAATCTATGATTAATATTTTTCTTCCTTGTTGCAGTGTCATTAATCAGTATTGTTCAAAAGTGCCAAGTTTTAAAAAAAAAAAAATAAAACAAAACTAAAATATTTTTAAACTTATTGTTATACGAGGCTTCATATTTTCGAATAATCTCATAACTTCGACTACATTATTATATTACTAACGTAATCGTGCACTGCGTGGTGCACGGAACTAATGTGATTTGCTGTACCGCTGCGGAGTTATGGTTCCCAGACATAATGGTACTGGGAAAGCTTAATCCGTTGTGTGCATATAAATATTACACGCATTCAGGGGCCGAGATGGGATCTGTGTCCGTCGCCTGCAAATGACAACATTATTACTTAGTCATTGGTATTTTGTCTGTCCGTCAACATACTGCACCGCGGACCTTTTCGTCAACACTAATTCCTTTGAACAACGATGGGAACGTCGGGTTGTTTTGGAGATTTTATTTTTGTTTTTGTTTCTTTTGTCGTACAGGGGAAAAAAATTAACCATTCCGACCCTATAAATCGGCGGAACGGATCTTGAAGAAAACGCGTTTTTCCGTGGCTTCGGAACTAATGGATGCGTTCCGACACGTAGTTTTGACTTATTGATTTCCAAACACCGTTTATTGAAGAATTCCACAGCATCGGACGCGTAATTGAATAGCGTATGCGTGTACGCGTGAGTCACTGGGCGGCCAGACGTTACGCGTAAAATTATTTTTTCTTTACGTACAATATAAACATAAATATTTTTCTCGTACACGTAAGACGTTGACGTATTCTTACGTTTTTATCAGTTACTACTACGGGCGAGTTAGAAACGCATTTTTTCTAATTTTGCCGCCGCACGTTATACAATATTGATATTATCGATATCATTATTGTGTAGCGGTTAACCCAGCGATGACGTTCAACTGCGCTGCGTTTGCGCACCAGCTGAGATGGCTGAAATTGCCAATTAACTATTTCCAGCTGGGTGAGGAGGGGGGGAATTGCATTTCAATACAATGTACACCGGATACGGTCTGGTGCACAATAGAAATTACGCCTAAATTTCCGTCCCGCGATTGCATTTGGTACTATAATTTACACTCACGTGGTGTAACCGATGCGCGGAGTGTAAGTGAGTTAGTGCGTGCGTGTCTGTATCAGTGTTCCAACGCATTGGAATCTTGATGATGACTCGAAACCCGGACGATCGAAATGTTTAACGAGTCAAAGGAGGAAAATACCCTTGAAGTCGTTCACTCGTACCGTTATTGACATGCGGAATTAATTTTTTCCCTCCGTAGACACTGGAACCCGAGTACGAACAGAAAGACGAGTAGACTATAAACAATAATCCAGTGCAGCTTTCGGGTGCACTTTATTGTTTTACGTAGAATAAAAACGTGCAGGGAAAAACAATAGAATCGTCTATCCGTCGCATCAATCGAATCGATAATATGCAGGCTTAATTGAGAATACGCGATTTTCTTTTCCTTCGACTAACCCAGACATTGTGTATACACTACGAAATAGATAAAATATTTGATCGCACAAGCGCTGGTATTCATATGACTATAATTATTAACGATGAGATGTTAAGATTTTTAGATTTCGGTACATATTAATTTATAAATTTTATAAAATTAGAAGTTAAAGATTTTCTTCAGAGTGTGAAGCGACAGCAATGAGAGTTTTATTTACCGAGCGACCGGCACACAGTGCTTGGTGATTACTCATTTCGTTCATCGCCTTTTATAACGTTGATGTTAAGAAATATATTTGATGCGATAAATGTTACCCATCCATATAATTATACAATTTTACTATCACCATACTTCACTATTATTAGCAATAACGACATTCAATCGATTGCATTTAGTTTAATATTGCGATTAGTGTCCGAAAAAATATTTTAGGAGTATTTTCAAATGCATCTCTAATGATAACAGTACGCCTGATTATTCGGTTTAAATCGTCGAAGAAGATGGATAACGTAAATAGTAATAAGATAACACATTACTGTCACAAATGTAAAATTACACTTGTATGTGACGATATTATTATCGCATAAAATGTGTATCGTACAATCAATGTTATAAATGTTATCAAATGTTATAAATTAGGCGATGGGCGATAGAAGTAGAGACCGCGGATCATTCGATTTTCATCAGTGTCGCTTGTACCGGAGTGTACGAATTAAATATCTCATTACCACATGGTCGGACGAAAAATCCGCACTTGTGCGGTCGAATGATTCATCTTCCTTCCGTTCCTTGGTCGGGTACACCGTATCGTTTGGCTCCTTAAACATTTTTCCGGTCGATATGATGTTTTAGAACGCGCCATCGACACCGTCTTGCAACGAAGAAACAATGACCGTGCGGCAGCTTACAACATTTACGACCAAAAGTCACTACGTAGACGTGCCCTGCTCCTGATGTGCATTCGAATTGCCGGTCTTTTAAAGAGCATAAAAAAAAAAAAAAATCGCGTGCGGTTGATTTTTCCGTTTCCCGTCCAATCTCTTCGTCTCTCCACCACCACCTCGTAAACAAACGTTTTAAACACTCTGTCGATTGCTCCTCGTATCCGATCTTGCGGCTGCGACTCCGTTTAAACGCTTGTAATACGTTTACAATATACGTGCGCGCGCGTGTATGCGATAAACGTATGTGCGTATTATGTATACGTACACACACACACACACGCACGGTACGCTCGCGCGTGTATATCTATAAATTTTGTAAATAACCCTCTTCCGTTTTGTTTGCGGATTAATTCGGGTCGGTTTATCAGGATTTATTCCGTCCGCCGTATGCGTACCGCCGCCGTTGCAGCAGCGGCGGCCGAGACCACCGGCGTGTTAATCCTCCGAATCGCATTCGAGACCTCACTTGGTACCCGCAACCACTACGCACCCCTCCCACGCTGCCGATCGCAGACAGCCCTTTTTCTCGCCGCCAAAGGGTCGCCTAAAAGTTTGCACAATCGACAACGCGCTGCAAGACGCCGCCGCCGACTCATCGTCATCTGCATATTGTATCTGTTTCGGAAACGCACGCCCGCGCCCCGTGCACTGTCGTACGATAAGACCCTAGGTGTTGGGCGTACCAACAGTTGCAATACGCACGAAATCGTTTACAATGACTTACTGGGTGTAATGGAGGCTTCGGCATCATCATTCCCATGTTGAACACTCTAACTCGTATCGTTTACTGTGACGTCTATAAACGTCGGTGCAGATGTTATGACGGTCAGTGTCGGCCGACTCGGAAAACCGGATGACCGTTCGCATCGATTCACCGAGCGGGGGTTCAGAGCTGGGTAGAAAGAAAATCTAAAAGAATTCCATATTGCATACGAGTCTGCAATGAAGTACCACATTTTATGTGTTTGCCGTTCTTGTCATCATATGTAGCACCTAACTATATATAGATTATTTTTATAGGGTAATTGATAAAAAATAAAGACACGATTGCTATTAGTAATATTAGTATACAATATTTTTATTTTATAACTATATATAATATTATATTATAATCTTATATATTATATTATAAATATTATAAAAATATATAAATATTAGAATGTTGCTAGAAGACGGTTGCTAAGGGGTGTTGCTAAGGAGTGATATGTAACGCTTTTCGATTCTATGTGCCAAAGAAAAGACATAAAATGTCAAAATATCCCATGGGTTTATTCGCGCAAATTAAGTAATATGTTAATCGTACAAAAAAACTAAGTACAATCAGGGGCGGAACTAGCAAGAGGAAGACGGGGATTCGTCCCCGGGCGTTAAATTTTAAAGGGTGTAATTTTTTTATTATATGTATACAGCAAATATATATAAATTTAATATATATATATATATATATATATATATATATATATATATATATATAAATTTTAATTAAAATAAAATTTGATATATATATTTATCTTTCATAACGATAATATGTTTAAGACTCAATAAGTATGATTGTATGCCAATTATTAGAAAAAATTATAGGGATGGATATTTGATACTTTGTTTATGATAAGGCGTATTTTAACATTTTTCCAGGGCGTAAAATTCCTAGTTCCGCTTCTGAGTACAATTATGAAGAATTCATCAGTACGAATTCGCTTCGATTAGCCGACGCACATTGTCCTCCGTACATCACTGGACACACACCTCCTTGTTGCCTGTTCGGCATCACCCGTTCTCGTTAAACGCATATAACATATTATGGTTACGCATATGCGTGACAATTGTTCACAATCGACATATTTTGCGTTCGCCGTTTCATATGCAGCAGCAACCATTCAACAATAAAATACATTAAATAGAACGAAGAACGAAACGGGTTTTCTTTCCGAATTCATCAACGTATTATAATATGTTCAATTTTACTTTTTCACTATTAAATTTATTTTATTTACATAGTACGTACGTAGTGTAATATTATGTAATGCAATAATATCTATTTCTTTAAGCGTAGCTTCTTGTGTTGGAGTGAAGAGTTAAGTTTTAACAATTCCGATTATGTAATGAAAAAAATTAAATAAACATCAATCAACGGTTTGCAGTTAGACGCTAAAACGAATAACTAGATATAGTGGAAATAAATATACAGACAAACATGGGAAATAATTTTCTGACCGATTACACGAGATACAGTTTAGCATAAAACATATTCAACTATGGACCCGTACAAATTAATTCTATGGATTCAATAATTGAATACAAATAATTACATACAAATAATTATTTGTAATGGTTTAAATTCTGAAAATAGCCGGTCTTATACTATTTTTCTCTCATTAAATAATTCTTTCTCTGAATTAATAGGAATTCGGTTTTATGTCATACGCATATTTTGAATTTAAGACTCCTAACTCCGGATTTTTATAAAAATAAATCCCAAAGGAAATCTGTTTGAAAACGTTGCAATTAATACGATCGAATAGACGCACAATACGGACTCGTATTTTTTCTCCTTTCCAATCTAGTTAGGTATTTATTATAATAATATATATATATATATATACATATATTTACTTGAGCAAAACAAATTTAACGTGTTTAAAATAGTAATATTGTATATACTTAACACATAATTACTAGAATGGTTTTTTACTATGCGCAGCCAAAGTATTTAGCCCAATTAATCACTAGGGTATCACTCTGTTTTGGTGAAATTAGAGTCTTATCGGTTGAATGATTATTTATTGTTCGATAATCAGAATCTACGATAAGAGAAGGAAAATAATAAAAATAAAAATAATTTAATTATACTGCAATGTACACATGTATAATATACAAATATTGATATGTCCGTGCGATCGTGCAACATTATAATGTAAACAGTGTCCTTAAAGTATTAATAAAATATTAAAATATATGCAAAACAGTAGACCTGTCACCGAAGCTTTTGATTTATCATCATAAAAAAAATAATTTTCACGTTCAAAAAAAAAAAAAACAAAAAATAAATAAAAATAATAACGCACGGATTTTATTCCTACACCATTTTAAGCGATAAAATAAATTAAATATGTTTTCTAAAACATTAAATGAATATTGTATTATTTCACGCTTGTGAGCTTGAAATAATATTTAACTTTAAAAAGGTTATCAGATTATTAACATTAAACCGAAATGAAGTAGCTGAAATGTATACACATAGGGGAAAAAAAATGAAAAAAAAATTTTTAAACAAGTTACATAAACAATTATTAAAAATAATATATACGTTGGCTGTTTCATATTATATGCCATTTAGATTGAGTAGAAAAATAATACGTATAAATAAATGTTTATGTTTTTTTTTTTTTTTTTTTAATGATTTACCAAAAAAAAATATGATATCCTACGTATAGTATTAAATAAGGTTCTTTTTTTAAAATTAATTACTAGATTTACAAAAACACATTATGTACGAGCATGGGGTCTTTGGTACTTTATTGATAAAAACTCTAAGAACGTGTCACAATAAATTCACTGAAAATGCTAATAAATTTTCATAACAACTTTCTGTTAATGTATAAGTGTGTATGCATTTAAATTATACGATGAAAAATATATTTATAATGTTTACGAGATTTGAAAAAATATTCAATTATTATTTTTATGTTAAAAGAATATTGAATCAAGTCTAATAAATTTAAAAAAAAAAAAACTGCAACTAAACAAGTTCACATTTAATTGAATTGTACAAATAGTTAAAGACAAAAAGTCTAAAAAATATGTCATATCGAGAACTAGGGCGGGATTATTTCCAATTATTTTATGATTAAAAACAATCCTTTTGTTTTCGGTTCGACCGGTATTTTGAATTTTTTATGCTTTCGACGGTCATTGTTAATATTCAACAGAAAAAATTTTACTCATAATTTTTTTTTTTTTACATATTGCTATTTTATTTTGTTTTGAGGTTAATTGTGTGTGTCTCTCTATTTAGGCGCGCCCTTGTGCGTGTGGTTTTTTTCACCTCCAATTGAAACCAATTTTTTTACCCGGCACATCATGTACACAATAGGTACATGTTCATGTACCTACTGTTATTGTGTCTAGGAAAATCGTTTTATTTGTAAAAAAAATAATTAAATACATCGTTATTATTTACCGTCATCTGTCATATCGGTCAAGAATTTTCATCTGTGTAACGAAAACGATGTCATTTTCGGTAGAACAGTTTTCCATTCCCCGCTGGTAATGATGATTGGTAAGCGCGTGGAGTTTTATCCTTTACACCTACCCAGCTGCTCCCTGCAGAACGTTCCGATCGGTGTAACGCGAATTCGAATCGCAAAGAGGCGTGATGCAATCAAAGGCGACGACAAACACGGTTCGCGCTCCGACCGTATATTATGTACCGCGGACGTGTTAGTTAAACGCCTACGTATGGATGCGAGCGAACAACTAGTGAGACTGCGGTGCAGGAACGACGAGAAGAACGGCACTCGGAGTACGCGCACGAGAACATTTCAAAAGCTCGGTATAACAATAATAATATTAATTATTATTATTATTATTATTAATAATATTATCAAACGCAGCGGTGGCCAGCTACGGATGGAAATCGACGTATACGCATATATTATTAATCATTGACCGACGGATATCAGATAAAGGCGGAGTCGGACGGACGATTTGTTGGCCGGTGTCCAGTACGCCCACGGTCGCAAAGGCTATCTCGTCGGTGAACGAAAATATTTCGGACTTAGCATAAATCGTCGGACGCGCCCCCAAAAACAATCATATTACTACTTCATTGTGTGTGTGTGTGTGCAATTAGGTTAGCCGAACATTATAATCGAACGATTGCGAAATTGAAGTGACACGTCGAAAACGCGTCCGGATTTAACGCGAAACGAATATTTACGTGAAACTGACAATTTTCCGATTTGTTTAATTTTTTTTTTTTTTTAATCCCATGATTGACTGGATATATTTTCATTCACCGGTAACAGATATCGATAAAAAACCAATTAGTTTTGACAATGAAATTAATTCGAGTATCATGCTATAGTGTATGCGTCTCCATCACGTCTTTCCGGCCGTTGCCATCTCATTATTTCTATCTCCGGATTACTTCTGTAAATGCATCGCCCATCTTCGGTCTTTTGGTTACCATGCACAAACGATACGTATATTCTGCTATCGATCCTCTCCTGTCCTTTTCTGTCATAGCCTTTATTATCTTCATCGTCTTTAGTGTTGGCTTCCTTGTAGTGCTCTTGATTTGATGTGGTTAATATCCGGGTACCCGTTTATCCGGGTATTTCCCGATTTTGTGGATAGTCAATGTTTTCGGGTAGTGGGTACCCATTAACCAAAATTTTCGGGTACCCGATGGTTTTTGATATACGTAAACGGTTTAGCTAAGTCTTAACTCCTAAGAGGTAATCAGTATTAAATTATACATTACACAATTATTCGAATAAAAAATATCTAAGAAAATATAAAAATTATCTATAAAAATATAATCGAAGATATACATACCTTAACATACCTAAGATTATGGTTATCGAACAGAAACAGATAAGATAAACTAATGGCTAGTTATTAATACTTTCATATTCTTATATACACTTTTACTATTATCGAATTATAAATACATATTGGAATTGTTGTCAAAATTTACGGAATATGTAAAAATATGTAAAATTAAATATTTCTAAATTTATTGTAAATCATGTGAAACGAATTTATCATTTACAATAGTAAATTAATTTATCATGTTTTAAAAAAAAATATGTATTTACATACAAATCCTGGCTCTATTAATGAGTATATAAATTATAACGGGTACCCGATCCATAACGGGTACCCGAAATTTTGTAATACTCGTAAAACCCGGGTACCCGGATACCCGGGTATCAAGAGCACTACTTCCTTGTGTCTAAACTATAATATAAAATTATTGTCCATATTCGGTTATTAACACGGTACGCATACATCGTCGTACTATAATAAGTAGTAACTTACAAAAAACCAAAAAAAAATTTATAATATAAATTATATTGTTGGGTATTAAATTTTTTTAAATTTGAAACCAGTCGAAAAAACGATTCTGTGTAGAAGAGGTCGTCGGATGAATCAGCTTATGTTTCTAAATACTAGCAGTAGAACCAAATTTCATAATAAGGTAGATTTTACTATTAATAGGAAATATCATGTATTCTGTAAGTTATTTCAAAGAATAGTGCGTGACAAAACAAAAGGCGTTGTCGACTTCGAACTCGATCTCAGTTGAATTTTCTCAGTTTTTCTCAAATATTCGAAAAACAATTGAGAAATGAAAAAAAAAATAACCAACTAAAAACCGTTTGCAAAACACCGCGAGATGCCGATCGAGTCCGTGGATCGTCGATTGTGTCGGATTATTCTGAGCACGGTGCCCGCGTCAAACGATAAATTATTCATGATTAGCCGTGCACGCGCGCGTTGATGATTTTGATTGTATTGCAGTCGTGTACAAATATTTAACCGTCGATGATGAGTGCGAGCGATGATGAACGTTATTCAAATCAATAAGTCGCCGCACACAATGTTGTATGCAGTTTTTCCACGCGCGCGACCGCTAACCGCGTTCAATCGTCTTGATTTCATTTTTACTACGATTTGTATAATCTCATCGCATCATAATATGCAAGTCGTGAGGTGTTTGGTACGGAAATGCAAGCGCGAGCGCGCGTACGTAAAAATCGTTGAGATCTACAACGCAATGGAAATATGTGACCACATATTATGCGGAAACGTATAACATATTATTGTATTTGATATCGTTTGCACGTGCGATGGTCGCGCAAGATCTTGTCGCGCAACTCCGATCGGACGGCGGCGTGACGCGCTTGAGGTGGGGGAAAAAAAGAAGAAATGAAAGACGGACGAGTAAAGGATACTTAGGACCGCGACGAGAAAGCTTCTCCGTGTTCTTTACTCCGGCAACACTTGGGCTGAAACGTGTTTCCCTTACCCGCTCGGGTGAGCGCGGCAACCCTTAAATACCGTAACGGTAAGTTCACTGACCTGGCAACGAAAAAAAAAAGCGCACGGCAAATCACGTGCACACTTAAATAATATTTATGCGCGCATTTTTTTTTTTTCGTATTCACATCGTACCTACGCTGCTGCAGTTATCGTTTGTTGTTCGTAATAAAAAAAAAACATATTTCTACGGCACGCCGTTACAGTTTTTCCGTCCGTCTGCGCATATTATGCGCGTGTTCCTACGCCGCCGCACTGGAACGCATAACATTTTATTATCCTTACGCACACATTATACACGCGTTTATTACGTCCACACGATACGCGTACAGCAACAATATGTATTCGGCCGTGGTCCGCGCACTGTACGTAGTCGTCGTGTAAGCACATCATTATTTTAAATTAGGTGCAATGTCTGCGCAAATGTTCTTAAATTTCTCGAAGCCAACGATGCCGAAATTATTACCACGTCGCGGCTCGAGTGCAACGGCAGCAGCAGTAGTGGTGGTAGCAGCGGTGGCGGAGTACAACGTGCGGGAGACAAGAGTTTGTTCCAGCTATATCAAAATAGGCGGCCGCAGCCGGTCTTCGGACGAAAAAAAAAAAACAATAATAAAAAATATTGAAATATCCATAACTCATTACCGTTTCACGAGCTGCGAGGTAGGCGGGGGGGAGGGGGACGCTTTTCTCAATTGGTCCTCGGACGGGCGCGACCGGTCGCGAATTGATTCAAAAACGTTTCAAAACTATACATTATTACGTGCACGCGTAAACAAATGCGATCGGGACCAGGAGAGAACTCGAACAACTTTCGACGGTCGTGAAACGTGTCGCGTCCTGTCCGTTCGGAACACGTGACTTTTTCGAATGTGTGTGCACGCGCGCGTAACTCGGTTAAGAACGAGACGACGGGAAGATTGACCGGAGAAAACATTGTCGGAAAGAGGGTGGTGGAGGCGAACTGCGGACGTATTGTCTTTTGTTTTGTTCGCGTACTCAGCGCTCGCGCACTTGAACGTTTCGAATCGCCCACGCGGCTTAGAGAACTCGTCGTGATAACAATAATGATACGCGCGTACGCGTTACCCAGTCCTGTGCAGTGTGCGAGTGCGCCGACGGACGAACAACACAATGGACTGGAACACGAACGGGCGGCGGCCGCGGCACATTTCCGACGGGTCGGAATCAATAGCGCTTTACCTCGAGTGCACGTACCGGTGTTCTGTAAGTGTATCGTCGATTAATAACGAAACGAACGAAGGAATGAGAGGAAAAGCCTAACCGAAAAAAAAAAAAAAAAATCCCGTCCCGTCGCAGTCGACATTGCTCGGTGGTGACACGACGTCGACGAAATCGTCTGTTTCAGACCGGACTTGATGTACCGTGATAGTTCAGCTCGCGTGCGTGTGCCATACAGTGGTCGGACGCTGTACGTAACGTCGTCTACGTCCACGCGATGTTCGCCGATACCGAGGGGGCAAATCACATCGAGTGTATCCGTAAAACTGTGACGCACGTAGGACATCGTTTTTTTGTACTCCTTTAACGGGCCGGATCGAATACGTGTAGTTTTTCATCGCGTGTGTACGCACGCGTACTACTATCATTGTTAATATGATGTTATCGACGCGTCTTCGGCGTACGGCTAACCGCTCCGATTCGAACCGTCTTTGGAGTTCCGCCAACGTTATGCGGTCTATTTTCATAATTCGGCCAATAACGCCGGCGTAATAGTAATATATTTTTATTACGGGACACGTTGAA
This sequence comes from Sipha maydis, assembly GCA_034509805.1. Lineage (NCBI taxonomy): Eukaryota > Metazoa > Arthropoda > Insecta > Hemiptera > Aphididae > Sipha > Sipha maydis. The sequence continues at coordinate 839,363 of JASXSY010000032.1, read as the reverse complement.
TATTATATTATTATCTTTTCTCTGTCTCTCTCTCTCTCTGTATATATATATATATATATAGTGTTTATGACGTACTTATTGCTCGTATTATATTTCTTTGAGATTATTATAATAATAATTACAGTGGTGGTTCCGATGGCGTAATTAATACGTAGGCGCGTTACAATACGAGCTACAGCGGTGTGTTACGCGTACCAAGTTGTTCAAAGATTATAATTGTGAAAATTTGTAAATAAAAAACTCGTCCGTTACACGGGCACAGTTCTGATTACACTTTTGCGTTTCTGTTAATATTGCTGATTTCAATTGCACTCGACGATGAGCGATTCGATTTCATGACGGAAAACGCCGAACATTTTTACATGGCGAGGATGGGGATGAGAATTGAAAAAATCCTTAAACTATAACGTACGTATAAAACGCGATGTGAGTACAAGTAGCATAGTGCTCTACGTATCATTATGCGGTCCGTTGTCGTAAAAATCGGTCGACAGACGAATCACCTCGGGCGCGTTTCTTTTAGCATGCACTCAAATCAGACATTTCGCGTATCCTATGGCCCATAACGGTGAAAAATGATTAAAAAGTACACACATACGCTGAAAACACGGGGAAAACTTGTGTAACATCAATTTCCGATTTTGGTAATCTACCTGACCTGAAGCACCGCACTATTCTGAACATAAATTATGTACGAACTGCTCGTCACGGTTATACTCCTCATTAAACCCGATCGTCTAAATGTTATTTTAGATACAACGTTTGTTCTAATTACACGATGTTTTAACAGATTGTTGTTTATTACCTACATCTGCGCTCGAGCCTACCAATGGTCAATTCAAACAAATAACAATATTCATAATGCCTGTACCAATAGCAGTACCACGATCGAACGTGTTATGACGCGCACATTAGTTTTAACGTATTATGCACTTGGACCAATATTGTAACGATTCACGTATTCGAAATTGAATTCCATCCGTAAAAACGTACGATGTCCTCGCGTAACGATATTATTATACTATTATTAAGCACATAATACGTTACGTAATACCGTGTAGCGATGCGGCGAGCGGTGATCCTTCAACGACGTGCGTGTGTCCGCATTAGACTCAACTGCACTCCGCCGCGTACGTGCATGTACACAACGTGTAACATAACAGACGTCCATTTATCGTGAGCTTAAACTGTATAATCACACTTTGTTCAGAACGTCATTAACGGCTCGAAATGCGATTTGAACGCGTGTACTGTGTACCCCGGTACAGTATGTTTCGCACTGTTGTACGGGACACAACAGGTGTGTGCGTGCTCGTCGTGTTTCGACAATTTCAACAGCTCGAAAATCGCTTTGGCAAATCCTCGGGAATCCTCGGTTGAGAAACCCTGGGACCGAGCGTCGCGCACCGTGTACGTGTGTAAACCGATAACTGCTCTTCGACCTGATTATTAGTCCTAAATCATCCGGGAAACGAGTTTTTATTCTTATTTCATCAACTACTATTATAATGTACCTTCTGTCCGAGTTCATACTATCGTTTATTCAAACTAGATCTACGTAATAAATTTTCTAGACGTGTTTGTTCTACCGACGCGAGGCGATGACGAGCGTGTGTGTATATATTATACAGTAGTAGAAGCAGTATTAGTAGAAGTAGCAGTTAATATATGTAACGCATTCTCATTATAATATTATGTGCACAGCGCACACCGGCCGACAGAAGCACATTTTTTGTTGTTGTGTTCCAAAGTAGAAATAAAACAAGCGATTCGATGAAAAACGTACAAATTAACTACTTAAACATTTAAATGTTTATATATTAAATACTCATTTAATTTCCAATTATTATTCGGAAGCCCGTGTGTTTGAGAGTGTGAGAGAATATAAGTATTACTATTCCTGTTCGATCCGTAGAACCAGATGCGTATTGCGATAGTGATGGCCCTCGATTTTATCCGCACCGGTCGTAAAACCGCAGCACACTAAACAGATATATGCATATAATGAGTGGACAAATGCACACACATGTACATAATATGTACGGGATTCAGAACGTAAACACACACGCGCGTAATACAATGCATAATATATACACGTCGAATACGAATTATAAAAAAGCGATAAATTTGGAAACTGGTTGAGTTAGCGTCCGACGGATGGAATAAAATCCAACGCTTTTATTCATCATATTCCGTACGTTTTTTAAATTATAAATGCCTATATATGGGTTCCACCATACACATACACACACAGTCTACTGTACATAACGATCGGGATAATTATATTATAGATTCACTTCTGACAATGCGTGCACAAGCAAAAATGTTTGTTGCCACGACGGCAAATAAATATCCCGATCGCGATATTATTCGCACATGATTATAGAGCATAATGGGGTCGGTAGCTACGGTCAGTTTATTTCCGACGTATCCGAATAGTTTTGTTGGACAGACGACGACGGTAATAATGCGCTGTGCACTACATGTTAAACGCAATGACGTTTTTGTCATCATCATATTGTCGTGTTCATTTTCAATGCGCACAAACCCGGTTCTTGAACCCACATCGTTAAAATTTATTTATATATCACAACTGTCTTTTTTATTATTATACGCAATGCACAATATCCCGAACCCGCGACTTTATTTCAATCACCACGGATCAAGGCTGGGCAAGTTAATGATTTTTTTTTAACTCAGTTAAGTCAATATGGATCAATATGAAAAAGTTTAAAGTTAAAAGTTAACACAATTTTTGATTAATCCGGTTAAGTTAAAAGTTAATGCACATTTTTTTAAACTTTTTACTTAGTTAATAAAAAGTTGGTAAAAAGTTTACGTATGAAAAAATAACAAGTTAAAAAAAAGTTGTTTTTTTTTTTTTGTACGTTAGGCGTACTTTATTTCTTATCAACGCAAAACTAAATTATAGATTATAATGCCTATACTTCATACGACATACAGTATTTCTATATAGTATATTACTTTAAGTTTTTCATTTCTTAAAGATATCACAAAATATTTTATTAAATTGATACAAAGTATTAAATACTTAAAATCAGTCACGTTGTTCTTTTAGAATACAAAGTGATTGGAAAAATAACATTTTTAACTCTAATAAATTTACAATAAAAAATATTTTTCAACATGAAAGCGACTGAAATAGTGAAATGTAAAACAATTAACTTAACTTATATTTTTAAATGAAAAATATATTCGTTAATTCCACGTTAATTAAAAATAAATTTAGTAAGTTAATAGTTTAGTTATGATAATCCAAATGTAACTAGATAGTTAAAAAGTTAAGATAAAATTAACTTTTTAACTCGTTAACGCCCAGCCTTACCACGAATTATATTGATGTATACAGTATTAAAGTACGAAATACTTAATGGGTAAGTATTTAGTCATCGGTCGGCAAGTGGTGGAACGCGGTCCAAATCCACGGAACTCGGAAGGTAGACAACTTCTTATTTTAATATAATCTTGTTTTAATGCGTTCGTTTAATTTTTAGATAATTTCGATTGCGATTAAGAAGAAAAATAAATATTTTATTCGACTAATCAATCTCAGATCGTAATAGTTGTCTAACAGTTAATGTTGTAATTTTTTCAAAACATTAATAATAATTACCGGAAAATAAAATTTATTTTTTTCCTATTCTATTTATTATTTAAACCATTTGGGCGCCAATAGATATTTCACTCGTCCTCACCGCTATGTTTCGTTATTTCCCAGTTAGGTTAGATCGTGTTGTGTGCGCACACCCCATAATTTTCGTCGTCCATGGCCACGAGACGGCGGTCATTTTTTCTAATGGCAAGCGGTTTCCGAAAGAGGATTAACGCCCAAGGTCAGCCTTTCCGCAGCAGGGGGCAAGAATTCCTGCTTGGACCCTGGCTGTGTTATATTTTTCAGGGACCCCGTTCATTTTTGAAAAAATTATAGATATAAATTCTTATCTATATATCACCATAGATGATTAGAAAATATTACGATTTAATCGTTCACAGAATTTTATTTATTTATTTAATCAACAATTTATTTATTTATTTAATCAACAATTTTCGGTATGATACAATTTGTGTTGATACCAAATCTCTACAAGCGACGCTTGTGGTGAGATTAGGGAGTCTATAATTTATTGATGGTTTTTCTTATTTATATTTTACATTAATATCTATTTATTTTTTTAAGAATGATGCAGAACCGTCCAATTAGTAAACAAAACGTTGATATTCACCTAATCAGTTATTTCACGACCGACATTCACGAATAACGATCCCTATTATTAGATATTATCAACAGTCGGTAGCGGGTAGGTTCGATGGTGGTACATCATACGATCACGCTATCTATCTCCGTCTGTTTGTTTTTCGGAAGGTCGCAGAGTAAAAACGCTTGCCCGGGTCTTTCGGTACCCAGGCCCACCCAGTCAACACCTGTATAGATATCGCGATCGCTTGTTGCGACGGCGTGACCGTGTACGAAACAACAAACTCTTTGCTAATCGGACGGTGCACCGGTATTTGTTGCGGCCGAAAGCGAAACCGTTGAGACAACGGACTCGTCAGCGTTCAGGGGATGAAAGAGCACGCTGCTCCGTGCGCGACATTGTACTCGCCCGGGTACGTGGGGCGCGTGACGTTCCGGCGGGGGTTGCGCGCTCGCGCCTCGTTAGCGCTCGCGTTCGATGACGAGCTGTCCGCGGCGCACGTATCGCGGAAACAACGCCAAGTTCCAATTAGCCAAACGAGATCGGGCCGCGTGGCCCGCCGAAACCGGAACACCCGGTGCCGCTCCCGCCCCGCCGTGGCTCCCGGAGCGAAACGATCTCGTCGGCTTGTTACCGCGCGGGTCTCATTAAACGGCCAGAGGGTTTGTTTGTTTTTTTTTTTGTTTTTTCCCCCTGCATCTTTCCGTACGTTATCATTACACGCAACGTGGATATTTTACGTTTATTTTTATTATTATTATTCTGCTTCCCTCCCTACCACTACCTACCCCGCCGCCGGAATGTCTCCTCGCGTACACGTAGATATATATGGTATTTTCTTCTCCTTCTTCTTCTTCTTCTTCTTCGTACGGTTTAATTATAGTAATCAGAGCGAGGAACCGGTCACGTGGTGCCGGATCTCGTGTCCGGTGACGTCACGTAATAAGACCTCAGGGGCCCCCGGACCACCCAATGATACTTTTCTTCTCCTCCTCATCCTCCCGCGCTCGTTTCGGTATAAAAATGATTTTTTCACTGTTCTCTTATTTTCACCATCCTTCGACAGGGCACCGCCCACCCCTCCCCCTACTACTAATAAGCGTGGGCCGTCACGACCGATAAATACCTCGTTGTCTCTTCGTCTCCTGGGAAGGCGCCACGGACGCATTCCGACGACGGCGGAAGTGTAATTGCGCTGCTGGAAGTGTCTGGTTGTGTACACGACTCGCACGCGGCTGACAGGTGCATGTACGTTATTTTTGTGCGTACACGCTATACGCGCTGCGATACCCATCTGATTCGAATGCTGTACGGCAACGTGTGCGCAATGCACGTACGGAGCACTCTTCGTGGACAATATCCGTCCTGCGCTTGGCCGGATTATTTCGAACACCCGTTCAGCGCCGAACAATATCAAATTTATTACAATATTATCCGTGACGTGAACGAAAACAAATAAAACGTGCACGTGGGACGAGACGGGAATCGACATTTTTATTTAATCTGGAGATCGATTGGTCTGCGGATCGTTGAGAACGCAATGATCATCGATTTTTGTTCAACAATTATAAACACGCTTTTCTAAACACCACGTCGGTAATAGATACCATGTGTGTGTGTGTGTGTGTGTGTGTGTTTTTATGTTAACGTAAGTGTATTTTTTATTTTCCCAAGTGTAGTTGGATGATGCTTTTGGTCGGGTTCACTTCTACATCGGAATAAATATGAAGACTCATGAAACCGATGTTGTTCAGAAACCATAAAACAATGGTTATCACTTCTGTCCGTATGACAGGCGCACGTGCAGCGAGTGAGATGTACCCGTTCTGGATTTTATGTACGTCACTGTGACGGATGTGTCATTATCGAATTGTCTGTATAAACACGAAGGCAACGATGAATGGTATTACATTTGAAAAACGATTCTGAGCGAAGAGGAGCAATGTATTGAATGTATTGAATAAATATTAAAATAATATTGTAAATCAAGCGTATCACTTAGTAAAATAGTTTTAAATACTCGGGTTATATTTTAAAGTCTTTAAAAATAAAACACATTTTTTCCGCTCGGGAAAATGGCTTAGGAAATCAAAAAATTACCACTTTAAAGTACTATTCACATTCAATGTGCGATCCAGTGACATGCTGCGCACAACTTGTAGTCTTAGAAAACAAAAAGTATTTGTGGGGAAAATATTATTAAAATGGTAAAATGAACTATTATACAATAGGTAGCTCACGTCTCATAAAATATAATTAATGTTTTAATACCAATTATTTTCCTAGTCCAATATCACAATCAAACCTATTACTCAATTCTCAAACGGCTCCGATAAATTAATAATTAACATTTTTCTGGCAGAACGATTACTTTTAACGCTTCGTAAAGCACAACTCCACGATTCGGATACGGATCTTATACTTAATACAATACATTTTTTAACATGTCCAAAAGAATCATAAAATACTCCAACGAATGAGCCGTGATTAGATTTTCAACAAAATCTTTTCGTAATTTTTCTTCTGACTCTATACATGATTTTTTTATAATCAATCATGATATATTTTTATTACTTAGAGTCGATATAATTACAAACAAATATTGACCGATTTTAGTGAAATCGATTGATTTTCTAAACGTTGGAAATCAATAGTGTTAAACAACATTACAACACTAGTTGTTATTTAATTAATTTATTTCCATCACAGATATTTTGAACTAATAGATTGATAAGAGTTATTAAGTTTTCTTCAAAATAAAATAATCGATTGAATATAATTAATTAAAAATATTTTTCAACAACACCGTTATTTTGACATTTTCTTAGTATAATAAACATTCTTTATTAATAAAACCGAACGCTGTATACAAGTTTTAAGGCATTTGTTCACTTCACTAAGTACCAAGTAATGAGCACTACTCAGCAAATGTTTGTATGGAACAAACTTATAAGCACAAGATATATTTTCATAAAAATACGAAATGAAAATTCATTCTGTTTTCTTTTCTAAAAAAAAAAAAAAAAAAATTATACGAGTACTTTGGATTTTATTTTAATAATTTCGATAGTAAAATATGTATTCCTCTACTGCACACTCAACCATAATAAAAACTTAAAATTACATAAGACTTTTAAAAATATTACTCATAATAATAACCGCGTACAACAGCTGTGTGGAAGTTCCATAAACTCAATTTTTCGCTTCCTTCGTGATAACGAATTCTCACGATACGTAATAGCGTTTAAAGAATATACACGCGATGTTTAATTTAATCTATAACGGTTTGGAATACTACTTTTTTAAAATTAAAAAGTATCTTGATTTAAAAATCGTTAAAAACGTTATATCTGAAAGGATCGAGTCAACGTTGTCTGTTCGCATGTTTCGTACGTACGTTCAGCTGAGACAATATTTTGTAGAGCGTTAACGAGTCAAAAATTAGTACAACGTTAAGAACTCGAGATAATTTTAATTAAGTTATATAAAGAGTTGATTGTATTTGATATTTACTTTTGACTAAGTACGCGTTACTACTTTTGCGTACCAAACGTGCGTTTATTTCGAGTTAATAGAAATGTTTTTGAAACAATAAAGTTAAATGTTGACCGAATTCTGATCATCATAAGTTGATGTTTTCATTCCCACTAGAAACGAGTTCGTTTTGCGTTCTCAAAACTTTGTGTTAAGTCAACGAGTTGAATAACGGATTGGCATACTTAGCACTGTTGAGTGTCACACTAACGATTTATGTACGTGATTTACGGCCAGTTACTGCGGTCGATACGATCGAATCTCGCAAGAGCCCGAATCGATTTACAGACCGAAAAAAATGTCCGATCCATATATTTGTTATTATAATTATTTTAATGCGTACAACAAACAACAGTCGGGAGTATATCGGACAAAGTCCGGAGTTCGGTATACAAGTACGTGCACACAGATACCGAACGTTCGGCAATTTCGAGGCGAAGACGCTGTCGCATCACATCCATAACTCGTTCTGCTAGGTTGTTTGCAGTTACACAGAACCGCGGTGGCGTCCGCAGTGTGAAATATCGCGGAGCTCTGCCAAAGGAAAGGAAAAGAAAAAAAAAAAAATCTCGCGAGATCACATATTAACGCGCACCGCGTACCTCCTCAGCCGACGCGATTTACTAGATTAAATTAACCATCTGCTCGCACGTTCGGAAATTTATAAACATTATTTCTCGTCGTCGCCGTTGTTCTCCGAACTAAATATATATATATATATATGTATCTACGAAGGAGTGAGTGTAATATGTTCTTATTTTTTTCGCTTTGATACTTGTGTTTTCCGACGGAGGGGGGGGGGAAACGCGATCTTGGCGCGTCGCGTAATACGCGTACGCACGCCCGAGTCCCGGTGCCAGCGGAACCGAGAGGAAATTAACTGCCGGCTAATTTATGTGTCTCGTTGCGGGGCGAAGGAAAAAAAAAAAATTAGAAAAATAAGTAGAAAACAAGAATATCCGCCGGGAAGATACGCGTACCCGAGAATAACGTTAATCCCGGTAAACTACATACGTATGCACACTGTGTGTAACGCGCACACGTGCAAGCCGTTTCCACGTGTTGTACGGGGGAGGGAGGGGTGGGATAGCGGTTAAGGATTTTAGGAATGAACCGAATGATTTGTCTCTCGATCGCAACCGTCGCGAGCACGTTTATTATTACGCGTACCGTTCGCGCTCCGCGGACAAATCACTCGGAAAGCAGTCGGACGTTTGACGCGTGACGTTAGCGCTAGACTCGGGATTACGCGCGTCCGCTTTTTACAGAACCGTTGGGGTCCGGATCACCGCCACCGCGTAGGCGTGTTGCGTGCGGTAGAGATTCTTCTTTTTCTTTTATTTTTTTTTTTTAATTTTTCCCCTCCCTGTTCCATTATTACTATTACGGAGCTTATAAACGCGCGCGCGTATTTGTCACCCACCAGCACGTGTTTATTCGGAGCGACCCCACAAATGTGCGTGTGAACGACGACGAGGATATGTACACGTACCCGAGCGTAAGAGCCGCTTAGTGTATCCTCGACGGGTGTGAACACGGCTAACCCGAAAAAGCGTCTGCTAACCGGAAAACGGGATTTTCGGAACATGACGTGAGACGGGCGCACATGTGTCGTCAACCAGTCGATCGTTCGATCGTTATGACAAATGTTCGCAAATGGCCTTGTGTACCATTAGAATATTAGATTGTTATTATTACGAACAAACAACAGAGAAAAAATAAATAATCATTGGATTTTTTTGATTTTTGATTTTTTGCTCCTCCTAAAACCTTTTGAATATCGATCACTGTTACTAGCTTTTTTTTTTAAATACGAACTCTGACATACAGGATCGATTACTGTGTTTTTCTACACCAATTGCATTTTGCTTTTCCCAAAAAAATAGCCTGTATCTACTCGTACTTCGCTTTTTGTACACTCGCAAAGCGTACGCACAACGAAATTCAAACAAACGACTGGCAACTATTGCAATGTGATCGTGCGAACAACTGTGCCTGGGTACTCTAAAGTGTCGATTCGTTTACCAATACTTTTATATTATTACTGATTGCAGTTAAAGCAGTGCATCGTACTATAGTAATAGCATCGTATACGAATAATTTATCTAAAATTAGTTAATTAATAATTGTTCCTAATTTATAAACAAACAAGCAGGTCGTACTATATTTTTAAACGAAAATATGAAATTTACATCTAGTATTCTTTTTCTTTCTTTTACTATCGAAATGTTTTTTTTTTTTTTTCAGAAAGTTTGTAATAAAGTTTACAAGTACGAAAATATGCACAACAAGTAATAATGACAAAGGCGGTTTTAAATCAATAACATGAAAAAAATGACACTGTATGTATGGTTGCCAATGCAGTAGCCTACTTTTGATATTGGAAAGAAATGTTGTTCGGTCGAGGATATGACATGAAGAAAAGTGACTTATGTTGGGTTTGGTGTGGAAGCTAAATTTTCTATGTACTTTTTGGTAAGATATTTTCGTTATCCGCTTTAGATATTTCATATGCCGGTCGGAATGTAAAGTTTTGTTACTATAGTATCTTATATAAGATACCAGATAAAATTAGTTATTGTGCGCGAAAATAATTAAATTTTGTGAACCTCAGTTGGAGCAATATTACTCCGCAATTGAATACTGAAATACCATTAAAGTTAAAGTTAACGGTTTGTAGATTGGTGAAAACAAATGTTTAAAAAACTATAATTGTAGACAAAAATTATTATAACACAGAGGGAATAATTACACTACAGGGTTGTAGTGAACCAAGGATCATCACCAACTAATATATTATTATGCGCGTCTATGTTTGTTTGTATACGGATGCAACGGATATCTATTAAAATATCCTGCGAGGTGTACTTCACATAATAGTGGAAATGTTTACATATACACCGCAGACAGACAATCTACTATAAAACCGAATCCAACTTGACACGCGACCGAAGGAGAAATAAGACAATAAATTAACATTAATTTACAGTCTCTCCTCCGTACACAATGACAGTCGTGACTAAATCGCATCTTGAAAACGGATCGTTTATCGGTCAATACGTTTAATTATACGTTCTCAGTAGGATTGGTTTTTATTTTTATTTTTTTTTTTTCTAATCAAATAATCATTCTTGCGTTAATGTCTGAAAAATAACACTATAATCGCGTTCCAGACGCTTAATACGCGCATAGGGATGTTCTACAACTGCTTCGCGATTTACCACTGTAAACTAGCGTTAATTGAATAGCGTAGTTTATTTTCGTACTTAAGATACGAAAAAATCCCGTCTTTAATCGCCTATCGAGACGGATTTTAAAAAACCGTACTATTATTATTGTTATTGTTATCATTATAATATACCGTTACAGCTCTTCTCAAGTTCTCTTTCGTGTGATCAAATTCGATATCTGTTTTTTTTTTTCTTACCGACAAACGAAAAAGATTTACCGTCGAATATACATTTATTACACGAGTGCCGCACTGACTTGTGTGCGCGCGGTAGACAGTAAAATAGACATATTACTTTCATTTCACTCGACGTCAAATCACGTGTCTACGTCACAGGGGGAAAACAAACTAAGACTAAGAATATGGAAAACACCGCATATATGTACATAATATATACATATATTATAATGAAAAAATAGACCAACACATATACGGCGTACGGTTCACGATCGAATTTAACGTCAACGTACGGTATAAACTGCTCTTCGGTGCGTTATAAACCATCCGATCAAATCGTCCAACTCTCTTACGCGTAATATTTTATTCAGATCCGAGTGGTTTCGTCCTGTCGTTATGTATTACGCGAGTGCGTACAGGTAAGATTATGCTTGTACCCACCCACGCGCGTTGTACCACTTCAGTTTTCTCCAAATCTCGTCCTTCTCTTAAACACACATATCCTTCGCGTCTCAGATTCGAAGCATTGCATAGTACTCGTATGCACACTACTCACTTTTCAATGATAATCGTCACATTTTTTTTTTTTAAGTACATAAAATATGTGCCTTGGGACACGATATAAATATGTAATATTATAAATATAAATAGTACGGAACAGCATGAAGGGATAAGTTATCCATTTGGAGACACTACCTGTTGTTTAATTAAGTCGTATTCTTTTATTTATTTATTTATTTTTATTTTTATATTACTTTTACGTATTCAATTGTTAAGAAGGTTAGCTTTTTTGTTGTCTCCGTGGGTTTTCAACAATTTATAGCGTGACTGGGTTAGATGTAAGAGAGTTTGAATGAAAGAGGAATCTTTCTGAAACGGTGTCCTATGTAAAAATGTGTTATAATAATTTTTTCATGGACGGTTTTAATAAATTCAAAACGAAGAGATAAGTTAGAAATATACGATGGGACGCCTACTTACCTTCGTTAGGTAGATCGGTTCTATCTGACCCGGACAATTTAACAAAGTGATATCGGTCGTACAGTGATACTTGATGTCTTAAATAGTAACCCCTCTGACGGTAAAAAGGTAATATGAATCAGTATTTGGAACAAATCGAAATATGACTTCAGATAACTGATTCACTAGTTATAACTTGGTACAGATAATGCTAACATTACATAAATTGACAATCTTTGGTGTTATATGGAAAAATAAAAGGGAATTTCCTACTTCGTTTGTTACACCTAATGATAAACCCGTGTAATCTGATACATTCGGAATCCAATAAAACTGCACTCCAGTATCAAATATTTTCAAAAATAATAAAATTGTTATTTTAATTTTCAATTTATATAATGATGACGAAATTGACCTAGAATATTTGACGAAAGAAAACAACCGGAAATAATAACATTTTATAACAGTACGAAAGGGAGAGTGGATCAAATGACCGTCGACTACTCAGTTGCAAGGAATAATAATCACTGACCACTAACAATGTTTTTTTTATGTATTGAATATTTTATCAATAAATTAGTAGCATTATTCAAAAGAAATATGGTAAAAAGAGCCTATATAAAAAATGTATCTCTTTCATTAGTAGAAAAAAGTTTAGTACAGAGAGCTCATAATAAACATTTGCGATTCAAAACTATTGAGGCAGTCAACAAAACGTCTAAGTGGAACCAAAGAATGTACACAGGTATCCAATAAAGAAAAACGAGGAATATGCCGTTATTGCAAAAGTGACAGCAAAACACAATACTATTGTGAAGACTGCCAAAAATGGTTATGTATAAATCACGCGAAATTCGTTTGTGAAGAGTGTTATTCAGAGGTACATAATTTATAAAATAAAGTGTTTTTTCTTTTTAGTGTGATCTATTAAATAATAAACAGTTTTTTTGATATATATATATATATACATAATTTGGTGTTAGATTTAGATTATTATTATAAATTGTAATTATCATAACTTAAAATTGAAAACATTTTTTTAAATATTTTTATTATATTTGTAATAAGGGTTAAAAGTTTTTATTTAAAACCGTTAAATATTTTCTTAGTTTTGTTTCGTAATTTTACAATATATTTCTAAGCGTGTTTATGTAATTGTTGTTCATATTTGAATAAAAAAAGTTTTATTTCAACAAAAGAGTAAAATTACATAACATTTTCTCGCCTGCCCAAAGAAGGGTTAAAAGAAACGAGAACCGTGATAGAAACACACATATATCGTTCACGGAAAAACAGATATCCGATGAATGCGGCCGTACGCCGCGAAAATATTTCGACGCGCGTCTAAAAACGTCGGCGGAACGCACAATTCGCGCACACAATGTACACAGGGACCAACAAATATTAACGGGGGAGTGGGTGGGTCATAAATGAACGAGTTTGCCGAATACTTTCGAAAACGGAATAATTCTACAACATTACTACCTATGTGTTTTGATGATTGCCAACCGTAAAAATAGGTTATATCCATAGGGTTACTGCGTCTCCAACGTCGGCCTTGACGATACATCATAATATTATCATTTGCAACGCCGCGTATGTCTAAAAAATACATTAACAATAACAACGGCGTGGGTCCCTGTACAAAACATTATTATATAGGTTAAGTAGGTACACGCGCGCGCGTATTTACATTGCACCGTTGTAGCCGTGTTGTAGTCGACGAAAGTTAAATAATTTAGTGGAAATCGCGTGTGCGTCGCGTTTAACAACATTTTCCGTACACGTACACGTGTATAATGCCGCAGTTGGTTGTTACATTGTTCGCGTTCTGTTATGGTTTGTAATTATTTTGTACAAGTGCGTTTATACTCAATAATATAATTAAGCGAGAACGCGAGTGTGTGCGTACGCATGAATCGCGTGATAACCATACCGCGATCCGAAAAATGTTTACAGGAAAACCGTGATCAATCGAAAGTACCGTAACATTATTGTAATGTACGACTAGCGCACTGATCGCATTAATCACCTCGACAAAATGCGCCAACACATGTCGCGCATAATCATCATCATCATCGTCGTCATCGTCATACGGTTAATACGTCTAAATATATTTATGGACCGGATTTATAATAAGGCGCGTGGTTTACGCGACAACTATATACACAATATACACTAATACCTACAACGGCATATATTATAGCGTTTCTAGAGACGAAACAAAAACGGTTTTTGCCATCACCGTCCGTTTTCCTTTTTGAAATTCAATCACACTTGCGGTCTGTACTCTTCCGTACCTTAGCGTTAAAAAAATAACAATACGAATAATATAATTAATTATTTTTATTTTGTTTTGTTCATTTAACACAACAGGCCGAGACCCACGGTACATTGTTTGGTACAAACATTTACAAATATATAAAATTATTCAAAATTACAGTTTTTCAAACATAATATAATAAATAAACTACATAAAAAAAAAAAGTGGAAGAGTTCTCATTGGCAATGCGCATCGTCTTGAACGTTGGTCTATTATGGAAATGATTGGTAGTGCAAATTGGAATGCAAAATGGATAGGGTTATCTAGACTGGGATTTTGGATGTTCGTTATTATTGCAATTAAGTATAAATTTTCACTTAATAAATCAAGACAATCGATTATCTACAAACACCATTTCCAAGTCGGTCTTTACAGATAATCAGATGGCTAGTAATAGAATTAACCATAATTATATTTGAATGTTATTTTATTTTACTCTATGAAAAACAATATAAATGTACTTTATGCATTGTATAAGAACTAAAAGTGCATCGAGATAGAGGCAGCTCCGAGGAGATATGCGGCAAAAACTGCAGTTCGAGATGCGGTGAAACCTGTCTTAGATGAACATTTTTTTTGTTTTGTCCCGTCACATACCGTGAGTTATCGTACACTGGACAAGGCAAACAATGGTCTGAAATAGCACACCGCAACCTCACATTTAGATACCCAATAGAACACGAAGAACCGTCCTACGAACCCTCTTCGCGGTAAAACACATAGTCCTATTATTTGTTCGCTATTCGCAACTGCAAGAAACATCGTCAGCTGTCCAGTGATGGTTCCATCAATTTCATCGAGAGTACAATACTACGCCGACGAATATCTGAATATTTTAAACGGCGGTGCTGGGAAAGGGTTGTAAATATTAACAAGAAAAATTGAAACGCATAAATTTTTATTTCTTACGGTAATAGAAATTAAAATTATTTTAATAAACTGTTACCATCGTTGTACAAATACATAGTGTACCATGAATAATTACTTCGTATCAACACACTAATGGTATGAGGGAAGACTGTGCGTACAACATAACTGACTAAGGGATGGTACAAGGTCAAAGTTAAAACCTGTAAAACTTATAACATTTGATACTTCTGCGCGAAGCGCTTGAGACTTGAGAGTATACGCAGTACAACCGTGAATTTTAAAAATAATGTTGAGAGTACACGGCGTATAAGTAGTTATACCCTGCGGGAACACCGCTGTAGCTATCCTCCGACAACGGGCGAAACAATCGGGTAACCAGCACACACCGGATCTCCGCTTCTTCTCGACTTCTTCAAAACCATCCGGTGTTTTGACGAGAAAATGTAAAAACGAATAAAACCAAACACGAATGTAAATGTAAAACTGGAAAAGCCGGTTAACGGTCTAGACGTCGAAGCCTCTATTGAACCAAAACAAAAACGAAATCGACCGATTTCCTGCGGACATCTGTCCTTGGTCCCTGCAGCCGGTCCGTCCATGGACGTGTTTGACGATCCGCAAGTCCTACCGAATAGAAAACGGCCGCTCGTGTTGATAATGGGGCACGAGTATCGACTGCGCGTGCGCCGTAACCGTAACGACGCGGGGATTTCAAACTTTAAACGCGTTGTCCGCGCACAGCTGCAGGTCGAGGATGACGTTCAAACTGAGCCCCCGTACCGTGGTCTCGTATGGCGGATCCGTGCCCGTTTTGCGGCAAACTAATGCGCGATCCCGTTCGACGTTCGAGTGCCGTTCGCTGTTCGAAAAACCTATTTCAACGTAGCGACGCGCGTAATATTTTTTAAACAATGTACCGAACAATATAATTGGCATTGTACTGTGACGCGTCGTACGGTACGAGAAAGTTATCATTTCGCGCCGGAGTTTTAGGTGTCGTAAGAAATAAAATGACAATGATAAACAAACGAATAAAACGGGTAATCTTTCATATTTGTCTGTCAACTGGCTCGAGTCCAAAGATTTCGGCGGCAGCGCACAGGTTAAAGTAATTATACTGCAGTGCATACTAATTTTCGGCAAATGTAATTAATATTTATCGCAGACCGGTTTCGGTACGTTTCCGAGGTTCGAAGATTTCCGATAGCGAGTTAAGATGTTCGAATTTATGGAAGACAATGTTCAGTTTTTGACGTCCAGACGATTTGCATAGCGATAATCGGTCATATCGTCATCGCGCACGTATGAGTGCAAATTAAAATTTAATTGGCCCATAAAACGCGTTCAAAAAGCTTCGCGCTGTAGTTTCGTGAATACAGTCTTACGTTGGTTCTTCAAATTTTTTCTTTTCTTTTTTTCTTTCGTTTCGCCATCCAGTTTCCTGTACATACGGCCCTCGCACGAGAAATATTATACAAATTTTGTTTTGAATATTATTTAAGTAAACGGAAAAAGAGAGCGAACAAAGACGTTTAAACGGTCGACGGTCGCATGTACACGAAATTATTATTTTTAATGTGGTGGAAACAATTTTGAAATTAACATAATATTATTGTAATAAAACGAGGGCCATGATTGTTCTAACATTGTGAGAATTAATTTTAATAAATCGTCTAATTCCACGTCGACGCGATCAGTTATACACTCATCAACGAATACAAAAGTGGATACGCACAGTTAGCTATCTAAAACAGCACTGTGTGTTCTCGTACTGCGTCGGCCGCGTGTAATTATAATGAAAAAATAAATAAAATTGTACACGCCAAATAAGATTGTGTGACGAGTTAATAACTGTGTTAAATAGAAGTAAAAATAAAAACCCGAAACCGCGGCATAAGGATCTCATTGAAATTCAAATCTCTGTTGGTTTTGCTTTTCCCTTCCTGTTTTTTTTTTTTTTTTTTTTATTATCTTTCATTTTAGCATACAGGTATAATGTAATATGTATTCCGGTTTAGTTTGAGTATTTTAGGAGCTATCAAAAATAATGCTACTTCGTATATTATTCAAATTATAATAATCATACGGCTATTAGAAACGAATTTGCGTTACTGTAATAATATACGCCCGTAAATATGTGTTTAGTTATACTCGAACATTACATCGATGGGGGTTTAAATTGAAGTAATTATGTAAAAAACTTACACATTTTGTTACTCATGGTTGCAGATGCGGCTATGTATGTACGTTTCGAAGTATATATGTATATATATACTATTTATGTATAAAGAAAATAAGAATTAATTATTCCGCCGCATTATAGTGTAAGATAATAATTACCGTCGTATTTATATTACGTTATAACAGTGAATCGATAATGTCCACAGCGATTTTCAAGCTTTCGTAAGAATTAACGCAAAAATAAAAATAACAGAATACAATGATTCGTTCTGAAACGCGTTTTTACGGCTCTGTGCGTTAAAATGTTTCGTCGAGATTTATTTTTAATTAAAAATAGAAAGTTGTAGGATTAGACTGAAATACTTTAATAGTTTAGACCGACTTTAAAGACGTTAACTCTTAAAGTACGGACTCAATCGGAAAGATTAAGCCGTTTCTGATATATTTTTAGAACACTAACAATAAACTTTCAGAATTCGTACAAACGAAGAAAAAATAATTCTTCTCGTAATGAAAATTAACGTTTAGATTTCGTCCTGCGAGCTGTCCAAAAAAAGGAAAGAAAAAAAAAACATGCACATCTATTTTTTATATTTTATTTCGAACAACCTCATCTCTTTTTTCCCTATCGTTTACATAAAAACGGATTTAAGGACGATGACAATTCAGTCGTGATTAACTGTAGCGGAGGTGTACGTGCAAAGTGTCCACAGCCCTTGTCATACGCATAATAAGCGCGATACACGTTCGCAACGAATACACATCTTCGATACGACGGTTCAAAACATTCTAAACAAACGTACGCGGCAACGCGACCGGTTTCTGAATTGTCCGTAAGTGAAATACGTAATGTAACAAGTATTGTAAGTTTACTTGCAGCGACAAAATGGTTTCTCTCTCCGCGTGCTTGTCTAAAATATGTACACAAAACGAAACGATTAATTGTACGAAAAAACGAAATTATAACAACAATGAAGAGAAAGAGAACAACCGGCGGCAATAAGCGTATCGCGATGCGTAATCGTAAATACGATACAAATATAAAGATAATAATGTATGGCATTATTATAATGCAGAGTAGACGCGGAATGCAAATTCCGGAGTGACGTGCGTGCAACGTGTCGTACACGCGATGAGTCACGTTTTCTCGTCATCACGATGTTTTTTCTTAATTTTTTTCATTTATTTGTTTACCTTTTTCTTTTTTTTTTTTCTTTCTTTTGTTTCCCGAAGACACGATGACGACAAGTGCGGAAGTACGTACGGCATAGGCACATCGGCGCGATAATCGCCTCGATTCGGTAATAGCGACGCTGTGCGATACGGGAAACCGACGACCAAGTGGTTATTCGTAAACGACTTGCAGACATGGGTATCGCACATTGTGGCTTTAAGTCAGGACGTTGGAGCCATTCACAAGACCTGAAGTCGTTTGGGGGAAAAAATACATTGTTCATTATTCGCAGAACGAAATATTTAATTCCATCCCAGTTACCCGGTCAGAATATTTTACTGTATTCTTTGAATTAGAACAATTGACGTTTCGATGTGTTGAAAAACAAAAAATGTTGTCTGGAAAATGTGCACAACTCTAGTGAATTCTAATAACGCTTATTACGGTTTATTTTCACTGTAAATTAATTTTTATTTTATATTTTCAGTCAGTCGCAAAGATGCTGAACAATACGAGACGACGAAAAGCTTGCACATGATGTATACGCAAGAACTCTCCGGTTATGTGTTGACAACGGTGTGTTGTACCGCAGAGACCGAATCAACAAAACAGGAAAAACGCGGTCATGATACGGGAAAAAGAAAAATAACCGTTTTGTTTTCCTTCGTCCGAACACGCCTGTTCACTTCACTCGATGCGTGTTCATAGATTTTTGAACATCGTTCCGGGGTCCGCGTTTCTAATTATTCTTTCAACCCAACACGGTTTGTCGGTTTTCGAACGTCATCACATTATTTTCCAATCACAAACGATCGCGGCCTTTAGCGCAGCACCGACATTTGTAAAGGCGCACAATTTGGCCATCACGTGCATGTGTTTAACGTGTACAGTCCGAGTCGAATTTAAGCAATCGCGTCGACCGCTGTTTAGATATTATTAATTTGGATAAATTTAACTCGATAATTATTTAATTATCTTTTATCTTATCTACATAAATGTATCTAGACAAGTTTGTCCGTGTACAATAAAAAAAAAAAATATATAAATGTATTTTATTGGTACGTAATAATTGAAATTTGAATTCATAAATAATCCCGGCAACAAAAAATGACAAAACAATATAATATATAATATAAATAATAATATTAATATTATTATTAAACTTTTCGTTGGAAGCCCGTGGTCCAATTCTCAAATAAAGTGTAAACGTTGTTGTTATGTTATATTATTGCTACTCGGTCAGAAATAATCTGTTTAATGTCATTTTTCATTATTATTTTGAAATCAAAAAATAGTGTTTTTTATTCATTTTATTTATAAAATAATCTTACTGAACACGACTACTAATATTAATTTAAATACGTACTACAACTGTTGAAGGCTTACAACAATCACAATTTACTATGACATTTCACATGTGTAAAATATTCTTTTTCTTATGATTTATCTTTAATTTTTAAAACGTTTATTAATTTCTATTTATTGAATATTGACAAATTATAATGTTAACTACGAATAATAATTCGAGAATATATTCTGTTTTTAAATATTATTTAAACACAAAGTGGTAAACTAATATCTCAGATGCACTCTCAGAAAGTTAATTTCAAAGCGTAAAACCAATTTATCTTTTGTTTTATCTAAATAAAAATGTAATTATCTTTAATCTTTGTCTAGATAAATTTAAATTTACTTATCTTTCGTTTTTATCTAGATACATTTTTGTAGTGTTATCGTCATCTTTATTTAGACAAAAAATTATTTATCTAATCCCAACACTGATCTCACCAATATTATTCGTAACCAACTTCGGTCAATAAGCTACCATGCTACAGCGTCCGTCGGCCGAGAGTAACTTTTTCAACTATTTCATTTTGTGTTCAAGCGCGCGATCACTGTTCATATGCTGATGGTCGTGCTGAAAAGTTGTACTTCTTCGGTAACCCGTTGTGATGTAAATCAATAATAAAGATGAATAATTATTATGAATACGAATTATTTTTATTAAACACCTACGTCAATACAATAGATGTATTAAATGAACACGGAGTACACGTCGGACAATTGAATAGTACCTACTTTTACACTTCAATTGATCCGTACGCGTTACAGATCCCGGAAAAACAATCGAGATACTCACCCCCTCCCCGCGATCACTTCTGATATACGAGCGCACCGCGTCATGTACATAACGCGCGCGCGTGTGTGTGTGTGTGTGTGTGTAAAAATCGAGCGGCACCAAAGACGATGGGCGCTCGCGCGCGATAACATCGCCAAACAACTTATAATAATTCATACTACCCCTTTGACCCGGCTGCCGCAACGGCGGTCATCGTGTGTGTGTGTGTGTGAGTGTGTGTATACGTGTATACGTGCGAACGCGCGGAGACGGTGGTCACACGGCGGCGGATTATTATTTACAAGCGATGATTTCAAGTTTTACATTTTTATTCTTTATCGCTTCCATTTATTTTTCCGATGTCGCTCGCGCGATAATCATAATAATAGTATACGTGAACACAACGGGGTTATGATAATATTGCGCACGCGCTTGCGCACAAGGATATTATATATGCGAGTGGTGTAATAAGTGCACAAGTAGAGACAGCGCCGACCGGTGTAGCGTACAATATGTGTGTGTGTGTGCGTGTGCGTGCGTTTTAAAGGATTGAACTGACCGTCGTCGGCGCTGCTGCAGCGGTCACCGACTGTGCATTACAATACGCGTACGACTAACGAGCGATTATCATTATTATTATTGCTGTTGTTGTTCCGATGCGTCCGTGCGCGGGATATAATATTATAATAATATATCTACACAGGGCCGATCTGCCGCCGCCGCCGCCGCCGCCGGTGCGCACGCGATATAATAAACAATAATAAACGGTCGCCGCCGCAGTTGTTACGATCGAGCAAATCGGTTGCGCGCGCACGAAGGCCGCCGACAAAGCGGACGCGAATCCGTGTACAAAACGTCTGCGACAACACGATATTCGAGACGGGTGAGCGTAGGCTCCCCGCACCGAATGCAAATGGTGAAGATCGGCCGTCGGTACGGGAGTTTCGACGCGAAAAAAAATTTTAACCGAAAGTTTTAACTAAGGACAGCTTAAATTTACTCGACGCGGTCGAAAACTATTACGCAAAACATTAACAGCGCATAATCCGTACACTCCGTAACGTACCGAATCAACGTTTATCGTCGCGTGTGAAAATTATACAGAATTTTCGTGTTTCCGTCCGCGTTTGAAACATACGTACTGGTATACTTTCACATCGGACCGGAACCTCGTCGGGACAGCTACGATTTGCATGCAGTGGTGGCATGCGTTAACCGTCCGACTAGATCGAGACCTCATCGACTAAGGATTTCGCGCGAAAACTCATAGGAAATACGTGAAATCCGAAAATCACCGCTCAGACGCTGGGAGGTCCAAACCTTCGCTGTGCAATAAGTACCGAACAGAAAAAACTACATCCAAATATTTTGCGTTGAACAAGCTACTGCGATTCATATGTATTTGCACGAGGGTTTTTTCCGACTCGGACGCGGTGCTCTGCACTCTCGGCCGAAAATGTGCACGCGTAATGGGTCATCCGAATGCACCGTGGAAATCCGTTAACCATACGTTAAATACGGAGTCGAATCCGGCAATCGGCTAATACTTTATCGGTGGTCCTCGGGGCGAACTGGGCGCGTTTTGAATATTTCCTTAACCACGGAGCCTGGTATACTGTCAATCTGCCGATATCCGCTGTAACAGTTCTTGAACGCCGGGTGAGTAGATATCGAAAAACGATTTTTCGAAGTTCGATGCACGCAGCGAATGCGGACCGCAGCGTCCTTTGGGCAAATAAGTCCTCGTCTGCAGGCCGGTCATAATTTATTTACAGTCCTAGCGCTCCATAATCGTCGTACCTAATTCAGACTGCATTCGCTGATTGATTGCGATTTGCATTAGTTCACGGATTTATAAGTTGACCATGGAGGTGGATTTTTGGACGTTGTTCGCGTCGTGATCCTAGGAACTTCCACCCGAAGACAACACGGTACATCGCACCTGTAATATCGCTAGACCCTTTTATAGGAAGGAAACGAACCTCATACATGTGTTCACATTCATGTGTTTTCCTAGTTTTATAAACATAAAAAATAACAAATACTCGAAGAAATAAAAAGGCCATTGAATGGTGACTATTGGTAAACATTTTTGGAAAGCGTTCGAGTATGTATAAAATGCTGAAAAGTCGCTCCTCCGCCACAATGTTCGACTGTTCATATCGGATTTAAAGTCGGTCACGGTAACGGAAATTTCGTCGGCAAACATTCTCGTTCAAAATCCATACCTACCGAAAACGAAGCGGTGAAAATACCTAGACGACGGAACAAAAGGTCTGTTTCGAGTCGCGTCCTTGAATCGCGTGCTCGGTGCCGCCTCGCCACCGCTTACATATTTCATGAGCTCGAATGTGTACATACATGTTCTACGTGTGTGTGTTTTATATATTAAAATATAATGTTATAACACACACACACACACACTTGCGGACAACCCGAAATTATCTCGTGATTTCAGTCTAGACGAGTGCGTATACTTACGCGCACACGCGTACACGGTTGTTATTGCTTTCGAAAACTATTCCGCTGTTGATGTATGGTAATTTAAGAAAATACACTCTGATAATGTTTTTTTATTCACCACCGTCGTCGCAGTAGTGGTCACCACATTATATGTCCGACGGGACGGGCGGGGGCGGCCGGCAAGTGCACGCGGAAACGTGCGCCGTGCGTGTGCGGTTAACAGCGAACACGTACACACGCAAGACGGCGGGTCTGATGTATTTAGTAATAATTACCATCGCGATTTTACCGCCGCCACCAAACAGCAACAGTATATCGTTATTATTATTATTATTATTATATACCGTGCTCGTAGTACGAAACGGTTTTCGCCGTGGCGCATTCGGAATCGTCCGGTCTGCTTAAAAACGTATCCGATTGGTCTCGGTGCCTTCGATATTACATCAGCCGACTGCACCGACGTCTTCGATCTCGTTTTTTATCGATCGATTCGGTCGACGTTTACCACAGTTCGTAATCGGATCATCTTCGGAAGTTTGAACGCTCTCGGACGTTTTCTATTATAATTTTCCGTGCATAATAAAAAGTCCATACAGTCGTTCTTGTATAATCTCTCTCTCTCTATGGTTTCAATCCGTAGATTGGTGGTTTGCAGCAATCTTCAGTCTTCCCTCTTATCTTGAGAAGAAGACATGTTCTATTGCTGATACTTGGGATATTAATACGGTGGTTTCCCGTTGCCTTCCGTATCGCCAGTACCAGTCCGTATGTACCAGTCGTACAGTTTCTCGTATCTGTTGGTTACTGTCTGGCGTGTAGATGATGAATCTACACCCAATATTGTAATAGCTGCTGGCCTACTACAAGTCCCTTTTACGACAGGCAGGAACAACCGATGGTCTATTCTGACCCCGGCCAACAGGGGATCTTGTAATAATATTATGTCAATTTGATTTTTGTGACTATAATGCAGGAGTTCGTCGTTTACTATTTGACTTTTCACTGCATTTATTTGTATTATCTTTAAACTAATCATGTTGGATTTGTTCCATAGTTAGTCTTCTTGCACCTTTGTATTATTGCCCACAATCTTGAGGGACAATCAAGGTGGTTGGACGGCTCATTCTTTCCGCAGTTTACACACTTTAGGTTTGCTTTACAGTTCTTCCAATCGTGATCTTTCTCTTGTGATGTGCATAACATGCATGTTTGTACATTTGTTGGACAGTATTTGTATAATCGAAAAACAATATTCATCCCGTCACAGTAGTTGGCGAAACAATGGATTTCTTCACAGTTTTCCCGACACACAAAAATGTCGTTCACGCGACGTTTTCGCTCTTTTACTAATATATATATATATATTTACTTACAGCAAGGGACTTCCGTTTTATGAACTATACCATACAC
Source organism: Sipha maydis (assembly GCA_034509805.1). Classification (NCBI taxonomy): domain Eukaryota; kingdom Metazoa; phylum Arthropoda; class Insecta; order Hemiptera; family Aphididae; genus Sipha; species Sipha maydis. The sequence continues at coordinate 814,706 of JASXSY010000032.1, read as the reverse complement.
GCTTGTATTGCGTTGAAACAAACGACTGTCGGACATGCAATCGGCCGATTTCATTCGTACGCAGTACAAGCGCATGTCCACCGGCCTCGCGCGAATCGGTCCGTCGGTGGTGCCGACGAAATCTCTCGGACGGGCGACTGTTCCGACTTTTCGGTGCGGACGACGTCGGTTGTGCGACAACGCGAATGTTGTCGTCAGAAATCCGATCGCTGCGTATTATGTACGCGTCGGACGAGATACGTGTCGATCGGCACGTTTCGGAGGAACGCGCGTTATGCAAATCCAATCGGAATCGCATTAGTCCGCGTCAATAGTGCGTCCGTACCACGCGTTCGCGTATCGTGCACACATAATCTCCCGGACCAGCGCGTTGACGCTAACGCGAACGGATCAGCGTGCCCCACGGAGACATCAACACGTCCCCGAGTGACACTCTTACGCAATATCCGAATTGAAAATAATACGACGACGCACTCCTATTAGCGGGTACTTCGTGTGCCGTGCATTTCATCCCGGACGAAGTGTTACACGGATAATATATTATTAGACGAATACGTGCGCTACGTTCTTACGCATGAAACATGTAAAACGTACCCGGACGTGTGTATGTATAAATATGTGCGCGCTACGATGTGCATCTCGAACCGCAGTTGGTCGCGTACACCATTTTTAAACGGATAATACCGTCTCTTTTGTTTTGGCCGTTTGCCATTGAAAATTATCGGACGTTTAAATCCCCGCAACGTCGTTCGGAGTCGGATTTCACTGGTGCGTGCTAGACCGTCGTCCGCGTGAATATCTATATCCGTATATATATACATATGGGCGTACGCGTGTACAAACGTACGTACGCGTAACGGACCACGGCGCTTTTGATCAGAGTGAGCGGCGCTTGCGAACGGGTTCGCGGTGTACAGATCCAGAGACGTTGACCGATACGGGGAAAAAACGAATCATTATACTTCTCGTACGCATACGTACGGTAATGTAAACCGTTACGTTGTCGGTGGCGCACGGAGGCGGCGGTGGCGGCGGCTGGTAGACGGCCAAAAAGAAGATGAAAAAATGCACCGGCTTTTAGGGTGTATATGTATTCTACAGTCAGGCACGTGCATATATACGTCTCGGATTTAAACGACTCTCCCGGGGACGCTTTTTCTCCGCTCTCCCTCTCCGCACCACTCTCCCGGCGGGCTCATAACGTAACATCGTTTCTTCCGCGATTACTCTGTACGCGCACGCACATACCGCCGCCGACCGTATACGTGTATATATTATACATGTTGAGCTGTACGCGCGGTACGCAATGAAAACGTATTGTTATATCTTTCAGGGGGACTTGACCGCGTGTGCGCGCAAACGACGTCCGATGAGCCTAATACCGTATGATACTACGGTAAACGCGCGCGCGCACACACACACACACACACACCTTTACCGATCGGTAATCAAGACGGAGAAACCCGCGTCGCATGCGTAAATTATTCAAAGTGCGCTGCTCGAAAGGAGGGTCGGAGTGGTGCAGATGCTTCGTACGTGATGTCGTGTCTCCGTCCGGAGATTGCACTTTTGCGTTTTGAATTCGTCAAATATACGTACATAACGATGTGTAGAGTACGCGATGCGAGGACGGTGTGTACGTACACTCGTGTAAAGCTACGAATCCTTACGTCCGTGTCTAGTCCCGGCGAGCAAAGGATTAAACGATAGCGATCCCGGAACGGGACAATAACCGTGCGCGTTCCGATTATTAGATTTTGTTTTTTCCTCTCCCGTCCTGCCCCCCGCTTTGACCGGGAAGATTTTTCGACCGTTTATATATATATATATATACATCGGAAACGGACAGTGCTGTATACGGATATAAATACGAGGGGAAAAAAAACAAACCCGTGCAGTGTGTGTGCAATAATGATAACAAATGGGCACGTCCCCGACATCTGCAGCGTGCGTTCTTTTATTAAAAAGCTACGACGATTCCTTAGGTCGGACCCGCGAGTGCTGCAATACATCACGTACACGCGGTGCGCGCGCGCGCGTTCCAGGACGAAACCGAAGGTTTTTATTGTCAATTAAACCGTATACATGTGTACTCCGTCGCTATCCTCCGTTCGTAAAGGCTCTGTCCACTAGTGCCCGCTGCGGGCGCGGGCTCGATACCGGGGGTGGGCGAGTGTGCGCTGCGCACCCTCGACTTACGCGAGTTCGATCTTCACGACGAGAAAACAATTGGTTCGCTCCCTGGCACGCGATCCCAAGCCACCGCGTGTACGGGCTACAAATATCGGCTCGCCCGCGGTCGGATCACACGTTATCGTCGTGTACTGCAACTGTTCACGTACCGTATATACATGTATAGACTTCAATGAGTATTGTAAAAAGATTTTTTTGTTTTTTTTTTTTTTACAAAGCATTTAAAATGGTACATGTCGAGCACCCCCGATACACGGTTTTTTGTGCGACAAGTTCTACCGAAAACGCGAATGGAGGGATCGGTCGTAAAATGCACTCGTTACGTCTTGGGGATTCGATCGTTTTGTCATCCGATGAAACTATTCCACGGAAAAACGTCTTTTAAGTTTTCTAATCGGGATGCCAATGCAATAACAATAACACTATGTTTTCGGTTTATAGACCCATAATAATGAAACGAAAATGGCGCCGCGATCTCTATGAAAACGTTCTTCGCTCTTCGACGTCGGACCACGATCGGGATAACGCTCGTGGCTCATTTTCGTGGTTATGATGGACGAAAAAGGTACTTTGTATAAACACCTAAATATCTGCGTGCGAGCGTGTGTGTGTATGTGTATAAGTGTGAATATAATAATAATAATAATAATAATAATTGTAACACGAGTGCATGCGTCAACCTATAATTTCAACTATTATTATCGTTTGCACGTCGCACGATATATTATTATTATATTATAATATATACCTATTAAAGAATATAGAGTTACTACCCTCGCGTGTTGAAATTCCATATTTCTCTAATTATTGTAATGACGAACCATGAAAGTTGCACATTTTAATCAATTTCGGGAACAAAAACCAACTTAAGGTCAACGCGGTAAACGCGCGCTTATAATTGATACACGCTTCGTTGTTACCTAGTGTAGATATAAGTGCTCGCGGAATACGAAACGGTAAGGAGGACGAAAAAAGTGCCGGGACAAATTCGACCGTAAAAATTAATGACTCGTTTCGAGGATTGTTGAAGTCGTTCGCAAACTCGAATTTTTCCGCGGTCTCCACGACTTGCGGGTACAATGTGCCCGTAAAACCATAAACCATTACGCGTATACACATGTTTATACGAATGCGGATGGTCAATAGAAGAGTATTGCTTAGATGAATACCGATTTATAAGAGACGGCGCGAGGAGAAAAGCAGTAGCGGTGCGTGAATGAAATTTACGGGGAGACTTAATTTTTGTGTAAATATCGGTTATTATTGAATTTTTGATAGCAAATTATTTTACTTCATTCTAAATTTTTAATTTAAACTAGATACTGAAAAATTGATTGTTCATAGTTTCTTGTATACAATATTATGATAGGTTTATATATATATATATAATTTCTATAGAAATTCAATTCAAACTTTAAATAATTAATATTTATTTTATAGACACAGATTTTATAAAAATAAATTAAAACTGATGAAATAACAAACAAATTAATTTATATATTAATATAACAATAAAAATATTAAAATTAAATCGAATAACGTGTCAGAGACTAGTCTCCCGGACTCCGTACAGAAACCATTATCGATAATGAATTCCCCCCGAACTTTTATTTACCTCCTATCTATTAGAATTGAGACTGTCGTTCGACCGTCTACGTATTCACACCACGATGGACATAATATAATACACACATTCATATATATAGTAAATATATTTGACAACAGTATATTATTTAAACATAGATTACACAAATACTTGAAAAAAATTTAAAAAATTAAAACAAATTTTTTTTTTTCTATGTTATAATTATTGGGGAGACGCCGTTTCAAAGTTTTCCCTGACGCACCGCCACTGGAGAAAAGTAAACATCGTAGTAAATCGAAATATTAATCTTCGATCGGTGAACAGAGAGAGCATTATGTGCAAATAGGTTTATCCATGTGAATACCGCTCACGAAGCGATGACTATAAATAATATGAGAAGTAGTTTTTTTTTTCTTGTTTACCTTACGTAATTCATTAAGCTTCGTGCCGTGAAAGAGAAGTCTGGGAGCAGTTTCCCGTCGTAATAACAATAATAATGATAATAATATACTCCGTGAGTCTCCTGGTCTTAAACAATATATATTATATACATTATGTACCGATTTATAATATATAATATGTACATATATGTGAGGGACTTTTGAAACCGAGGTGCCATTCTGCGTTTTCGTAGATCGTGAAAAAATCACTTTTACTCGATTATTATACTATTGTATAGGTACATGAAGATATGTATATTGTACAAGCGTTTATCTACCTCCTTCTCCTCCCTCAAACAATTATCGCCCGCGTGTACTGTTATTATAACATGCATTATTTAGGTGTTGTACAACAACACGAATCTCGAACAGAAAACTAATAGTTGTCGACGTGCGCATTATTTCAAACGTTTTTTTTTTTTTTTTTCTGCCGCGTAATGTGTGCAAAACGCGTTCGTCCGCGGCAATAATACACATCATGATGCCGCAACACCTGTGTTATAGATGTACGCGCGTGTATTCATGAACGCATAATTATAATATATTACGATTCTTACCGTGGCGCGCCACTCGACATCCTCGGTACCTGCGGCACGAGGAAAACTATATTGATAACAATGAACGGACAGTTCTGACTTGTCATTCGGACACGATTCCTTTTTCTACGATATAAAGGGTTCTTTGTGTATGTGTCGTCGTTTTATTGTACAGACCATTTCATACAGAAACTCGCCTTTCACCGAACAATCAAAGAGCGATTTTACCGGGATTTGAAAAAGTCCGTAGGAGAGTGATGGGAGGGAAAAAAAAAAGAAAAAATTCAATCGGATTTCCGAGTTTTACATCATTTGGAATATATATATGTGTATATAATTATACGTCTTGTAATGTTACTGAATGTGTAAACAGAATTTCTTTGAGATGTTTCTACGTCAATTTACACGCGGCATTGTTATTCTTACGTTGAAAACGAAACAGAAATTTATGCAGGTGTGCAAGCGCTGCAGCGGGAGCGACCATCTCTTCGACCGCGTTGCAGTAGCGTGCGCGATGACGTAAATCATAGTTGTTATAATCGATTTTAAACCGTTACAAAATCATTTTTAGTTGACAATCGAACGCGGTTCTGAGCGGAAATCCGCATTTCTGACTGCTGCGGTGCACTCACTGAAACGGAGTTCACTAGCCGTTTACGGAAACGTGCGCCCCGGACATGTGGGCGCGCCTTTCGCAGCGTTTAAAAAGCTTCGGCAAAAATCCTATCGGAACGTTCAGCTGCGTTCGATCGAGATATCCGGTCACGAGTGTGTACGGTACAGTTTTCGTAGCGAGCACTAATCGCCCGAGGGAAAACTAAATGTCTGTCGCAAGACCCGGTCAAAATTAAAACATGTATAATATATTGCGTTTAATATTCAACCGCGAAGTGCTCGAGACTTGAGACTGTACGCTGTATTCCCATAATTTTTCAAAATGATGTTGAGAGTTTACGGCGTACGTGTAGTTAACCTATGGGAACAACGCTACACATAAGGTTTTGTATGCGTACGTCGCGCCGCAGAGGAGCGCGGGGTCGCGCAGTGACGACCGTCCTCTTTATAATGTACTTTAGGTACTTTTTTTTTTTTTTTTACCGAGATATATTTATTAGCGCCACGTGTAACAAGGACCTGCGTCATAAGTGCAACCAGAGTAAGGGCTTAACCCCTTTCCCAAACGGACTCGTAGCTCTCAAATCAAATACAATTACATAAACTTAATCTTTGGTATAATATTGAAGTAAGGATGTAGCCTCCCATCAAGAGTTAATCCTAGTTGCGCCACTAGTCTATATATATATGAACGAACACTCACTATTTTTCACAATTGATATATATTAAAAATATATTAATATATCAATAATTTTTACAATTTGTACTAAAGAATCAAATATTAAAATAGTAATAGTTTTTTAAATGTACTTCTAGCAGCTAATTTCTAAATAATAATATTTGAATCAAATCTATTCAGTAAGAAATGTTTTACATTCATTAACATAAAACACTCCGAAATGTCTTACCCAATGTATTTTTTAGTTAGTTTTCAACTTAAAAATACTCTTTTCGCACCCTACTTCCGTTACAGATAATGTTAAAATTAGTTTTTAAACAATGAAAATACTGGGGTATGCATATATATTTGATGCATGTATGATCAGTACAATTCTACGCAGCATTTTAAGACTAATAAACGCAAGTGTAAAAAAAGAAGCAGCATTTGTAATTCTAAATGACATTCCAGATTATCTTGTGAAAATAAATTAGTGATGATTCTAAAATGTAATTTCATATAATAATAATTTTATATATTTTGTCCTAAAATATTTTTAATATATAAAAATATTAAAATCATTATTTTAAAATATTCATAATCAAATCAATATGTTGAAACTAATAATAAAATTATAATAAATTATTATTATAAAATATCATAAGCATAATACTCTTCACAATTACCTTCTGCAATTATTGGCATAATTAATTTTTCGTCTACTTGTACTGTCATCAGGTCATATTATTATAACTATAACAATTATTTACTTCTATTCAAGGTTCAAATTGCCCGAGCAAAACTAAATTGTTCGAATAATGTGTACATAGCTTGGTATTTTACATTACCCGTAACATATATACAAACATTTTTTTTTTTTTATTTCTTTCCATGTCCATAATGAGTCTGTGTATTCATTTCGAAAGTCTTCATACATAATTTCTGGGTAGTACATAGAAAAAAGCATTTGATTTAAAATGTATACTTACCATTAACATCAACATTGAGACTTATATGAAGAAAATGCTACAAGATTTTAATTTTGTATAAAATAATTATAACTAATATCATTATATTATAAACGATAATTAACCTCCTAGTGTGGGCACTATTTGTTGTAAAAAAATAATATGCCTGGTACAATGTAGTAAACTTATTAGTCTTTAAAAGGTCTTTAGTGCGCACTAGTAAGACCCATAGTTGGATATGATTCAATTCTTTCGGATCCTTGCTATATGTATCAAAAATCTAATATATAAAATGTATAAAAATCATTTTCCTAAATTATAAGTCCAAAAAAAATCATCCACCCCAAAAAAAAATCTGTCTTAGGCTCTAGTCTCATAGCCACGCCACTGGATTTATGTTGTATGATTGATGATGTATCAGATACGACAGGTGAAATGGTTGAAATTGATGATAGCTCCATAGACGCTACCACTAGACGTCGCTGTAACCGTTCGCGTTCGAAAGCAGGTTTTCAACAATAGAAACAACAATTGTCAATACAATTCTATTAATGAAAATCTTGTTTTATCGAATAGGACGCAAACGATTACGGTGACCTCTGGTGGCTGCGTCCCCGTGTTTAGCAGTTAACAATATCATTGTAACAGTACAGAATCTACGTATCGAATATAGGAAATAATTCTGTTAGAAAGTTGCGCGTGAAAATCATAGTAAAAATATGTAAAGACATAAATCGACATTTATTCGAAAAAAAAATTTATATATATATATCGACTCTCGACTCTCCTCTAGTTCACTTATTAAATTGCGTGTATGTTAACTATTTGGTATTTAATAAAAATATTTAAGTTACAGTTGTTCCGTTCAAATGTACGTACCCAACGAAACGCAATACTGTCATTGGGCGCGAAAACTAGGTCACAAACGATGTACAACATTGTTGAGGATGACGACGGTACTAGAACTCGAATCCGAATCGAAAAAAAGCAAATTCGACTCGTACGATTTGATCCACTAATATTATGTTAACCAACGTGGGAAGACGTGGAAAAGGTACGTTAAGTCACTAGCCAGTGAAGTGGATTTGAAGGAATTATTATTATTATTGTAAATGGAAAATCGGAGACAGATACATGGACGGTATGGAAGGTCTCGATGGTGGAAACCGCAAAAGTAGAAGAATAATACGGTTAAAAGCAAAACTGATTAATTTATTCGGTTATCGTACGCGTACAACTGCCGTTTTACCGTCCGAAATCGCTTAGTCATGAAGGTCCTTTCGCGCCGACCGTCGCCGCACTCCAAAATGGAACCCATTAAAAGCCATTACGGATGTTCAAACCTTTTACCGGTGTTTTTTCGATACAGACCGTTTTTCGACCGAGACGTCCAATAGGTATAATCCGTGTGCGCGCGCGTGCGAATGTTCGTAAACAACGAGGACGACACTTATATCACCATAGGCTATCGAATTCTTTACGGTTTTTTTTTTTTTTTTTTGACACGATGAACCATCGACGTGCACCGTTGACGTGCGTACGGCTGCCGACTGCACAGCGGCGTACGCGAGTGGCATAAACGCTTTTACGGCACGCCGATGAACATACAGACTTAATTTCAACCACCGGACCATTAGTCCGCGAACTATCAATATTGTACTTTTCGTTTGTTGTGCCCAATAGCGATTGGTATTGCACCATAAACCCGTGTACACGCGGTCCGCTTCGACGTGAGAGATGTATGATGTACACGTCGTTCGCAAGAAATATCGTTGATAAAACGCGCGTTCAGGCGTTTAACAAATTAATAATACGTTTACTGTTCAATAATATCGTTACGCACAGTTGTCTTGCTTACGTTCGGTGTCGGCTCGCTGTCGAAACAACCGTTGGTCGGTTTAATCGTTATTCACACGAGTCGCGTTTTAATAGCGACCGATTAAAACCGATATTTCATGTACCTATCCGTATAATCGCACGAAAAACCAAACATGCCTACGACCATAATTGTTGTCGACCGTATGCGCGCACGCGGGCCTCGGGTACGGTAAACAAAAAATAAAACCGTTTTGAATATTCACGTCTCGCCGTGGCACTACGATTGTAATATTTAGTTGTACATTTGCGTTTTCGATGCGCATTGCGTTGTAGGAATATCATATGCGGTATGCAGCCACCGCGGACCGAACAAATACCACGCGGTTATATACCACACAGTTTCCTGTGCCAACGACGAACGATGACTCAACCGGGGTCGAATTGGCCCATCGGGATACCGTGAAACTTTCTGGTGGGCCGATGTCCGTGAGAAATGCTATGGACGCAGACAGTTTTGAAGTTTACCATTAATTGTCAGGTATCATTATTTTCATATTTATCAATATAAATATCATTCACTAGTTTACTGCTTTATCATAATTATTTTTAATTCCGACTGCTTATCAAAAGTACGGCACGCAGTTTACTTATTTTTCTCAATGTATTACCTCATGCTTCATTTGTTTCTTCATACTCAGTCAATCGAATTTTTTTTTTTTTGATTTTGTAAATCACCTGATAATGGATTTTTGATAAAAAAAAGAAAAAACTGATAAACTGGGAGTCATTAAAAATAAAACATTTCAGAGACCGATACTTAGAATCACGTCGATGATGAAGCCAATTTAAATCAATATAATAACTGCATAACGCTATAGACCAATAACAATTGAGCTACCTGTTGTTATACACGGCTTATGAAATTTAATCTTTAAAGTAATGCTTATAGCACATTGACTTTATCTTACAAATTTTTACTTGCTTTACCGACGACACGAGTAAAATAATTTTTCCTAAACGTCTAACTAAGAATGTTTTAAGATTATAATTTTTATTTAGGTTGTTTGCAATAAATCATTCTCTATACCTAAATCAATTCAGACAATGCTGAGGAGCACATTATACGATTCATAATTAAAAGACTTATTGCTACTGGCAGCAGAGAAAAAAATTTAAATTATATTGACCCAGAAGGAATCGTTGATAAGTTAAAAAAGAAAAATGCATTACCCAAGAAATAATTCTCGTATTAAATTGTCTTGCTACACAATTCATGTGCGAATGTTGTTGAAGATAAAAGACAGTGAAAAAAGAAATGGTTATTTTTACAATTTTATTTGGTATAGGAGGAGGAGTTGAACCGTCCATTGACTTAAAAATCATCAGCGATAATTGTTTTTATATAAAATACTAGATATTATAATATATAAAGGGCTGTTTTAAAAAATTTTCCCGAACCGAAAAGTAATACTAATCCGTCTCCGGACATACCCGATACACGAATGCACGTCGAATACATGAACATTTACAAAAATACGATATATAATTGCGCAATCGCATTGCATTTGACCGCGTAGACGATCGAAAATGTATTATACATATTGAATATTATACACGGTGCGAGCACGCGTTTATCGACCGGGAAAATGTTACACCAACGCGTATTACTGTTATAATTAGCAATTATTGTATAGTGTGCGTCATTGATATTATTTCCGAGACATATCGAAGGATGGTTGGAAATCGGATGACGAGCAAATGGTCATTTTACATGCGAACAAAGAACGATTTTTTTTTTTTTTGCTTCTCGTTCTAACTTTTTCCCGTCGCCCCGGACTTTCTGGAAACATCGATAAACCACACCGAAAAACCGCTTTAATTGAAAAAACGCTGCCTGTGTAGGCATATATTATTTACACGAACGTGTGTTTAGTTATATTATTCAGTCTTCCCCAGCCCTCGTTCTATACTGCATTACACCACGTCTTATTTTTTCTCTTCGTTCTTCTTCTCGCCTTCCCCCCCCCCCCATATCACCCATTGAAGTATCGTCCACACCTGCCGGTTGAAAACCGTTTAACTTTGTTCGGAACTTTATCCCAAAACACTTAGCGCCGTCGCCGATCCTGAACAGCGGATCGTAGTGCGCGATGATATAAGCGGTGGTTAATAACCGTTGACAAAAAAAGTTTTCTTCGCTTTTCGATCTTTATTTTTTCATATTTTTCGATACGTGTACTTAAAAATACACTGGCGTATAATATGAATATTATTATGCGTGTTCTTTCGTACCATACGGTTTTCAACTAGACGGTTCGCGCTCGATAAAACGCATGTATGAATCCATGGGAATGAAAACGAATCCATCCGTTTATTATGCGGTACACTGCTTCAAAGTTACATCGGACAATTAAAACGAGCGGAACTCGTTTCGTCGCTAATTTGACAGAAACCAACTTGTTGCGATAGATTACGTCGGAATCGTACCGTTTCATCTTTCCTCGACGGTCCTAATAGACGTGACGAAACTGTTTGTTTACGTAATAATACGTTTTATGAAATTTTCCCCGGTTCTCGAAACTGGAAAACATTAAACCGAATTTTATATATTTTATACGCTGCGTGATCGAACACGTAACAATTATGCGACTTGTCCGAAAATATCGGCCAGTTAATTGCTTATACTTTCTATACGTCGTTTAGTAGCAGACTTCGTCGCAGTATTCGTCCTCATATTGCTAACCTCTAGCCGTGTGTATATACATGCACATAAATGATCGTTTAATAATTCGCCCATAGTTCGAAACAAGCCAAACAATCAAACTTTTGAACTATGCGCCTGCGGAAAAGTTGGATTTCTTACCAAATATTAAACTCTAACCGTTAGTGGATGGATGTCGATTTTTGTGGTCTGGCATAGCAGAAATTGTTTCCTTTGGAAGACATTCTCCCGTAGTTTGTGTTCAAACTTCTAAATTATGTATCGGAAGATTATCAATGTTGTCAGAAATCAAAACAGCAGTCCACGACAAATGAACGTCGAAAAAACTTCAGCATGGGTGTAGGATTAGCCAAGAGTCCCGTATCCTTAAACCCGCTAATCTGTTCCTTTTTCGGTTCAATACTCAATTATTTCGACTGTACAATATTCATACATTTACCACATTACACTCAACAGTTATTGACGTTGGTGCACGGTTACCAGAACATTATAATTATTTCGTAAGTTCGTTCGTTATTTCGAAATCTGGTTAGGTGTTCACCAACAATTAAACGTACTAACTTCCCACCTGCGTCGGTATTAAAACTCATCGGACTAATCACGTGCCATTAACCGACTACGCCCGTACGTACAGTGCAGATTGTTTTTAAATTTATTTTTTTTTTTGTTCCTACCGTCCAAGCGCTTATGAGATACGTTGTAATGCACGTTACACCTGATGAAAACCCAAATGTATCGCGCACTCGGCTGAATACGTGCACCGTACGGGTGTTTATCGATTTTTTCCGTTTGTTAACGAAAATCATTAATGAATCGTCAACCGAAAACGCTGACGTATAGTCGCCGCGTCGCGCAATACACGTAATTAGGTTAAGCATCGAAGCGTCGGCGGCATAATCAACCAACTGTACGCACTTTCCGTACGCCCAATGCCGTACACGCATTCATATATATATATATATACATATATACATATGAATATAAAATGTTGTACAGGCGAGTTTTGTGATTAGTTTGAATAGAGTTAGCGGCCGGGGGCCCACTTGCAAGTTACAGCTGCTTTTGAATACTTGTACTTGGCTAACGAGACATTCATCCGTGCACGGTTCGGAATAGTAGTGTTTTGCTGGCACCGTCCATGCGGCTTTGCTGCTAATCACCTGGTTGTGGGTGGCAACCCCGTTTGCGACGGATATGCGTCGTCGTCGTCGTCGTCTGGACTGAAACATGACAAATTACAAATAAATGTACGACGGACGAGGGAAGGAACACGCACGCACACAATACAAACATTGCGAATGAAAACGTAAAGAAACCATTAATCTGCTCGAGCCATCTCGACATCTGTATTTTGAGGACGTTTCGACAAAAAGCATAAAATAATACTCGGTTACATTAATAACAATAATAATAATAATAGTAATAACAGTCGCACAAAAGGAGGACGGTGAATAAAAAAAAAAAGGAATAAAAAATAAATAAATATATATTAAACGAGAAATGAGAAAGAAAAAAACCCTCCCGAATGCATTGTACGTCGAGCGCTAGAAGACGCGACGGCCGAGTCCATCGTATACAGTTGCAGTTGCACAATACGAAAATCGTTACGAGACGGAAAACGTTTATGATAATAATACGACCGGGGGGGGGGGGGGGAAGAAAAAAAAATATAAAATAGTTATCGGCAGATCTCGCGGCGCGGAGGACCGTACGACGTGTTTATTTTGTGACCGTTTTGTTGTTTCGAGAGCACTTTAAGGACGTTTCTTGTGCGCGGCAGCTGCCGTCTCACGACGACGAAACGCTTGTGCTCCCGTCCATGTGCGACGTGCGCTCGCGTACACGCGGTGCAAAGCCGAAGATTAAAAAAAGGTCCTTCGGGCACGACCGTTGTGTTCGCTCCGGTCTCGTTCTGAGCGCGAACCAGCCGCGTCCGGGTAGGTACATCGTTTGCGCGACGTGGAACGGCTTCGTAGTGCGTGTGGGATGTTTTGTTCCCCGGGAAGGGGTTCGGGTAATCGCATTTCGCGGTGAGCGACTGCGGGTATTGTGCCCACCTGTTGGTGCGCGAAATCGACGCCCGCGAACGATTTCCCCGTCCAACATGGGTACAACCTCTACAGAATAATAATACGCACGAAACCACTTCTGATACATTTTCTCCCGACTCGAAATCTCTATAGAAAAATTATTATGATAATAATACAATATTCGTTTAAGCGGCGTCCCATTGTGAACTCGGTTATGTACGTGTACGCCGGGTTCGTGGTTTGTGTGCGTGTGTGTTTACAGAAATAATAAATGTGACAGATTTCAAGGTGCGCGCCCGCGTATACGGTGGTCATTATGATGCTGCACGGTCCGTCGTTACAACTCCGGATTCCAGAGGTTGTGCGCACATATTGTGTACGTTAGAGCGTATTTCTACAATATTCTATATCATAATTTACATATCACCGCGCAGTTCCCGAAAACCCTGCACGTCGTTAGTCGCAGTTGAATAAACAACGATTTCGTTTGGAATTCGGAAAATAGATCGTCCTCCGTCGCCCCGCGATTTCACGTTTTAATCGATTTCAATTCGACGAGTCATCCCGACACTGCTGTGTTCGCGAACACTCCGTCGCACTCGCGCGCGCGCGCTACGACACTAATGCTCGCGAACGTTCGGCCGCACTACCGCGGTCACGACGACCACCCGGTTGCAGCGTACGAGCCACGTTGATAATGTTAAGCGTTCTGTTTGATCACATCACGGAACAAAACGGAACACGTTTTACACTATCGGTCTAAGGACGTTTTTGTAATTAATCCAAGTCTCGATCCGGCGTTTCGCAGCTGTGCGGCGTTCCTTTGTCATCATGCCCCGTCAGGTTTCATTCGTTATCTATAAGCAAAAGGAAAAAACACAACATTTCTTAGTGCGCAAACGTTAATGAATTGTTGAGCAATCGAGTATAACTAAACTAGTAGGTATATCGATAGAAGTATGTTTAAAAAAAACACACACTAAAATATATGGAACAAAATATTTCTCGAAACCGTCGAGACTTCCGGAGCCTGTTTAAAAATCGACTTGTGTATCTTATAAAAATTATCGGTTCAGGGATCTACATATCTTTGTATGGGGATACTTTTTTCGTCCAGGAATCTATTACGGTCTCGATTAGTATATGCTACCTATATCGTTTTTCAGTACCGGCACAGTGAACAGTTCGTCGAGTAAACAAACGTATTTTTCGATTATTCGTATAGTACGCATACTATTATACACATTATACCGTCGTGTACGGCTATAAATCACTGTATAACATATCGGTAATAATTAAAATCGAAAAAAAAAAAAAATAGAAGGATACCACCACACGTACCCGATCGTGTAATGTATAAATAATAAATTACAAACACGTCCGTCTGTCGGGTCTACGTAAACAATACGATAAATATCCGTTTCTCCGATGGAATATCAAGCGCGGCGGTATCGAGAATTAATTGTTTTCCTAAGCTTTTGTGATTAAATAATGAGTTTCGTTCCTTCACTCTCGTCCGCTTTTTACGGCGAGTGCATGTGTTATTTTACGGTGCGTAAAGCGATACAACAAACATAATGTAGAAGCATGGATAGTTTATAATGCGAACACGCGGCTCAAACTTTGTGTCGTAACTGTGTCGTCGCTTGACTTACCTAGAGTTCATAAGTTTTCGTGTACGCACGCGCGATTCGAACACGAGTGCGCGTATCATGTGTTGATCGTAGTTATCGGTCAACGTTTGAAAGAAACATTTTAAAATTGTCTGGTGGAGAATCGTTGATTTCGGACATTTTACATTTTACCCGTGTACAGGGTATGCCGTAACAAACGGATGTATTTGTTTTTCATATACTATTTGTAGTAATCACTACAGAGCATTTTTTTTATTGAGAACATTTTGTAATTTCCCACGAAACGCTATACCTGGTGCATCCGTGGAGATGGCCACCATATGGACGATATCGTATTCCGTACATAAACACCATTCGTCACGGAATCTTGTGTATACAATAATGTATGCGTTTTTAATTTTTTAAATTTTTCGAATCCGTTAATTTTTTTTTTATATCATACTTTGTATATATATATATGTATATACTTCGCATACATATCTATAACTCTTTATAATAGGAGTTGAATGAAGTAAAAAACAACCTATAGTTCAAACATTCGATAGTTCAAGTTTCCTAGTATTCTTCTGATCATAATGATAGATATATTAAGTTCATACATTTCGGTACAAGTAGCTTTTACTGACCGTTTAAGACTTCTTCGGCCAATTCTAACTTCTAAGCACATAAAACACCTCGACATACTCCTGTTCTACACACTCCTACGAAGACCAATATCGACGTATGAAATTCAACTATGAGGCGCAACCAAAATATCCAACATCAACCGCATACCAACCTAAATGTTTACATAAAATTTCGAAAACTCAATACTCTACGTCTTAAACCACACTCTCTACTCTGACATTGAAATACCGTACGTCCATATTAAACATCGTAAAAGTATAGTGTAGGTAATCATAAAAACCTCTTGATCTCCAAATTATTGTTCGTCACTAGCCCAGGCAACCTAAATTCTTAAAATACAGAAGTGTCATGACTTGCTAATTAATTTTATCATGTCGTAGTACCTCCATTGGGAGGCCTCTACACTCTGTCTAATCGGTTATTTTATTTATTTCTCTCAATTTCTCTTATTATTCTATATTGTAACAGATTGAATAAAAAACTTTTAAAAAGAAAAAGAAAAAGTGCCGTTTACGAACTGGAATTTTATAAAAATAGGGCCAAGCACCTTTTTTTTAGAGTGTGAATAACAGTAATGAGAATTTTATTCACCAAGCGATAGACACATGGTGCTTGGTATCTACTTTTTTCGCTTATAGCGTTTTGTTGAAAATATGAAAAGCATTTGATGCGATAATTATTACCATCACACATAGTTGTAAAGTTTAACGGTTTTCAACGTACTATACTATTATTTACAATAATGGCATTTATTTAATTATATATTTTATGAATAGTTCTCTATCGTGCTTAGTATCCGAAGAAATACTTCAGGAATATTTTAAAATTCACTTCTAATGATAACAGGATACCTGATTGTTTGGTCGAAACGGACGAAGAAGATACATAGCATAAATATTGATCAGATAATACAATATTGTGACAAATGTTATTATAATGATATTATTGTCGCATGAAATGTACATCGTATAATCAATGTTAAATATTAGCTGATGAGCGATAAAAGTAGAGACAGCGTGCCACTCGTGCTCGTCGCTTGGCGTACATGATTTTCATTAGTACCGTTTGTACTGAAATGTGTGAATTAAATATAGTAAAACTCGTTCAAGACGCTTTCCCGCATAAAAAGCTGTTTTCCGTCGGTCTCTAAACATTTTCTGTGCTAGTCAATGTAAAAACTACCAGTTTCTTCTATCGTATTGAAGTGCGATAAAGTGCAGTAATTATGTGAAAATAAAACTTGAATATTACTCATTTATGTGTATTTATCGTATTTATCGTTTTATTGTATCGGACTGCTTACAGGGTCCTAACGAATAAGTACGTTATTTCATCGTATCATGAAGTTAAAGTCGATCAAGAAGAAAAAGATCCGGACAATCCATTATCGATTCTTACAATCACTGCTGATTTTCAACACCAATCAGAAATTCGAAAATTATTGTCTATTTAGAAAATACCAAAGAGATGTTGGGTGTGTCAACAAAATCAAAAACTTTCTTGCTGAAAAGCATTCAATCTTAAGCAAACAAAAATAGATAATTTTTTTAATATGTAATAAAATACATAAATATTGATAAATGTATGTCTTTTGCAATTAACTTCAATAGCAAATAATATAATATATTATAATTTATTAATGTTAAATTATGTTCAATCATTTGTTTTTTTTTTTTTATTTGAATTACAAATCTATACAATATAAATACAATAAATGTAAACGATAATAAGAATATAATGTAGAGACTCCTTATGTGTTCAATAATAAAAAAATAAACACAAAATTTCAATCACTGTATTTTTTTCGACAGCCGAGCGCGACGCTTTCTCGCATAAAGACGCTCCAATGAGGCGATCCCTTAAAGAGCGTCTTAAGCGAGTTATGCTGTACACCATTACGGTGTTATGGTCGGACGAACACTCGTGCTCTTGCACACGAACGCTTTGGCTTTCGGCTGTCCCTTGGTGTACACCGTGTCGCTAAGGTCCTTTGCTGATCTTCTACCAGTCGACACAAGCACTGCACGCGACATCGTTTTCGTACACCTAGTTACAATATTGCCATCGTATCGCACTCGCGCAAATCGTACAGTCGACGTGATGAAATGTGACGACCGATAATGGTACGGACCGAACGCCGTACTGTGTTTGTCGCTTGTACCGAAATATTTAAGTATATACCTCGTTACAAAACGGTCGGCGGTACGCTAGCGCTTGTATGGCCGGGCAGTCGGTCATCCCGTAGTGTGCACCGTGTCCTTTAACCCCTAAACGTCGCCTGCCTATGCTCATTTTTGCGTTTTGCCCGTCGAATTCCAGCGCACGTCTCTTGTGGCGAAAACGAAACTCGCGCGTACGACGTAAAACGAACTCGGTCACGCTACACCGCTGCGGAGCGTAATGCTTCCGTCGTTCGTCTTGCGAGACGACTTGCACGATCCTCGGCGGAAAACCATCCTGCGCTCGAATGCCGAGCACGCGCACGCGCTATCACGCCGATATATTCAGGGTGATTGTTGAACATCGTCGTGACGCGCGCACGTGCGTATGTTACGGACCGAAGCGTTACCGTTTAACCTCGATCTATCGAGTAAATCGTCCGTCAAACTGTTGTTCGTGTGGTTATAACGTACGACAGGACGACTATAATATATGTTTTTTTTTTTTTTTTTTCTATATAGAAAACGAATGCGCGCACAATGGAAAACGACGTTTGTCGCTCCTTATGAAGATTTATAATCGGCTGAAACGTGTGTAGTGTCAATGCGGATAACTGACGTTGTTGTTTAATTCGAATTCGATAACGACGATTCCCGTCTCCCTCGCTCTCTCTTTCTCTGGTTTCCTCCACCCTTCCCCAAGTGTGCGGACGCGTACACCCAGCCATCAGCAGTTTTACCAAACGATCGACCACAGCAGTGTTGCGATCTACTGCTTCGCCGCGTGGATTAGATTTTTAAACGAACCAAAGACAGTTACAAGACAACAGTAGTGGTTCGAATATCGGAACGGTATTCGCCATGTGCTAGAAAGGATTGAGTTCTCAATAATTTGGGCCATGTAGTCGCGATAGTTTGATCTGCATAATTTCAGTGAAGATACTTGTTAACTGATCAGATAAAATCGCAATTTTGAAAATTCATTTATTGTACACTCCCTAAAGATTCGATTTATCGCGGTTCACCTATTTTATTATACATACTATTTATTGCATTTAGAACGAAAATATACAAAGCAATACTGGTGTGACAAGTTATAAATCGAAAAGCCGTAAAATACATAAAAACCTAGTCGACTTTCATACGAATGAAACAAGACCAAAACACAATTAGAACGTAACTACTAATATTTGGATCTGTTCGTCTTATTTAATCATTGGGATTTTCTGCTTAGGTTAACACGAATCGATTTGATGGCGCAACGACTGTTGTTCACATTAACGTTACTCTCGAACGCGAACAGATTTCTACGCATATCATAAGTTATCCACGCAAACCGTGTATTTTTAATATTATTATTTTTCCTTGAGAAGATTAAATCTTTATAAATTTTATAATATTTGCTGCGAATGGTCTCGATAGCGCGTTTTATGATGTACATTATATTAATGCACGGGGTAAGATTACCTTTAAATTTTCAAACTTTCTAAATTGGATAAAAACTTTTCGTCTATCGAATTTCAATTAATTTCAAACTTTGAACGTTGTAATATGTTCGTCAATAGTATGTTTCTTTTTTTGTATTTAATCGAGTTTAAAACTACAGTGCAATGTGCTGCGCAACACTCGTCATACATCGTACCCTGTCGCCTGGTATAATGATGGAAACGATACACAAACCATTCCGACTCACGCGTTTTCTATTGTTCGTCTGTCGTCCGCCAGCCGAAAGGTTTCTCGGTTTTCGACTGAAAGAGAAAAAAAAAAATCATTTCAATTTGGTATTGATTAACCGTACGGATTTATTTCACGCACAGGACATGTTGCGCCAACGTACCGTAGTACGATGATAATATTATCACATGGTGACAATACTATCGGGACCGCCCTCGACAATACATGAACAAATTACCCGTTTTCAGGAAACGCAATAACATCGAACGTTTATTTTCTACGCCGGAGAAAACTCATCCGCTCACTCGTATATCTATTACGCAAATTGTTATACACACGTACGCACCACGTACGTAGTGATGGAGGCGTACAATACGAACGGAACTGAAAAATCCAATCACATTTTGCAGTGTACCTTATTGTGCGCCGCGCCGTCGCGTAATCCGGTATACGCCAGCAGATGCCACCGAAGCCTGCGCTATGATTACGCATGCGAAAGAAATTTAATAACTTTTTCACAGATCTGCAGGATAATCTGCAGGGGTACCGATGGCAGATTATGAAACGCGTCGTAAATTGCTTCGACCGTGCGTTCGGTTATCCGTGTGCAACACAATGCGTATATGAAATACCTGCGCATTTGAATAATACCATTATAGTGTGTGTGTATTATTATTATTATTTTTTATAAGGAAATCGTACGATTCGATACGCACTACCCGACGTTCATTATCGTTCTTAACACGAAACCGTGTTTCTCCCTCGCACCCTCCTACCGTCGATCTCGCTCTCCCACCGTCCGAAGAGTTATTTTAAAGGGATTTCTGTCGCGCTCCTCGCACGGCGAACGCGTCTCACGCACGCATTCCCTCGGACAATTATACATGCACGCACACACGCGCGCGCGCACCAATGCACGTGATAATATACGAGTATATATATATATATATATATATATATATATATATATATATATATATATATGTGTGTGTGTATATACGAATGAAATATAACGAAAACAAGCGAACGGCGGCGGTGAGAAAACACGATTGACACACACACACACACACGCGCGCGCGTACACGTTTACAATAACGGGTTTACACGAAACGTGTCCCTGTAGCTTGTTCGACGGTTGCCACGTCTGCAGCATATGTGTGCGCGTATAATATTATTATAATACATACGCGGTAATATATTATCCGATCGTTATTGCCTTACGCGCCGTCGTACGACAGAAACGTTTAAATTGATTAAAAATAAAAATAAAAATAAAAACAGAGAGAGAAAGAGAGACGAAATGAAGAAAAAAAAAAAACACCAAACAGGATTTATGGCTAAATCTTTTTCTAATCTATTGAAATAAGTTACGCTCTTGTTTTGTTATTGTATTTTTATATATATTTTTTTTTTTTTTTGTCTTTCTCTCGTTCACACTGCGTTACTGTACACTCGTTCGTTCAGATATATAATATAATTTAATACACATATATGTGTATGTATATAAACGTAATAACGTTGACCGGTCATATAATTGAAACGCATTTGTGCGCGCTTGGCCCACGCTCAGCGGGGACACCCAAAGGGTATGTACACACACACACAAACACACACACGCGCGCGCGTTCAACTTGATGTGCTCGCTGCGCAACCCGACCATTGTCGTATATAATATTATATTAAATAAAAATATTAATACGACCGTACGTGTACATAAGTGTACGTGTGTACACGTGGTTGGCGCGTACGGTCGTAAATATCGTGGAAAATATATACATTATTATAATGCAACAATAATTTAATTTTTCATTACAACTTTTGATATTAATTTGTACGCGCTCGAATCCGGTCCGGTGTGGCGATGAATAATGGCCGTCCCGTCTCCCGGACGGATGCCTCGCCTCCGTTTACAATAATATTATTTGTCTGCATCGTCGTTACTGCCGTTTACCCGTACGGATGTTTTGAGCATCGACAATCGAATCGAAATGAAGAAAAACTTGCGGGAAAGCGGAGCTGACCCGGTAGTCCTAACTTGAGACGCACTTCGAGGAACCAACACAAAAGGGCGCGATAAACGGAACATAGTCTAATGATCATAAACTACAAAGAAAAAAAAAACTCCCGAGTACACCTACTAATTTCTACCAACAACGGCTGATTTCAATTGACGTAGCATTTGTACACACCAAAAACGATGAGAAACGTTCCTTGTTGCTTTTGTTATTCGTTCTCCGTAAACCCTTCGTACTTTTTCGAACCATGCATTTCCATATCCGAAACCGACAGCGCTTCGCGATTAATATTTTCACATGTAGTGTGTTCTAGTGAAATCCTGACGCGAAACGATCATTGTATAGTTCCTTACATGCACCTGAACAACACTAAACCGTAACGTTTCATTCGTATATCAGTTGACATATTCGACCATGTTGACGTTTACTCACTGACAGATAAAATGTCCTGTTTCGTTATCACAAAATTACCATACAATAACTGTACTGTTTCGCAGTGAACAGAATAGCGTGTTATTCGATTAGACGAAGAAAACCCGAGAGTCTTGACCAGTGGTTTTTACCGTTGATTAGCACATAAGATCTGAAAAAGTCATTGGACGTCTAAAATGAATGAAATAACACGGGACGCGCCCGTGCTCGCGATGGTTTTAGATCCTGTTTCTTGATAACAACATATTGTGTTATGATTTAAAACTATTTTCCAATCCCCACTGTATTTGATTTGCTCGTTTCAATTTCCAAATAGCTATGTAGCTGTAATAACTTCTACTCCAACATAAAATATCAAAAAAGTTACCCTTGTAACCAGAAAACTGTAAACAATACATTTGCCCTTGATCTCCCATGACTTACAGTAAAATGAGCATACGAATATTTTCCGACAATATTGAACTATATATTTATAATGTTGATCAATCTTTTTCAAATCGAACGTGTAACGATTGTTATTCGACATGTATAAATAATTTACGATCTGACCGTACAATAAATCGTAAACTACAATAACTCAAGCATTGTTCATCGTCATGTACAATAAACGTCTTGATTTTTCAAAACAATCAAATAACGTTTAATGACTTGATTTTATACTCGAAATTTTTCATCATCCATGTCATAACTGTACCGTACTTGGTGTTTTTCTACGAATATTTTATCGGACATTTCACTGGAACCGCCTAAGTATGTGTGTTCGGTCGGAAATCCGTTAAAAATGTCTCTATATTTTGAATGATTTATATTTGTTTCTAATCGATCGTCGAAGCAAAGCCTCGAACGCGATAAATGTACCAAGAGGCCGATGCGGATTTATACAATGTACTTAAATCTCACGGCGACCACGTTATCTGAACAAGGGTAGGTGTAGTCCGTATGCATCTCCAAACGAAGCCAAGGATAGATCGTGTGCCGTGGTGTTATTTCAGTTTTCTATAGTAGGGCGGTCGGCATGCTGTTATTATTTTATTATTTCTAAAAACATTATCGTTATGAAAAAAACCCCTATAAAATTTGTATGTCATTAAAAAAATATTAAATTGTATATCATAAGGTATTATTTGTATTCTTTAAATAGCATTGTAGTGTTATGAACAGTAAAGCCAACTATGTAGTTAATTTATCTGCTTGTGTATTTTAAATAAGGCACCATTATAAATTATATTATTTTGCACCTTTGTATCATTTTATGAGATGACATTTTTGGGAGTCCTTCTGAAGAAATACATCTGAGGCTCTTTAAGTACCAGTCCAACATTGAATAAAAATGAAGCTGATATAGCAGGTTATAGGATGAGAAAAAAAAGAGTCCCAATTATAATTTGTAAAAAAGAAATTGTGCGTAAAATAAAAGACAATATGAGAATTGAAACTCATCATATAGTTACTGATACATTTGTTGGAGAACTAGAAAATATAATTGTTGCATATAATTATATTTCTATGATTTACAAATGTGAACTTTTCGGGTTCGCAAAATGTCAACGGTTTTATAAAACACGTATTTACATTTTGATGATGGGCCGAGTTTGGAATAGCTAAGCCACAGAAATGTGTCAAATGCATGTGTTGCCGAGTTTCCTTCTGCCCAAATCAAGGCATTGAGATCGTGTGTCGCCGTTCAACCGTACATTAATAATAATAATAATCGTGTACATCATTGTTCTACGTCAGTTGTTGTACTCGACCATTTTCGTCCGTGTGTTTCTCTCCCCTCCTCCGCATCCTCGCCGTACCTTTGCTCCCGTTCGTTCAACTCGATTTGTTCCTCGTCGTCAGGTACGATTTCGGCGTTTCACGTAAACGAAACGAAAACCATTTCATAACATTATTTACGCATGTGCCCGCGAGTCGATGGCAAATATTTTACTTGTTAAACGGCTCGGTTCGGTACGACACTAAACGCGTCTATTCGTGTCCATATGTGGTCTGTATACGTCGTGTATGTAGTGTGTACACCGATAGATCAATGCACACACGCACGCGTACATACGTACACACAACCGTTTGGGTGTGCGTAACATGTGTTCAGCTACACACCGCTTAGGTAAATAATTATTGTTCGCGCGGTGTATTAATTAAACACGAAACGAGTTCTGACGTTTCGCAGGACACGGATGTGACAGACTTGTACGTGGGGTGGATGTGCGTGCGCGGATGACTTATCGCGCGTGAACGCGTAATAGGTATGCGTTACCTGGTCCGGCCGAAACCCGATTCGCGTACAATATTGTCATCACTTCCACGCCAACTTTTACGCGTGGACCTTACAAGTACGTTTTAATTAAATGCAAAAGTTTCGTGTTGCGCATAAGTCTTTTAAAACGAAACAATGTTTTCGACTGGTGCTATCGAACGTCATCACCGTTCGTCCGCGCAACAACAACAGGCGAACCGATTCCGTACACAAACACATCAAACGTTGTCGACTTGTTGGAAATAAAAAAAAAAAAAAAAACATTAATTCGTTAATCGTTAAACACGTCCGCAAAGGACCTTGACACCGTGTGAACGCATTGAAAAATCGTTATTTCTCCTAAAATCTAATCGCTATCCGCTTTCCCATTGTACCCCGTCACTCTGACGTGAACAAGTTTCGCCGTCGGTGCACCGCGGTGGATAAAACAATTAGATATTAGTTGGACCGACTCGAAATCGACTTTTACCCAAGTCCAACGCTCGTGACATTTATGCGTACCATTAATCTCTCGGAAGCCAGCAAATGTGTCCGTTACATATTTTTCAAACAATATTTCCGTCGCAACACAACTCTCCGCGTCGTGTATTGCAGTGTTATATTTTCTAGGAACACAAGAGAAATATCCGGCAAACATTTTTCTCCCTTCGACATAAATGTGATACCAAACTGTTATGATATACCGGACATCGTCACGTATTACACAGGCAATTTCGCGCATACGGTACTAATATAATTTATTATCATTTATATACTCTCGATTAATTTTACAAAGACCTTTCGATGTGATTTCCGTACATTACGAAGACGAACAACACAACAATATTAGATTCCATTCTTAACGATCGACAATGGATATCGATAACGTTTCTAATGCACGCGATTGTTCAGTGCCAGAGGTGTTCCGAAGTCGCGATCGGATCGCGGTGCGTATTGTGTAGTCGGAGACGGACTGACGGAGAGGATAGGTAGGTGGCCATACCCATCGGGGCCTTCCGGAAATTCTATGTTAGGGCCTTAAGCTACGATTGTTAATGCTTTTTACTAGTTCGTACTAGTTTGTAAAGCCTATGCCCACCCGGGCCTTCAGGGCCTCAGTCCGCCTCTGAATACAGTGATCACAGCGCTCGTCGTGCGTATGAAAATCTAACAATGTTCGTTGATGTGAATTCGAGAACCGTGTAGATGCGTTAGAAAATTGCGGACTAGATACACTATTAACACTCGCGATGTCCAACGTGTACTTTGAATAATAACGCATGCGCTAATACAGCGGTTCCCAACCCGGGGGGGGGGGAATCCCCCAAAGGGGAATATAGTGATGATGGAATTACGAAAATAGTTATGTTATTTTACTATGTGTAAAATTGAAATCACTATATTATCATTATATTAGTTTTCAGATTATCGGGCATCGATAAAAATTATAAATTAGATATAACGATAGAGTCAAATCTTGATATACAGAGTTATACATATATATATATATAGATAATACATAGTTTTATTTATACCACTTACAAAAAAAAAAAAAAATCGTTTAAACTCTTATTTAAGAGGGGGGGGGGAATGAGATTTTAATAAAATTACAAGGGGGGCGTAGAACGAAAAAGGTCGAGAAACACTGCGCTAATACATTAACCGGTACAGATGCTTGTTTAACTTACGTTTGGCTTTTGCTAGATGCTCGTGCGAACATGCGCATGTCCGCGAAGAGTTCCTGTAGTGACGTGCTCATGATGGAGTGTGGGTTAGATATTGTTATATTTAATACACGTGTTGTACACCATGCAGTGCCGTCCGCTCCTTGATTAATATAAAATTCGTGCCTTCTATAGTTGTTTAAAATATTTTTAATATGTTTAAAATATAATGTTTACTTGTTTACTATATCTGTAGTCAACTTAACCCATGAAATGTTTTTGCATCACTGCAGAGTATTGGTCCTCACGATAAAAATATATAACAGAATAATAATAATATATTAATACGTGTACCGAGACTTCAACGGCGGCGGCGGAGGTCGTGGGCGTTTTGGTATGTGATATTTTTTTTCCACTCCTACCCGCTTCGTCATAGTATACGTGTGTACGTACCTGTATATATATATATATGTATGTATGTATACATAATACAGAGGTCCTCTTCGGCGGCGTCCTTAACTATACTCTCACAAAACGCACACGTAGTATACGTACATGTTTGCGTGTGTATGGTCTCTTCACATGACCCTCCCCTGGCAATCCCACGCGGCCGCTCGTAATAGTATTATTATTATAACTATTACTATTACTATTATCACAATGGGCAATCAATCTCTTTTTCCGTGTGCCCCCGCCGCCGCCGCCGCCGTAGCCCGGGTCCTCATCTGCGCTCTTTCCGCCGGTGGAAAGATAAAAAAAATAAAATAAACCTCCGCCGGGCCAAGTTCATTAACACCGCGGGCGCGCGCGCTCGCGACCCACTAAACGCGAAGCGATCGCACGCGTACACACAATATTGTAATATACAAACATCTATCCCCAGCTCGTTTGAATATTGTTATAATGTTGTGTACACATTTTATTCCGTCAAATGAATACATTATCATTATTACCGTAACGCTGCGCTCGCCATCGTATTATCAAAACCGCACGCGTGTGCGACATCGTCCGACCTGTAATGGACCGTCGACATACGGGAACAGAGAAAGAGGGAATGAACGAGAGTGTGGGTGTGCGCGTGTGTGAGAGAGAGAGAGAATGAGAAAATTAATATAATCACACACAAACGATTACGACAATATGCGTATACGCGTGTACGCATTTCGCAGTCGTTGGCGGCGCGCCGATGATAAATCATACGTACAATAAAGGTAAAGGACCTTTTGCCGCCGATTAACGTTCGACTTGTTACCGCGCGTACCGATATTATTCCATTTACATGTGTGTTCCTCTGACACGCGTCGTACTGTGTGCACGAGTCGGGACACGCACTCGTTCACGCGTACTCTTTATCGTTTTAAGTTCCTCGTGCTTACGAGACGTTTTCAATTAAACCCGCTACAACCGCGTGCACGTACGGTGAAACCTCAGTAACTTGGTACGTCTACGAGTCGGATTTCCGGTGTTTCGAATGGACGTCTTCTTGACCCGTCGCGTTTCGATACAGACAATTTGCGTAATCAATTATTTCGACAATACGCATCGACTTTATTGGCTGTATACGTATCGAATCGTCGAAATATGCATACGGAAATTATCGGGATAATGTTTACGCGTTGAGTTAGTGAGAGAGAACAACGCGTATGATACACATTAATTAGTAGTAAAAGACAATACCAGACGAGGTTTTTTCCGAGTTCAACGAGAGGCGGAGAAACGTACGGATAAACCCGTATCCGAAAATGAAAAACAAACGAAATTTATCGCTCTAAAATAGTGCTGTCTTAAATTTAAGCTTTTTGATTACGACTGTGGAATATTATTTTCAAAGTTTAAAACTAGTATACATATCGATATTTCTAAGTTTGTTTTGGACAAAGTAAACGAAATCGAAAATATGGTCTTTGCGTATTGTATAATAAAATAAAATAAAATACCTGTAAATCGATTTTTTCCCCGCCCCTACCGATTCAAGTTATCCAGGTTCCTCTGTATGTTTTCCTATCGCGATGTTTTAACTAGAACTGGATAAACCCATTCTCGATCGCACGGTCATCGAGACGGCAGACGTTCGAAGAAGTGACGTTTGCTAGGCAGTTTACTTCTATCGACTTGAACGCGAAAAATACAATGCGCCTTTAAGTATAATAATTTATATACCGCGAATGAGTTAAAACGTTTTGGTGTTTTGAAAGTAAAAAATAGTAAATCCAAACACGAAGCCAACAATAACGGAAAGTAACGTATAAAACGATTCACCGTTGTTTTACACATCATTCAAACACCTTTGAATAAATACCTAGCATTCGTTGAAGCGTTTTCTCCTTTTATGGCAATTCAGAGTCTTGATCCTCCAAAAGTTGTCTTCGAAACAATTGACTCGCTGTGTTGTAGTACCGTTGTACGTGAGCTACAGAACAACACGTTCGATGCGATACATACGAATAATTCATTATATAAATTAATCGAATCATTCGATTATCTTGGTTTAGTCTAGACTGCGCATCGTGTATTTCAACTATTCTGCTACCCTGTTGGCGGCTATTGACATTTTTCCGAAAACGTATTACGTTGTTTACCGAAAATGTAATTTACTGGATTTATCCCATTTAGAGTTGGCATATCAATGTCCGATGACATCGACAAGCCAACAAATCGAATATGGCTGAATAGTATTCAATATATGTTTGTATGTGAATATAATTTTGTACGTGCGGAATAACCTCTGGTTCCGAAAACCGTCGTCTCGGAATTTATCATCGTTACTCCACGCAGCTGCCGTCCGACTGCTGCCTCGGGACGTAAATTTTTTCGAATTGAACCCAGAAATTTTGGGAACTAACGTCAACGTATTCCCTTTAATACGTATACGTATTATGCACTCCGGGCAAAACGTAATGTCGAGTTATTATTATTCAAGGAATAAAGTTGATGGAATCTCGACATTTTCCCTTTTCTTAAGTACATAATATACAAATGTATATACAAGTCATAATATCTGTATACGAATATATTTATTTTGATTCACACAAAGCTTTCGGAATGGCTCCAAGACTTAACAAGGATTTTAATTTATATAGCGTACAAAGCTAAGCTAAACCGCCTGGATTGCCTGTCGAGTTTCAAGAAATATTTCCGCGCATATTTTCAAACATATAAATATGTATACAACTAAGGCGCCACTCCACTTAATCCATAAGTACGACTGTATGTGCGTTTACTCAACGGACACATTGATAATACGATGTACACTAGAATGTTAATACGACGATAACAATTTGAATAAACCTATCAATCTCACATCGTATGGGTACAACATGAGAATGAGAATTAGCGCGATTGAAAGCTTTTCGCGTCAACGTAACTTATAATTATTATAAAATGATAATAAAAATGGTTTGTACGTTTATGAGATAAAAAAAATGATAATAATAATAATAATAATAATATACCGTAATGTCAATACTTTGGAGCATTAATCGAATCGAATTATATTTATAACAGTAATAAATAAACGTGTACTCGTAATACAATGTATTGAGACATATATTCGTGCAAAAATTTGCACTTGCATTTTTCAAACGATTTCATGCGATGAAACGAAAAATTGCAAACAATCGGATTACACTCGGAGACTTTCAAACGCATAATATTATGTATTACGTATGGCATGGGTAAAGAGTGGATTCCTTTTCTTTTTTTTTTGTAATTAAGTATATCATATAAAACCACAACGGTGGCGGTGCCTACGCGTATGCGACACAATACGTTTCGCATCTCCAACGCTGCACTAAATATAATCACCTGGCGTAGTTGAAGAGGTGCGCATTTAACGCCAAAATGAATCCCAAGTCCCCGAGTGCTATTAAATTTTAAGGAACCGGAGTTTCATATAGCCCCGTGAGTGCCGCGTAGAA
Organism: Sipha maydis; assembly: GCA_034509805.1. Lineage (NCBI taxonomy): Eukaryota > Metazoa > Arthropoda > Insecta > Hemiptera > Aphididae > Sipha > Sipha maydis. The sequence goes on along the minus strand of JASXSY010000032.1, from coordinate 784,780 downwards.
TTTCAATTGAAACTTTACCTTGCATTTCGACGACGTGTATACAGGCAATAGTGGTTGAGAGGTAAGGAGGAGTGGTTTTATAGAGAGAAGGGGATGATAGGAAGAGCGAGTGAATTTGAAAGAACGCGCAGATGTCGGCGGTACACGTATATATTATACACAATAGGCTACGGACGGAGGAGAAGAGAGGAAGTATTTGCGGGCCCCAATTAGACGGGATAAAGGCGAAAAAGAAGAAGACCGCAATCGTGCGGAGTTCTCATATAATATAATATAAGATGTAGACATATATATATATATATATATATATATATATAATTTTATTTATTTTTCTTCAAAAGAATTTTTGGTTCAGTTCAAACTTCCAGAATGATGAGTCATATAATAATTTACAGCGGTCCACTTTTCCGTCGAGGTTTATTTTATATCGTTGGTTGTACGCGGGCTAGGCACATACACAATTTATACACCCGAGCAGTATCTGCGGGAAGTGTGTGTGTGTGTGTGTTCAACGCTCGTATATTATTATTATTATTAATACGATGCGGGCAGGGCACGGCGATAAATCGGTGTGCAATTTTTTTTTCGTTCGGTAAAGAGGGCGGACGAATTCCGAATCGTATATAATTACACGATTACGCGATATTATCGAGTGGTACTGTTGAATCGCGACCGTCGGCGGGACTCAATAATATATTATAAGACCATATTAGACGTCGGACATACCGAGTTCAGTCTAGATTGATTTATATGCGTGTGTGTAAAGGCCACCGAATTTTTTTTTTTTTTTTTTTAACAAAAGCGAAAGTCCCTACGATCACGCGTCACCTGTACAGAAAAATAAAACCATAGGTTTTGGTCCCAACATCTTCACCAGATATTGCAGAAATGTTATTGATTTTACTATTAACCCGATGAATAGCGTATACCTTTAACGTTGTGTCCCATTGTTCGATTCGCCAATAAACAAAATTAATTTTACAAACGAAAACAATGGTTCTCAAAAAATCCTTACCAAAATATACCACATAGTGTTATACATCGGCTGTATACCGAAATCGATTTTGATCGATACGCTACTGTTAGCGATCATTACAATTCATCGGGTAGAGGTTTCGATGCACATTGCATTTTCCAAAATTTTCCGTGCGATTCTCGTACGCGTAAGTATTCTGTCACGAACTCGTTTCGTGTGCACGCAAATGAGAAAACAAACACTTATTTTGTATTTGTATGTTGATTTTTAATTCCAAAAGGACTATTTCTTAATTTTCTAAAACATTTAAGGGCAACCAGCCTTAGAGATTGATGATTTTCAAACTTTCCCAACAACATTCGTTGCGTGTACGTGATGCGTGCGCTTTCGATGGGTCACCGGAGCAGCAGCGTCACAGAGACGATACCGTATGACGATAACCGTACGCGAACAAGTACAGCGCCAAATAGGATAGGGATTTATGGTTTTCGATTCAGCCGCCACCGGTTCGCTTCGCTACGCCACAGGGTTCGCCGAACCATCCGAAAACCTGCGGGCTAGGTGTCATTATCAATAGACGGTAGCCGGTAGGCGTAGTGCTATGAACACGATTACCGCGAGTGATGACCAGGTGGTAATTATTATTGCGAAAACATGCAGTAACGGCGCCGACCATGCCGGTGTAGATGCGATGACTGCATCAGCTTTTCAGAACAAAAATGTATTTTTCCAAACGCGATTTCGCGGCGAACGGGTGGGCCAGCTGTTGCCGAATGTTCGAACCGCGTTCCGGCGGCGGTCGGTGCACGCGTGTAGTACTTGGAATGGTGCGCAACGCGTTGACGCCGTTGACGGACACGATGGCGGCGCTCTTTACGCCCGGAGGACTCGCGTTCGCTCCGGCGCAGACGGCACATTTTTCATTATTATCATTACCGTCGTCGTCGTTACAATATCGTATACATTCCGTGTACACACACACACACACGTACGCACGCACAAAAGACGAACACGTATTGTAACACGTTGTGTAGTGAGCGCGATGAAGTGTACGCTGTACACAATATCATAATGTTATCGTTCGATATAATATTTGTGTGCGAGTGTGTGTGTGTGTGTGTGTGCGGACAAAGAGGTTTGACTCCCATTGACCCGCCAGGTTGGCCCCTATTGATTTTTGTGTTCATACAATCGGACAGACGTCAGTTCGTTTCACGCCTCGAACACCCTCTCTTTAAGTAATGGCGGTGGTGGTGCCCTTTTCCCGGTAACCTTCGCAACCCCGCGACCCGCCGCCGGACAACCGGTTTCATCGATCATAATGTATTACGACCGCGTTAAGCGCCCGCGCGTCCGACCGTCGTCGGCGTGCGTTTCAAATGATATCTTTACGCGCCCGTTTCCCGATAACAAGACTTCTTCGCGTTGTACGATCTAAACACGGCCCATAAAACGCGCGATAGGTCCGGGTAGCGTGTAGACGACCATCGACGACAGACACGCGCAGCAGCGGCTATACCGTCCCGGGGTCCGATCTCGCGCAGGTTTCGGACGAGAACCGCGGAGAAAACCGAATGAAATGAACCGCGGATGTGAATTATTGGTAACACGGTCCCACCGCGGCTTGGGGAAGAGAGATCGCACCCGGACGAGTGGTACTTTATTATTATTTTCTCTGAATCCGAACCCGGTCGGTTGTTTATCGTTATTATCGTAATATTTTTCCGGTCTTCCGTACAAATATTCACCGCGCTCGTGCGTGGAAACGAAATCGAAAACCTCAACGGTCGCGCGTCGGACGGCCGGCAGCCACGATGGCCAGCGCCTTCGGTTCCCTTAGACCGGGGGTCATACTAAGCGTTTCCGCCGCAACGTTTCACCGCGCGCGATCTCACCTTATCAATGAGAACACACGTTTTTAAATGGCACCGGTCGTGCTAAGCGGTCCCACGACGCGGTAGCCGCCGGTTTCGACCCATCAGGACGCGTCAAAAACGCACAACCGGAATCGCATGCGTTTTTATCACGCCGACTGAACACATATTGTTTTAGACGAGAGCGGTCACTCTACTATACGTTTTGCCGCTCCGGTTTGCAATCCAAAATTTGCAATAATAACACTGTTCGAGATTGATACTGGTGGTGAGGTGTTTAAAATAATGCTGTTGCGTTTATAGAACGTACATCGTGACAGTAGCGGACTGTGCGTCAAAAAAGCACGCCGTTGAACGCATGCAACAGAAAACGCTTAGTATGATCCTGGCCTTAGACGCGTACTGAGGGCATCGTAATAAAATACGATGTATGCGACAATTACGCGTTCCATTCGGTCAGCAACGGAGGTCCGACATAAAGCTGTACAATATCCGACGCGATCCTTGTACGTACGACGCGTGATCACGAAACAAAGGAGATCAGAATGGCCACTTGTAGATGTGAACGCAATTCAGTCGCGCCATACCTATGGAGTCCAAGTTTTTTGTCACCCTAAAAGTGATAACATTTGTTCCGCGGTAATTGCGTTGAAAACATCGAACGTATCACTTCATTGTTCTGATGCACATTGTTAAACCACACAATGTACGTAACACGTACACCGCATTGGGACTCCGTAACAATGACCGAATGATTTTGAATTTCCCTACGTAACCTATGTAAGTTCTCATTGTTTACCGTTCCGATTTCATGTATTCTGTGACGTAATATTATGCAGTATACACATACGCAGGGGCGTAATTAAGGGGGGATGAGGGGGATATACCCCCCCAGAGCCTATATAATGTGTATATTTATATATTAATTTGAAGCTTGTGGAATTATATGTTTTATCGTGCTGACATCACGACGAAATAAATAAAAAGGTTATAAATAGAAATTCTTTTATAAAAGTAAACATGTATTATTATGTTATTATGTACATTATAATTTTTACAAACAAAATAAATTTAATATTTTAAAAATTATTATTTAATTTAAAAGTAAATTTTAATTCTAATAAATTCAAAATTTACATTTTGAAGAAATTATTATAATATTGTATAGGTACTAAATTGTGTAGAATTTTAAAGCACATTTATTAATACATTTTGTGTACATATTTATTAGTTTAAGAATTTTTGATAAAATAGTTTTCCCAGATATTGTAATTGAAAATCTAAGTATTTTGTGTGGAAAAAAATGTTTATCCCCCCACAAACCCCGTTTACACAAACCCCATATATTACACAAAAATTAACGACGGAAATTTAGCTGTAGAATTTGTTTTTTTCTTTTCCTTCCGCTTAGACACTTGTCACAACAACAATAATACAAACGATACTTGCAATATCGTACGAGTGTGGTAGGCGCCCGCACATGTAAGTGATGCGCAGAGTTTGGATCGGAAAAAATCGAACAAGGGAGCTCAATACACGGCTATTTAAAAATTGCGTTCAAAATCACTAAACAGAGATCCGTGGCCTGCTTCGCCCTTCCGTCTTCCACATCAATAAAGCCCTACTGGCCCATGTGGTATGGACGCCAAATCGCATTTGGCCTCACAGACCTGTTAAAAATGTTTAGAATGAAGGCCTTTTTAAATAAAATTCATGGTAGGCTGATTTCAGGTAGTCTGACACTGCAGTCACCAGCAACTTACCTGCATTTTGAATACATTACATTTCAGCTGCACGTATTTACATTGTCCATTGACCTTATACGTATAAGTTCTATGTTAGTATCATATAAACAGGCTATAAAAAAAAAAAAAAAATAGAGGACTAAACTATATGATATAAACGGCCATAAAAAAGAATAAAGAAATGTTAAATTCATTATATCGTTAACATCAATTTAATTTCGTATTTTAATAAAAATTGTTTCGGGTATTATTTCGTGGAGACCGTCGTCCCGGTAAATAAAAATAGTTGGGGTATTCAACAAAAAAAAACATAAAAATAACAATAGCTCCATCCTCCAACCACAATTCAAACACTGGTTATATACGGATAGGATTGTACGTGCGCGCACATATGCCCAATACATGCGCTCAATCGTGTGCTCTTGATCCTTGGATTCGGCTAGTTAATGAAATAAGCATAACGTACGGTAATATTGTTTATATTTTTAATTTTTTTTACCTTGTCGACTGAAAAAAAGGAGGGGAAAATTTGCCCGCAGCTATATTATCGGCAAGCGCGAGTCCGATTATTATCACATGCGATAACGCATTCACGGTAACCCTCTGTTCCTACACACACACACACACATACACACACACACACACACACACATCGGTTGGGACACATTTTTTCCTACTCCTTATTCTTATCCTTTTATCTTAAACTCTCTCTCTCTATATATATATATATATATTTCTCCAACCTCGTCAACAGCAACAACATAATATAATAATCGTATCGCATACAACGGGTTTTTAATTGAACTCGTACTTGTGATTGCCTGTATGTTTGTGTTTGTGTTCAATCGATTTCATTGCGCCTTAGTGCATATTTATTAACATATTATTATATATCATTAGCATGTCATTGCATTGTTACTTTATTACATCGTACACATGTGTGTGGATAGATTTTTAAAACAAACTCGTACATTACAATAAAACATCACATTTACATAATAAATCATACTATATTATACTAACATCACAGTGTAACGCGCGTTTTCTATCAACCGTTATCTGTGTTTCGAATCGACAATACGAATTGCGAATGTTACACCGTATATAATCGGTCATTTTTATCATCGTACAGTATCTGGACCAAAAAAACGCATATACTTACGTTCCTAAGGACTCGGTCCGATTGTGCATTTGCATACATTTTGCTTTATTAATTCTTGTGTTGTTTTTATTGAAGAATCAACACAGCTGGAAGATTATTGTAAGCGTTTGGATGTAATCAAAAATGTAACCCTTCTGACGATGTTGTTGATTTTGGGGTGATGGGCCAAATAAACATAATAAACATCGAACGTATCTATACCGATTTCGTCTATGAACTCAAGACTAAAATGGACGTTTTAAAATTTCTGTAGCGAGTGTTTACAAATAAATGTCATTGAAATCGTCATCGTAATGGTCTCGATTAATTTTTTTACTTTCGATATTTAACGCGGTTCATATTAATTGCATAAAGGTGTGGGCAGGATCGCAATCGTAAAAACTTTAGACGTATCCGCTAATCGTTCGTTGTTCATAAAATAATCGAATCAAAACACAACAATTCCGTATCGCGTTTAATCGTAACCGTTGGCTGATTGTTCGAACTCAATGGTTTCGAGCCGAAATGAAACGGAAAACCAAGTTTGACTGCAAATGCGCAAGTTTGTGTTGTCGACTGAGCACGTTGCGTTGCAAGTGAAAGGTAAGCAATCGTTAATGTATAACACACATGGTATTCGTGAGCATAACAACATGCAACGACAGGCATTTCCATTTCTGCCGTCGAAACCCCCGAATCGGGTCCGACGGCGGCGGTTCTCCGAGTCGAACGAACGCTTGAAACCTCCTCAAACGTCGGCTGCGGTCATCGTTGATCGCTGTCCGAGTACAGTGTACATTACAGCATTATAATTCGTTTTTGAGAAGCACGTATTTGTAAGTTCCGAAGCAACCGCGCGATACGGTTTTCGGACAAGTATTTGGCACGCGTCCATACGTAAATTATTATTCACCCTTGCGCACGGTCCTACGGGTAGGCACATACGTGTACGCGTCATAATGCCACGTAAATATACTAAAATATTTCGTTTACAGGTACCCGCCCGCGTGTGTGCGCACTCGTACGCACGCATTGCAGCGGCGGAATTTATACTGCGCGCCTGAACTATTTGCTTCTATATGTATATATTATTATTATTATTGTTATAATAGTGTACGGTTGAAATTATTAACGAAGGGGTTATTATATACGTTGCCGTCGCTTATTCGTGTACACGTTGGCGAAAATATATACATGTGACTATAATGCGACCGAGCCTTTGAACAGAAACGTATCCTGCACTTTACACGCCCGAATTTACGACTTCGGCACATCCTCAGCCCATCCAAATCTTTTGTCTATAGTTGTCCATACACACATTTATATATATATATATATATATTATATACGAGTAGGTACAAAATGTCGCGTATCGCTTTTAAACACATACATATGCTGAACGTATACATTATACAGTACATAGCCTTTGCAATTTTCCAACTAAGTTCGTTTCGTTAAATTATTGTTTATCGCCGCGCGCACTTTTGAATTTTTTCCACGTAAACGTTGTATATTATACTCGTGCCGCCTTTATTATCGCCGTTATTGCACTAGCAGGCGGGAGCGTCTTGGTTTTCTATGCTTTTTCTCGTCTCCAGTTATACGCGTTTACGTACACACGCGCACGCGCATGCGATCGAAATACATGTACACCGTGAATGTTATAATATTTCCGACGTTGTTTTAATAGCGCACCACAACTCCGAATATATAATATTACAAACGGCAGATCGTTCGCGAGACTTAATGTAAGCACTTTTCGAAACGTTTTTAGATACATTTAAAAATTATACAACAAGCCGCGGCATGTATGTAATACACGGTCTATTAGTGCAACGTTTCGTGTGTTACACAAACATATGCGTACAATGCGTTTAATACATACCTAATAATAGGTTTATTTCTGTAAAACAATATTCGAATATAGTTATAACCCCGACCAGCATTTACGTGATTACCTAGTTATATTTAGCTATTAAACAGCTTACGAAAAATACTTCAAATGTCGTTATAATTTCTACCGGCCAATGCGTTTCTCTCGCGCACATGCTCTATATACATATATATACATATATATATATATATATATATATATTTATATATGAATCATTCGTCTGGAATTCGCCTAAAACGAGGGTTTTTAATGTACACAAGATCTCGGGTTTCGCCCTAGGTACTTTCGGCTGTTTAATAGCCGACCCGGGCACTCGGACCCCGTAATTATTATCTATAAATCGACGTGATCAAATAAATCTGGAAAAACGAAAAACGTCTCCGTTGTTTGTTTTTGGTCTTTCCGCCCGGCGGCGGCTGATTTGTATACTTTTAACACCGCCCCTCGCCGTACCAATCAATAGTGTAACCATATATATATATATATATAAACGTATATATGTAAGTATAGTATAGGAAAAAATCAGAAATCCGATATCGTATACTAATATCTTCATCGGATTAGGGAGACCTACATGAATGTCTTTTCAAATTGCTTCGTACGCTCTGGCACGGATAGTCCTCGAGGTGAATATTTATGATCATTGTGTACGTGGGATCCTAAACCTAATATCTGTGTCTGTGTACACATATAGTACATAAATATATGTACCCATATATACGCACACGCGCGCACGACGAAAGGTCTTAAAGCCTTTTAGGAACGTTTTGGTCTGATGTCAGTCAGTAAAGGTGTCACATCCATAATAATAACATGTTCAAAAGAGTTATTCAATACGTGTGAGCAGAAATCGTCAGTAGGCCGAGGGGGGAAAAAGCACAATCAGAGGTACTATAGTGTGTTTCGCTTCGATCGCTTTTCTCATTTTCTTGTTTTTCTTTTCTTATTTTTTCCCCACATTGGCAACCGATGACGAGATACGTTTGTGATTCGAGTTTACAACGGTTCGTTGAAATGCGCATACTGCAGTACAATATTTATGCGTTGTTGAACACTTCGTCTAGGAAAAATATTTCAGAGACAGGTATTTGTTTATCTTTCCGATACGATATTGCGAGTATGAAATAGGATTCAGATAATAAAAATAATTGGGCACCACGCGAACGATTATACCAGTATTGTAATCTTGAAAAGTCGAAAAGTGACTGGTTTTATTATTCAGAAAATCATTATTCATTATTGTTGATGGTAATGAAAATAATCATTCTACGGTTTTGATAAACGCGTGTGTCATACATTCTTAAGTTATGATAAGTTTTCACGGTTATACAATTACCATAAATAGAGCACATCCGCGTGTACAACTTGCTGTACACTAAACCGGGTAAATTTTTTTTCTTTACGTGTAGAATATGCTGCATATATGCAAAAGTGAATATTTCGAAAATACATATTTAAATCCTTTACTCGTAGAGATTTATAAACTATAAACAGAATTTCAATAAAAGGAATAAAAATCATAAAGAAGGAAATCATAATGCGTTATATTATAGACACATGCACGGTGTACATTGTACACATTACACGATTTATTACGTTTGCACGATATGATGTATGCGATTCGCAATTTTCCAAAACATCGGCATAATTTATCGCTATAGGCCACGGTATTATATACACCGCCAAATTACGTTGCCGTTATCAAAAGAATAATATAAAAACCTTCAGACGCATAAAATAGGTGAAAACGTTACTTTATTCGATTCCCGTCGAATCCAATATTCGGGTTACCCGGTTTTTCGTTTTACTGTTGATAAAATATTGACGATTCCTCCGTCGTGTAATATATACGTACACACACACGCACACGTCCACAACACATAACTGCATATAATAAATTATACATACAATTTTGAACGGGTACGATGTGTGTAGTGCTGATCGGAATTCGAAAAGAAAAGCATTTCGTTCGATTTTCCTCGCGATGCCCAACGATATAACAATGCCCACATGCACGAGTATTATGCACCGCGCTATTGTATTAAAACCAACCGCGTATCCCCCCCACCCCCGACCTCCCCCGTACCTGAATATTGTACGGCGATTCAATGGTTTGATAATAATAGGCACTAATAACAACAGCGGGAAGACGCCCGCGATGGCGACATAAGCCCGTTTTAAGCGCGTCTTTATTGAATTTGCATTATTTAATTTACACCGTCGTCGTCGATCTGGACGTAAGCGCTGCGGGCCCGTCGAATAATGGAGAAAATTAACCGTGAATAACGTTCACGACGCGTTCCCCGCTACACTTCTATCGTCATTATTGTTGTGGTTTTTTCGTGGTTATGTTTTGAACGAACACGGAAGGAGTCGAGCGAATATCAGTGCACTCGGTACGGGTACTCGTACACGGGGAGAGGGAATTTAAGTTGAAGTTAGTATTAAAATTAACCCCTTCAAAAACGTAATTTGTGTTGAGTATTAATTAAATGCTCGATTGATTAAACATTGTTTTCCGTATTACAATTATTTGATAGTTCCAAACAAATTTGTAGTTCGGTAATTGTCAGTGCGAAAAAACAATAGCGCTTGGTTCGCGTTCACAAGGACGCCACATACTTAACGGGTCAAGTTTTAGGTATAGGTTTTCGGAACTTTGAGGATCGGTTCGATTCGAAGCCCCCTCCAAGTCGAAAACTGAAATCTCGTCCACGTAGGTAGATACACAACAAAGATAAGTGTACAGATGTATGTGCACCTACTATGTAAACATCTCGTTCGAAAATGTTACCGGGGTACGATGATAGACGTTTTTTGTTTAATTTTTTTCGTTTCATTAATTAACCTTCGGTTCTTGCAGGTGCGCAACGTGTTTTATTATTACATAAACAAAAAAAAAAAAAAATGATGGCGTGGTAGACTTGTACAGATGAAAATCGGTACTATTATTATCGTTATCAACATCATCACGTCAACGGCAGTTATTATGCAGGTTAACATTACAGTCTCGTGATGACGGTCTCGCGTTTTGAAATCTGAAAGCGAACGTTATTGCGGCGGGTCGCTCCGATGACGGGTCCGAGTTGTCGTCTTGCGGTAGATGGTGACCGTGGTCCATCAGACGTGGAAGTCGACGAGTCTCGCGTATTGCCCGATATCCGTATCGAGATGGTGGGGGGGAGTACCTACTCGATACAAACCCCCCCTCCACGTACATGCGCGGGCCATAGACAAATATTGTATAATTTGTAAAACACGTGCGCTACGAGATAAGAAAGGTACAGCGAGCCAACGGTCAACATTATCCATCAATGTTGGACAGATAAAACACGTTGTTAACCGGAAAAAATAAAAATAAAATGAAAAAGGAAATAAAAAAATAAAAAATAAAAACCGTAAGAGAATAACAGTGGTTCTCATTTGCTTTGTCCCGAGGCGGGACTGCATTACAGGATGAAAAGAAAAAGGAAAATATATACATCATAAGGACACGTTAAAAAGAAACATCTCAGGCTGCTGCGGAGAAGAAAATGAGAAAAAAAGTTGATTAAATTTGCATGTTGGAAAGAGAACTTAGTGCGCTCTGGAACCACTCGAGTGAATGAAACTAAAACATATCCTGACCTATATTTTTTTTAGGCCCTTCCCCCTCCCCGGCTTGATCTCAATACGATTTTTACTGACTTGCGGAACGACTCTCCGAGTGCTACTCATTGCGTTCCGAGACGGAAAACAATGTTCGAGAAATCGGTCGCAGATGTATGCACCACGTTTCGGTATAACGTAACATTTTCCTTACAGTCGTCGCGTGTCGTTTGCGCGTACCGAAGGTACCGGCAGTAATAATATTAATACATATCAGGTAGGTCCGCTATAACGATTACAATGGTAAACGTAAACAGCGGCGGAATTATACGCCTTCGTAAACTGATATTCTAAATGAGTACAGAAAAATGTCCGTTTCCATTTTTACGTGTTTACGCTTGTGGAAAAAAAAAATTGTTGCGCGCGTTATGGCAACGGATAATGATTTATTTTTGCCATCGAAACGCGTTTATGGTTTTATAATTAATATTATTCAACGTTATACATGTTATTATTATTATTATTATTATTAATAATATGTCCCGCGTACACTCGCACTGTAGTGGGCGAAAGCATGTTTTTTTTTCGTGATAACATTTTTTTTTTTTATAATTATACCTTTCCACGCGCGTTAATCTATTTCCACTGATTTAATTAAAACCCCAACCTCGTTATCTTGTACACAGATAAACATAACTGTGCGCATACGTTATTAGTGCACCTATACAACAATGTTATTGAATACGCTCCGGAGCAATAAACACGAAAAAATCGTTAATGTGCTATTGGTACACCTCATTCCGTTGTCGTACACGCGTGCATATGTATTAGGTTTATTATAAAATTATTGTTCTTTCAGACCTTTTAGATCTCTTCGCCATCGTATACGTAATATTGTGCACCATGTGTTTGTATACAGTGTGCTTCGATTGTATGGTTAAGTTAGGTTAAAAATTTTAAAAAAATTTTTTTTTTTTTTTACAGAACCCAGTAATACTGAAATACACTTTCTCAGCTGATTTTCAAAATCGTAACCCTTTACGAACGTGTGAAATAAAACTTGATTTTTTTTTTTTTAATGGTAACATCTATTTTATGAACAAGATTTGAGCATCCCGATTTTTTTTCGAACTGTTTTGAAAACTACTTTTTTTACTAGACATCTTGAAAATTGGCGGAATTACAAAAATCTTAAGTTCTAGCATATAACATATTTTTCACCCGGTTTCATGCGTCGCTCCCGTTTACTTACTGCACCGCAGTATACAACACAGATCAACAGTTTTTAATAATTCGCACATTGTGATCATTGCGTTTACTTCGATAATGAACTAAATCCAACTCATTATTTTCATTTTCCTTCAACGAAAACCTTTTGACATCTATCCCACTGTGTATTTGGTTTAATGTTGAAAATAAGACTCTCATGGCATAGAAATTCGACTTTGCTTCATTGAGGGGGAAAAATACATATGAAGGGCTACGAAGAAAAATTATAATAGTTCATAAAAATAAAAAAAGTCTGATCAATATATCATTTTGTCATCTGTATAAAAATTAAATTAAATTTTTTTTTATTGACTTTATAATGTAAATAGTTATATTACCACAGTACACTTTTTTGTATTCATTTGAGCTTTATCGCTTATATTTTTTAGTTCAGAAATTTTATAACTGCAACACAAAACATCTTTAGGGATATTGATTTTCATCGTTTTTTCACCGTATATAACTATACGAAATAAAAATAAAGAAGAAACTCAACTGTTAAATGAGTGAATAATGTTGAAAATATCACGTTCGTGCTAATTTAAGCCGTTCCGTTATAATAAAATGAAAAATCGTTTATTTGGTTGGAAAACCAGACTAATAGAATTAAATGGTTAAAATATATGTTGCTATTTAGTAAAGAAAAAAATCATGTTCAACTGCACCCGAAAAGGGTCAAAATATCGACAAAATAGTCTAGGACCGTGTACATTTTAACATCGCTGGTAATTCTGAAAATGTCTAAGGTCATCCAAGTGAATTATGTCATATCACCGTTTGAGTTAAAAACATACTGTATACAATATATACATATATATGTATATATGTGTATAAGTCTGGGTATAATAATAATAATTTTATACCGAGAATTGATATTTCGAAACGCGATTGTATTTTATTATCCGGTTATCATATAGCGTTAAATTACACTAGTTTAATATTGAATTTTTTTTTTATTTCGAGACGCATCGGTGTGTATAACATTATAATAAACAGCCATCGCTGGACTTTTATAATAATAATAAACGCTATGTAACGTACGGTCTATTGTGAACGCAACGCGCTGTTCTACCGATTTGTCGATAACCGCACCGAAGAAAATAATAATAACATATTATAGAGGCTTACGTGTGCCTGTATGTTCATGATATTCAGAGATTTATAAGGAGAGAATTTAAAAAATAATATACGTAATATTTTCATATAATTTCGTTTGCGAACCTACGTTTTAATTTAAATAAAAAAAAAAATTTACACGCTATGAGCGTCTAAAACTGCAACGACAATCGGTTAAAAATGTTTGGTTCCAGAGTACCTACTCTTTATACATATATAAATAAAAAGTTTTCTTTTTTAACTACAGAACGAATTTATTTTAAAGCTCTTGTACACATGTAAATATATATTTGTATATATATTTTTGTGTGTATAAAGACAAGACAGGGAAAAATAATTGCGTTGCCGCACTGAACTCTGCATTTTCACCGTAGTGCACTAGAAAGGCATGCGTGTCCTAGAAACCACTCTCCGGAAACCCAGACACTTTTTTTCGCTCTACTCGGCGCAGAAATATTTGCAATAACGTTTACAAAAAAAAAAAAAAAAAATGGTAATATCAATTAATAAGAATCAAGTGGGTACGAACGGAGTACAACGACTGCAGCGGCATGCACTCGTCCCAATTACTTTGATATCAATTCGTAAGGACGCATAAGAACTATCATTTAACGTATCTTAAATTTTATAAATCATTGATACATGTCGCCGTATCGTATATGTAATATTATAAGATTTAAAACGTTATCCTTGTCGTTCGATGAACCTTTCGCACGGAAATAGTCGAGATATCTTAAAATTCACTACAACCGTTCCACCACCACTATACCACTACTGATACTGTGCTTACATCATTCACAATTTTCGACTTCTACAAACATTAGAATTAAATATTTAATGTTCCCGTCGTGACCGTCTGTCCGTGATAGTTAATAGTGTATATATCATTTTTCCGGTGAAACAATAACGTAAATGAAGATTTAATTGTACTCCAGAAAAACGTAATTTGAAATTTCAATTGTACGGTTTGAATCGCTTAGAAAATTAGGAATAGCCTAAAAAAAAAAATGAATGGGTATTTTATAATGGAAAATGTTGTCTAATTTAGGACAGGGCTATCTGTTTTTATATTTATAAAAAAAAGAACTATAATACACTAGGACTCGAAAAAAGTATACAATTTACAATAATGTCATTGTTCCTCCAGAAAATGCTAAATCATTAGTATTTTCGATGATCATAATAACATCGTAATTTTCATATGATTATATATTATTCACAAATCACATTAATTAGTTCTAAAAACAAATTGAATAAATTATTTGAGACTTAAATAATTATTATTCATATTCAAAAACTGAAAGTCTTAGTTGATAATGGAAATGAGTTACGATCTAAAAATTAAATATTCATCATTTTCTACTATCGATATTCGATTATATTCATATTAGACTGTATTAAAACTATCAAAACATAAATAATTAATATCGATTGTTCGTACAAGGCAGTGCTATAATGATAGGTATCATTGAAACAAAATGTAAATGCTTTATTTATACAAATTAATATGTATTACTATTTTAGTTTTACCACACATGAGCATATTCGGAGTTAATAAATTCTTTCTAAAGCGTATACGGAATTATAGTTTATTGTTTGGAATACGTTTAGAGACAAAGAATTTGGCACGTTCGCAAAATGTGCTCTTCTTACTTGTTTTCATATTCTATAGGTGTAATTTGAATAATTTATCGTGTTTTACATGAAATTCGAATATATCGTTAATATTTCCTTTACATACATATACATGCAAGTGTGTGTGTGTGTACTGAGAAGTAAATTGCGCTAGACAGCAACTATTTAATCGCTAAGTCAACTGGTTAAATAAATGAATAAAATAATAAGTGGAAAATATAACCCAAAAACGTTCTTGGCTTACCAAATAAATAAGAATACATTATACATATACCGTCATAGTGAAACTAATATAAAATAGTATGCACTATAGATTTATATCGCGGTAAACGTGGCGCGCGGCTTCGATGACTGCGGAGAAACAGTAGTTAATTATCATAACATTATTAAAACAGAGTGCGCGTACCGGGACCGCGTGTGTAATAATAATTTTTACGGCGGGGTCACCAATATTATAATTTGGGTATAGCAGCAGTAGCAGCAGCAGCTGTAGCGTATATGTGCGATGGAATTCGACGTCCGAACGCGGGCGTGCGCTCGGTCGGACGGCAACATTTATAATATTTAATAAAATGGAAGAAAGAAAGAGAAAAAGATTGATTAGACGTGGGAGATTAGTGGGGGGAAGGAAAACGGACCCGGAAGTGCACATAAAAAAAAAAAATAATGATAAATATACGTAAAACAATTGAATTTAATATGCCCGAAAGCGTCCATTAGCGCGCACATAGAACTGTGCGCATTGTATGTGTTTATAAACCAGTGTATATCATATAGTGGTGCATAAGCGCGGAACAAATATTTTTTTTTCACTCTTCTCGTTACTGTGACGTAAGAAACAAAAAAATTAATAGTAATAATAATAATAATAATAATAATAATAGAACTGTGCTGAGCATACTCACAATGCGCATATGGCGACGGACAGGTTTCATATTAGTTTCTTAGGTGATTCGCTAATGGTGTAATCAGAAAGGGGGGGAGATGCTAATTACCCTCGGATTGCGCTATATATATTTTTTTTAAATTTTTATATGGAATTTTTTTTTGTATACATTACGAGATCACATCTATTGTTGTAACCGTTTTTCCCTGAGTAGACGATAAATTGTAGCGACAAAAACTAGAAAATTGCATTCGATGTGATTTAATATTTATTTATTTTTTCAATTTTTATATTATTCAACTCTGTTAAGAATTCGTTTCACGCGTATTACGTATCAAACCTCCCAACCATGAGAATAAATTTTGGCTTCGTCACTAACACCTGGTAATCAGTAAAATGTATTCCAAGGAAGATGAGATAACTCAACTAGTAATCAATATACATGTTTACATACTGCAAGTTAAACATTTTATTCGGAGACTCGTCATATTTTACTGACAGTGAATATAAAATAATATTACTATTAGACTCGTTATCGAAAATAATAATGAAAATATCTGCACGTACTCCATAATATGTAAACGTTTATTTTTTCGACTGATGTGATTTCAACGAGCAATATTCAGTTGTATCCGTAGGTTTTAAAATGTTCTCGAAGTCTATCAGAAAACTGCTTTTGTCGAAAACTATTGCCTCGTGGAAAGTGACCAATTTTCGTACCGATGATATTTGTCGCGGAGAACTGTGTCGAGGTTTTAGTTAATATACATATAAAATTGTAGTAAAATTGCGTTTTCACAGGACGTTGGATCGTATTGTAATGTAATTTTTGCTTTATTATTATTATAACAAACTGGTTTAAACCCTTTTTAGAAGTAAAAGTTACAGAACTACTGTAGTAAGAATTATTTTCACGTTGTTAAATATTATTTAATAAAATAAAAACTAAAAACTAATTTCAATAATGGTACGGTAAACGAAAAGAGAAAGGGAGAAAAAGACGTTTTCCCATTGGCTATTAAAATAGATCACAAAATAGGCTCATTTTTCGTATGATCTCTCCGACGAGTACAGACAAAGAAAAGGACAAAGGAACGATTTGTGTCGAACAGAAGCGATCATGAAGTCGAGTGAACAAGAAATAAATCACAATCGTGATCGATCAGGCCGGACCACATAATCCTTTGAAGAACTTTACGCGATGACTTCGGTCGGGAGGGTGCGGTATAATAAAAGCACTACCGCGACTGGACGTAGATATATTCGCTGTACACGGTAAATCATTATTATTATTATTATTATTTTCTTCGTTTGTGTGCAAGACGAAACGTGCGAACGAGATCGGCGGAGACCGGTGCGTGGATTCGTGTGCACACGCTCATGAGCACGGAGGCTGATACGTGTACGGCGACGTCGACGGCCGGGATACACGCGCGTACACGTTTCATAATACACGCATTGTATACATTATTATAAGTAGTGTTTTCAAAAGCAACGACTCTGTTCTACACAGTCGTGTCGCCCCGGGGACGCGAGGAAAGAAAAAGGAAAAAAAAAAAAAATCGAAAAACCGAGGATTCAATATTATCCCGCGCCGCCGCCACCGCCGCCGCCGGTGCTGAAGTCATCGCGGAGGTGGGGCGGACGGTGTGTGTATGATGTATAGCGTATAGTCAGCGTTCGGAACGGTCTTGGCCATGGTCGCGCCGTGGACGAGTCTCCTCCCCGGTAGCAAAATTCACGCACGATATCATTATAACGCGTGTACAGGTACGTGTGCAAGTGCGTCCGCCCGCGGAGACGTTACGAACACGTACGGGACGACGAAGACAACCACGGGGCACCGAGAGAAAGAGAGCGAGAGAGAAAAAAGTGTAGAAAAATATGTGAAAATAATAATAAGAAGAAAATACACCGGCCGACGGTTGTATTACACGTGTGCCGCGGAGCGCGTTATATTTATATTATAGGGCGCGTGTTTTAAATGTTCATCGTACCGCCGGGTACGGGGTGGTAACGAGCGTTTACGACGACTGAGCGTTTTACCACTGCAGCGGCCGATATCGCAGCGGCGTGTGAACATAGCACATACCTAGGTCGCGGTCGTTCTGGTGCTGCGACCCGAGCGTATTACATGTTAGTGTACGCGACCATCGCGACGTGACAATCGTCGGTTTGGAGTAAATTGAATTTTCTCCTCTCGCTCTGCTTCCGAACAGGGATTTTCTCGTTTATTATACAACTGTGTATACGCAGCGTATTCGTCGTCGTCGACGTCGTTATAATACACTCGAGCAGTCGTAAAAAGAAACGAGAGCGGCGCGCGTAAAAAAATCAAATTAAAAAACTGAAAGGAAATAAAAGAACGACTGTAATCGAAAAGATGGTGCGCCTCCAGCGAGAGTTCGCGTTGCACGTGCGAAATCGGACCGAACCGGTTCGCGGACTAGTCAATCAACGCTGCATCGTAAATGCGTGCGGCGAGTGTAGGTACATCGTTTTCGCAAGCGGATAATATAGTGCAAACGAAATCAAATTTATGGGAAAAACAGGATTTTTTAATTCCCCCCCTAGTTATTACTGCTACTTTTATTGTACGTTAGATCTTTTCCGTCCTTTTTTAAATTTTTGTATCACAATAAGCATGATTAATAATAGACACAAAAAATAAATATTAATGAATACACCTTTATTCCATCCGTGCACGATCAGGCACCTTACTTGAGCGGTACGTCGCGTTTTTCTCTAACGAGGTCGTAAATCACAATTTTTAAAATTACTCTTACCAAACGGTGCAGTGCACGTACGAATACAAACAAACATGCAGATTTTATCATCCCGCTGTTTTCATGTTTTCAAACAATGATTTCCAGTTCCATTAGTCGTTTATTTCACATTACGAGTGCGAATCGTACGCCGAATTTGTTTTCGCGACGTTGATAATAAAAAATGTTAACACAATCATTCATACCGATACAGATCGTACACAGCAATTCTTCGTCACGCGTGTATAGTATTATGCGGACACAAAACCGTTTCAAATCTTAAGATCACTTCAGGCATACACATTTATACATGCACGTATTCTACAAGAGTATATGTTATCCGACCACAACGTTTTTCCCCTTTATATTGGTTATGTACAGACAACGTAAATTTCCATCCTAGATTCGAGTGTAACCAAGTGGGTAGGGTGGATTTTAGCTGGCGAACTATTTTTGAAATAACAATAGAGAGAGAGGGGAGAGGGGAGAAAGATTTGCGGTTGGTAGGACGCGGACCCGTGTCAACAGTGTCCGAATGCTTTTTAGTCCAGTTGCTTTAAACTGTTAAATTTCACACATGCTCGTAACTCGATTGAACGTTAAAAAATCGTGGAAAACCGACCGACGGGAAGCACGAAAAAAGTTTCACCCGTCATGTTCGATAATTGGTCGCTTTACGGTGCTCACGCAAAGCCCGACCACACGTTGTTTGAACTGCCGAACGCGAAGCTAGCTACTACGACGTACGGTTATACACACGCTGCGACTTACACTCCGCCGATGGTCACCGAGAGCGCATTACACCCGGGGAGGCATTATCTGTAACGCGACGTTTTTCGTGCGCCAGGAGAACTGCGAATCGGTTACCGAACCGTGCGGTCCTCGAGGTTGTTCGGTGCGATTAGTTATTTTTCTTTTTTTCATTCAGACCCAGTGGTAGACGCGGTGTGCACCGCAACGGGTTAGCGCCGCTCTTCGGGGCCACTGTATTGTACACGCCGTTGCGGTGTAGAAACGGTCGTCGCGGAGGGCGCCCCGTGCTCGGTTCCGTGCGGGCGCGTGTACAGTTTTTTTCGAGATCTACAACAACCCGTAAAAAATTCAACACCGCAATGACGTGCGTCCGAGATATTTTCATCACCGTCCGGCCGCCGAGGTGGTCGTTTTTCCATGGTCCGTGGTAATTGAACGTTCTGTGAGCCGCTTCGGACGACAAACGTGTGTACGCACAGTTCTACGCACACGTGTCTACCGTGCCGCGACGGCATGCGTGTCGTGATAATTTTGATACGCGAAAACGACTACTGCCCGCTACTACGGCTGGAGGAATTTTATATTGTACGCGCGTCGGAATTATACGACTTGTAGGACGTCGGCGGGGCCCGTTACCTTCTCCTATCGCGTATTAAACAATCGTTATTATTCGTCGGAATTAATAATAAACGGTCGGGCGGCGGACAGACGGGAAAAAAATAAGGAAAACACGTATTTAATACGTGTGCGGTGCAAAACAGGTGATGACCGCCGTCTTCTCGGACGCGACCGAAGAAGAACGGCGAAAAAAAAAATCTTGTTGTTTTTTTTTATTACCAACGTCTTATTAACGCGAGCGCACGTGTTCTACATACACACGCTGCAAACGGCGTCGTGCTAAACGGGGTTCTCCAGGTGTTTCGTCGATCCACAACTCACCCGGTCCACCCGGCGAGTCTCGTGCTCCGACCACGTTGTGCGTTAGCTGCTCAACGTTCTCGTTCCTTGCCCGTCTTCCCACGCCAAACCACCAAAATCGTCTCTGCCCGTCGTGTTCTCGTTGTGCATCTCTTGCTCGCCGCCCATCCGTATCCGACAACGTTGTCGCGGTGAACGCTCGACGGCGCGAATTTCGTGCACCGAGACACCGGCGTCCGACGTCCAGTGAACGTCTGTAAACCGTGGCGCGCCACACATATTTCAGTACCTATCCGCCCACCTCTTTCGCCGGCACGCCGCGATCCATGACATTTTTTTCGAAAACGCGAGTCGAAGAAAACTAAACACTGTTAACAATATCGGCATACTCATATCTTACCGTCTCAAACTCAAGATCGACGAGAGCCACGAGGTTTTTCTCCCTCCTACGTTGCAGTTAACCAAAAATACATAATGTTGATAATGTTATATTCCTTATCCGACTACCGCTGCATTCTAGTTTCGCGTTGGTGGTGTGAAATTTGCCGTGTGTATTCGTGTAAAATCTTTACACGTCCAAATCCAACGACACACCCATTTACTCATAAGATTTTTTCACCGTGACGCACAAACGCTATAAAAACACCTTCACCCGTAGGCGTGTGCACGGGGTTAGCCAGCAGTATCCGAGCACCCCCCCCCCCCCGAAATCCTGTATTTGAAACCTTACAATTTAAGTCTACGAGTAAGAGGCCCGTATTTTAACCAATTTTGATCAGATCAAACGTAATTCATTTCAAAATATCTGGTAAAAAACCAGATGTTTCGTAACGGAAAAAATAAAACTTAATTTTCTACATTTTTACGTTAAAATTTTTTTGATATTATAACAACCACAATAGAATACAAAAGTACAAATCATAAACAATCGAAGTTATTCGACATTCAACGATAACATATTCATTGGGACTAGTATATCACAGTACTTTCCTATGATCCGTTTTTCAGAATAACACCACGAAATAAACCAAGTACACTCTATTTTCAACAACAGTAAAATATGTCGATTTCTTTATCCTTTGATGATTCTAAATTTTCGAAGAATTTACATCACAACAACCTTGAACTTTTACAACAGAAATTTCCTCAGAAAATTATTTCTACTACCTACGTAGAACTCTCGGGGTAATAAAATGTACAAAATAACAACACAATATTAAATAAAAAATTAAAGTTTCGTTTATTTATTTACACAATACTGATTATCAAATATACCTAACGGTTTGTTAACAGATAGGGTCCAAAATTATTATAGGTACACCCTGAAATACAGGTCTGCGCACGCCTGTGCCTTAACCACGTTGCTGCCGACGTCGCACATTCTAACAATGCAATTTGATGGACCCATCGTCTCTTCGTGCGTGGCATTACGTACGTATACCGACGAGCGGAGATGAGCGATTAGGAAAATAAAGTCAAATCCGGGCGTACACTAAAGAGGGCTATAATTTTATAATTTCTGGCCACCTCGCATAAACGTTTTATACATATATACATACATGGTACGCTACTCCGCTCTTCCGTACCGGGAGTACACGTCTTATTTTCCATTCGATTTTTCTGTCGCACCGCGGCGTTTTTAAAAATTGTTTAATGATCGGTTTCCAAAAACATATATATATATATATATATATATATATATATATATATATATGCATATAGACGAGATGGACAATATGTATATATATATATTTATATTTATATACGTACCTTTAAACATTATGTACGAGAAAATACGACTCAAAACGTTGCTGCTCTCGAGCGCGCGCGCGCGAGCGGTAGTCCTTCTTTTCTACCTGCCACCCACGAAGCTACTGATCTGAATAAATATAACGTTGCGGTATATACCCAACTTGAAACCGGCTACACACACACACGCGCGCACTGTACACACTTATAATACGTATAATACGTGTACACATTCAATCCGCCCAAACTCTTCTACATATTAATAATCCGCCCCTCTAATTTCGTCGTGCGATGGTTACATCAACGTATCTCGTTTGTACGTTATTGTTTCCGAGGTCGAAACAAATTTTTTTTTTATTTTTCATCTCGACGCATGTACTCACAACACACATACACACACGGGTCAGGTACGCATAGATCGGTTACGCGCGCGACGGACATAAAATAATGCGTACATCAAGTCCGTCGAACTTGAACCGTCATCGTCAGCACACTTTTGTACACGTTCGCGTTTACACACGGGATTACGTCTCGGGAAAAACGTTGACGACTCGTCATAACCACCCTCCTCGAAATGCGTGTTATTATTATTTTGTTCTATGGGTTTCATGGTTTCAAAACCGACACGCACCAACGGTTACCTGTACTGCATATACACGTATACACGTATAATCATTGCGATCACTAACTAAACGTAATAAACGTTCCGTTATCCTGCAGTACGTGCAGGACGTGCTGCGTTGCTTAGAGTTAGATTAAACCCGTCGTCTTCAGGCACTATGTACTCTGCGAATTCTATGATCATATTGTGTTGTTTGTACAAGTTTTTTTTTTTCACAAATCCTAACCCCACCGTAGAACAAAACGTGATAGTCACTGGTGTCCAGTTCCAAACGTCTGTGTGGGAAGAGGAGCTGCGCGGACAAGGGTCCGTAAGATCCCACGGACGAGACGTGATACGGAGCAGTCGGAAGTGCCGAAAGCATCGCAAATGCGAACGGAGACGAAAACCGAACGGAAAAAAGTTATCGGTGCCACGCGCTTTTCCACCGTTGAACAATTTAACTCGTTTGCACACGCGAAGACCTGCACCGTCGTGCCGCCCGCGACTTTTATAAATTTGTACGCAAAACCGTATCACCGCACTCTCTCGTCTTTTCCGTCACGCGCACGATAAAAACTATTCAAAGCACCCTCTCGCAGCGCTTGGACTCGTAACACATTGTGTACATCTGCCCGGTGCCATCGCGGTACATACGCACGCGCGCGTAATCCAGATTGATGGATATTATACTTGTGATAACATCATCCGCATAACCAGCCAGCCAGAGCCCCCTTGCCGTCCCGACTGTCGATCATCACACGCACTCGCGCGCCCCCGAAGAGAGGATTAATACCGAGAGACGGTATTATTTTTCCGAACAACATTTTTCATCTTGTCGGGAATTCCACCGACGACGACGGTCGCAAGACATGCGACCGATCCGTAGAGGACCCGTGTGTACTATTCACATATATATGTACGTGTATTTATTTATTAAGTTTACATATATGCGTGTGTGTGTGTGTGTGTGTGTGTATGTGTAATATAAATGTACGTACGAAAGGAGACGAACGTCTCGTTAATGAATTTCTCGTAATCTTAATTATTGATCTGGCCGGTTGCACCGGGGGTATGTTATATTGTTATGTATAAGCGCTCCGTCATTACGGGATAATAACGCGCGCACAAGACGATTTTCGATATCCACACCATTGTTTTCTCAACCCTCTCGCACGGCCACCCCGGAACGCATAAATTAACGCCGCCCAACAAATGATGTAAGTTTTAATTATCGTCAGCCGACCGCGCACCCGCCCACGGTCGGTGTTTAAAAACAAAAGCACTATAACACAACAATATCATAACGCGGAGAATGTGTAAACACACAAAAATGTGTACGGAACACTCGTACTAAGTATTGATATACACGACGCGTAATATTATTAATACGATGAACGATAATTCATCCCGTCGGTCTCCTCTGTTTTTCGTCGGTTCGGCCGCATTGCTTTCGATTTGACGGATCACGCCATGTCGGGATAACGATAACGCGATATCATACGGTTTTCGTCTGTCTGACGTACTGAAACGAAAAATCGTCCGACAACGTTCGATCACACCCGATTCGTTCGCGCAAGACCCTATGCGTACGTTTAACGCTTGTGTTATCTCCGTATCGCAAAACTGCATTATTGCAGTTTACCGTTCGCAGTAAAACCAAGTTTGTGTAGTCTACTTGAATGTCGGAGTAATCCGATCAATAATCAAATTTAAAGGGAATAACGTTGATCGTGTTCGTGCGTTGTTGGTACTTGACGATGTTTTGATTTTCAAACGCGTTATGAGTACCTATGTAAATATTAAGATTGGAAAAAAAGAAACCCGTTAAAATATCGTAGTACAAATCTACGTGCGTATAGGACTATTTCATATTTTTTTGGTTCGATAATTAGTTGGATTACTGTAATATCGATGCTAACGACACTCGTGATATGTTCCAAAAAAAGTCGACATACCTCGCGTTTTCTCCCCGTAAACAGCGTTTTTGCGTCAATTTAAATTGTATAGTTAGCTATTTTTTTTGTACGCGTGGCTCGTGCATCATTATAATGTGATATAAGAGAGCGATACACCGTCGAAAATACGCGATCATATCGCGTACGTTTTCCCGCAACCCAACCAGTTTTAATTTTGCAAAATGTTTTCACAGGATTTATATGAATTTATTCGATCGTTTTCTGTTCTGGAGGACTAGAAATTACGGGCGATTTTTATTTTATGTGGGCTTAAACACATTCCTCTGGATATCCTTGTTCCGTCCATATGTAATGTAATTCGTGGACGTAAGAAAGTTAAAATTAAATAAAATTAAACCGAGAAATCAGTAATGGAAAACGTATACACTATGAACGGATGATGAGGACTCGTACTTCAAGTAATGTCACTTGTAAAACGTCAACATTTTTGTTGTTTTTACGTTCAAATATATTCCAAAAGCGACTTGTGCCCATCGAGGTTAGGGTCTAGTTCCTAAAACCAATTCGTTGCGCCACCACACAGCACTTACGTACAAGCACCCGATCTACACCCCGAGATGTCTTCGGTCGGGCGCGTCGGACGTCAACTGATGAAAAGCGTTCGGTTTAATTTAGCAAATCAATACGTTAAATGTTTATACTCGTAACTTTTCACGTCACTATTGTCACACGAACACACCGTTCGCACAAACAAGACAATAAGATCCTGTGACGGTTACGTCATATTTTAACTGCACGGCTCCACAAAAGCCGTTTGTTACGTGCGGTCGGTCTTTATTATTTGCAATTATCAATCCGTACGCACATACTCTGGACTGACCGAGCGCGCGCGGGCAGTGTTCCGAACCAATTATGTCTAGACGATGAATTATAATTTTTTATTTTTATTTCTCTCTTAAGAACATCGCTAATTACGTAAAGAGAGAAAAATTAATAAACTCAATGGACAGAAAAAAATAAAAAAAATCATCGCTTTATTATTAAATTATCGCGGTAAATTGGTCTGGGACTGCGTTTCTCGCAAAGTATTTTTACAAAAATGCGATTAACCATAAATACGCGTCTGTTATTATTATTAATATCGTTATTATTACCCGGAATTCCATTTACCGCGCGTGCGTGCAACCTCAGGTTCGCACGGTCGGTTTCTCGTCGCGGACGACAAACGTATTATGACATCGAGAAATAAAACCCTGGACGGACGGTGGGTTTCCACGGAAATGCCGTACCGAGCGTTTCCGTGCACGTATTGAACGCGTCAACATTCGAATCCGGCAAATATATAGCGCGCACACGCACACAACAGAATTCGACTCCTGTCCGTCGAGCACGAACAACATGGGAAACAAGTAGATATGTTAAAATATAAGTATAGCAATACGTCCGTCGCAGTTTTCTCGGTACAAAGGGAACGACACGGTCGCGGAATGCGTCATCGAATCGAATTATTATCGGTAAACCCGCTAACATGATCGTGGCTGTTCGTATAATAATAATAACAACGTCCAGTCTGCGGCCGGAACGTCACACGTTTTTGTGACCGTATAGCTCGTGTCCCGAAACACTATGGGAACGTGATGATATTATATTTATTTGTTTATGCACGTTTACGAGTGCGCGGCAACAGTGTTGATCGAGAGTTCAACCGCACCGAAACCAAACGGAAACCGAAATGGTCAACATGTTGGTAGAACAACGGTCGTGGTTATAAGTAGTGCGCGCAAGCCGGGCAATCAAGGTTACTGATGAACGCGCGGGCACCGCGATGAACTAGGATTCGGAATAGAGGTCTAACGCACTGGAAATGCGTTTTTCATTTACATTACTCGCGCGTTGCGCAACAGCGGACTAGGCTTATCCGAAAAATTACGACCGACATTTGAATTCGCTGTGAAACGCAATAGTGATTGTCCAACCCGGTCCCGCCCGCTCGGCGTTTGATTGTTTAAACATTGCCCTGGCAAGCAATTTGCATGCGTTCAAACGGTCCGAGCCGTTCACACGAATGGACGAATGTCGATTCCGAGAGGAATACGTGATGTGGGGACGACAACGAACATGTGTTGCGTACGGCTAGACGACATGTAGAACGGTGACCGTGACAATGTACGGACGAAATAATACGTTCGAGCACGCGCATAATATTATAAAGTTTATATTATTGTTGCCGTTGTCGTGGTGATACGGTCCTTGACGTGCGCGAACTTCGGGCGACGGCTACGTGCACTCGCGTATAATTGCAATATTTTTCGTGAACCTCGTCGTCGTTGTCGGGGGAACGCGGCGATTCACGAGTAGGAACGAGACGATTTAGCGCGCGGCGTCGTGGAAATACAAACATGTCAATTTAGTGCCCATAGCGCAACAGAGGCGGGTAGGTAGGTAAGTACATGACACACTGAGAAAACATATTATTATTATTATTATTATTATTATTATTAAGTCGTGTGCGTGCGTGTGTGCAACGTCGTGACTGCGCCGTTTCAGCCAGAGCCGGCGGCGAAAAGAAAAAAAAAATAAGGATACATACCTATAAGATAATATATAAATATAAATATCTCGTCCTCCTGCAGCGCGAAGTGTACATACGCTCGGCGATGCAGTGGCGACGACGGCAGCGCGTTCGTCCTGCCAACAACACGGCGGCGTCGTGTTCCTAGTAATATGTGCACGTGTACGTGCGTGTACGTGTGCATATGTATGTGTGAGTGCGTGCGTAAGTGCGTACGTACGTACCTGCGTGTTTGTGTGTGCTTCTGGTTTATGAGATCACGACGACGAGGACGAAGGATACACGACGAGGTGCAGTGGTCGTATAGAAAAATGAATATTATATAAAGTAGTAGGTAGTAGTGGTGCGATGCAGTGACGACTACGGACAAGATATATAGTAATAATAACGGTGATAACAATAATAATATTACATTTTACCGGTAAACGCGCGTATAATACAATATTCAAACGGCTGTCACGTGAAGTAACACGGCCGGTCGGTTGACTCGTACACTGCAGATACGAGTGTATTATTATAATATCCTATCCGTGTGCATATTGTATTCAAAATCATATGGATTATTATTTTTATTATCTCGTGATGGCCTTTTTGACTTTGCATTTCCATGTTCGCATACAGTCGCTCGCTGTGTATTTCGTTGGTAAGGCGTCATTCGACCATGAATATATCTCCCTCCGTCTTCCACGTACACTTATTACAATCTGGAGGGCAACGAAACGTACGTTTTTAAAAATAAAACCAAATCGATTAATTGTATAGCGAAGGACGACAAAAAACATGTAAATTGGCTTTTCCATATAATATAATTTACATATATATATATATATATATATACGTATCAATGTACTGTTAAAGCTACTATACTGATTTATTTGAAATTTTAGTATTTGTGCTTTCTACTTAATGGTTACCTAGGAATTTGTAGATTTTAAAAATTAAAGTGTTCATAAATTATTATGGTATAAATAAATAAAAACAAATACTATTATAACATTTACAACGATCGTGCGCTTTATTTAATCTTACATTTTTTTTTTTTTTTACATCTTACATCGAAACAGTTTTTCCTTCACAACCCTTAGATTAATTCAATAACTTCGACGGATTTCCTCTGGTCTCTAATTATCACCACTATTTTTAATAAGTTTTTTCTATATCTTCCATGATTTGTTTCATAAATGATGTTCTTAGTCACCTCTTCCGGCTTTTCCGTCTATCATTCATGAAATTATTATTGTTATCCATTCATTGTTTCTTATTATATGTCCTATCCATTTTTTCCTCTTTTCTCTGATTGTTTTTCATATTGCTTTTTTCGTTCGTTCATCCTTGGAAATACTTCGTTATTTTTAACTCTATCTGTCCAGGGAATTTTCAGTGTTCTTCACCAGCATCATGTTTCAAACTCTTCGATCTTTCTTCTTTCTGCTTTGAGTATCGTCCATGTTTCTTATCTATATAATGCATACAATATGTACTCCATACAATATAATATACTTCCGTACAAATCTCTTTATCAGATTTTTTCTAGAATTTAGACTGACAGACTAGAAACAATAATTTCCCTAATTTAAATCAGTAAAATAGTAAAATATCATATTCAGCTAGGTAGTACATAACAATAACTTTGTAAAAAAAAAAAATGCTATTGGCTCTCATTTATAGCAAATTTTCTGCATATTCCAACATTTTAAACATAACGCACACATAGTGTTTCGTTCAAGTCCATCGTCACGATAAACGCATACTCAATAATCGCTTGAATCATCCGTAGTCAAATGAAATCCTGGTTTTCAAATTTTTAATGATCTGAAATATATATAGCTATAAAAAAAAAAAAAAAAACTATGTCCATTATTATCGAAGGCCGAAGAGATATAAGAATATAGTTTTAATTGTTGAACGATTGCCGGTACACGGAATTCTCAACGCAACAACTCTGATATGGACCGATGATAACCGGATTCTTTTAAAAATAAAAATATGTCGACAGTCGATTTCATAACATTGAATTGAATGTATATTTTATTTTAGCGTACGCTTTCTCGCCAAACGCATTGCTCTGCTTGAACCCGCCACACTGCTCTCCCGCTTCGAGGGCCGATCGTGCACGTTAAGTAATAATCATACTAATAATTATACATGTCTTCGGTAATACAATGTCCTAGGCATTATTCAACATATGTGTACCAACATCGCGCTGTTTATTAATTATATCAACAAATTAACGTTCGTAATGTTTCATTCGACTTGCAAAACTAATATGCACGACAAACGTGTTAGAAATTTCGTTTCCGCTCGCGGTTGAAAACGAATGTTTAATATTGAACGATTTATTTTCTCGCATATTGTCCGAGCGCGTGTTTCTGCTGAACAACTAAATGCAGTTATTAAATCAAACACCGCCGTATCTCATGAATTAAAACTAGTATTATAGATATTTATTTATTTTTTTATTAATACACTAGCGTGAAGCCGTAACGTGAGAGTGAAAAAAAAAAAATTACACACGTTTTTATTTACGATTGAATGTTTTTTTTTTCCTCTTAATTTATTCATTTAAAATGACATTTTTTTTTTCGTTAAATACAAATTTTCATTTAACAACTAGCCCATGAATATGTCAGTTCAAAGTTAAAAACTCATAAAATGTAAAACGTTTCGCTATCGCGCGTGAACGATAAACGACGAGCGTGTTGGGTTTACTTTTTCCTTTTCTTATTTTTTACCAGTTATCCCTCTCTGTCTCTCTCTCACTTCGTTCATCGAAACACGTATATCGGATAATCGTTTACACATCATTCGAATGGTATCGGAGATTGTCAAAAGACGTCATTCGGGTGTCTGTGCGATAGAATTCTAATATGTATATGTGTGTGTATGTGTGTGTGTGGGTAAATATGTTATTTTCGATCGGAACACGATATAGGTACTGCCGCAGTGCGCGCGGATGACCGATTGAATTTATAACCGGCCTATCTCACACGTCCGTTTAGGTACGCGTTTACGCCTCCGACCCGTTACAGTTGAATGTACAAAAAAAAAATAATAATAATAATAATAAATAAATAAATAAAAGAAGAGAAAACAGTCTTGTGTGCATAGTTATAATACGTGTGTGTGAGTGTGTTTTTCTGTGCGAAGCGCTTGAGGAAAAAAGTGTAAGAGTATCAGATGTCCATCGGTCGAAAAGGTGTTGATTATTTTTATATTTTTTATTATTTTTATTTATTTTTTTTTTTTTAATTTAATTTTCCACTTTGCGTACAAAAGTCTCAGTTGCCATCGGCCAGAACACTCATCAGGTTTATATTCCGTTATACAATAATAAAGTATTATACGAAAAAATATAAAAATATCCATAATATATTGACGCGTAAATTCGAAGAAGGATTTTTGTTTTTTTGAATATTCAAAAAATGATTGTGATGATAATGTGAAAATAATTTTGTTAACGAGATTGTCACGGCTGAGCGGCTGAGCTAAAAAGTTCGAGTGTAAAAATACGTTTACACATGTTCGATCTCCCGTCACCGACGACGATGATGAGTACCTACGGCGGGAAAATGGTAATCGAGGATTTATATGTATAAAGATAATGCCATCTTTACCCTAAGTATACATGGATCGCGAGCCCATGACCCTCGAACGCTCGATCGACGGAGATTCCGAAGAATACAATTTACATCTTTACGTTGTAACATATTGACGAAACCTATCTCAACTAAATATTCGACTGCTAGGCTTAAACAATATGTTATAGTTTAAAAATAATAGTAAATAATTTCCAACTCAAAATGTAAGTGCAATAAATACGATGTTTACTTCTTTAGCGATAAATTTGGTTAACAACAAGTTGTCGACAGGCGGACGTACAAGGTTATTTATTATTATATTTCCGTGATAAAATAATATCTTCGATACGTTATGTCGATGAACACAAAGATAGGTCTAAAAATATTGTTTCGAGTTCCAAATGTTTGTTATAATTTGGAAATTAATAGGTAATAAGAAATAAAACCCGTACTTTTGGCTTCTAGAAGAGGTCCCAAACTCTGGGTGCCCAAGGGCCTATGCATAGCCAAAGACGGATCTATATATATATATATGTACCTTATGTACGTATGGGTTAAAAATATAGGATTTCGATTAGGTATTTATTGAATATCTATCCTCGGGTCTTAAGAATAGTACTTAAATACATTATGTATATATATATAATGCAGCAGCATTGTACTCATGACTGTTTTCGACGCATAAAATCAATAACACGTGTCTATTTTATTGAATATATTATACTACTTATAAATCATACATACGTTTGTACGAATTTCACGTCTGCAGCCGGGTGCTAGATTTAATTTCACGTTCAAGCGATCGAATCGCTTCAACTGTTATTATTATTATTATTATTATTATTATTATTACAATCGTGTATGTATACGATACAACCTGTCTTCCGACAGTACGATAACCCGTTTGGGACGGAATCTGTTTCGATGCACTGCAATTATATCGTATGCACTTGTTATACCATAGGAGAGATGCATAAGCAAAGAATAACTCGTCTTAAACGGAATCATATTCCGGTCCCACGCGATCACAACATTAAATCAAAAGCGGTTTACCGTTGCGGAATCGATAATAATGTATAATTTTTCCGCGCGTTTCACGCAGTACCTATTGTCATATCGAAAATCGTAACGATAAACGGTCTTGTTGACTCTCGACTCGACTCGATTAAAAATATTACGTTCATTTCATCGGATCAGAACATATAATTTTCTTCTCCCATTAGACAGCAAAACCACAGTCGTAATATGCGCATGCTCGAACTTATTCGCATGGCGTTCAAACGAATCAACGATGTTACAATTACGACACGACCTAAAGTAATTAGATAATGTAAATGTTATATGCAAATAATGTGCACAACGAAAGTAATGACAAATGGCAACCAACGGATTCCAAAACATTGTAGCAGTGACAGTACAAACATAAAAGTTAAAAATCTAACAAAATGTGCTCGAGCTCTGAGCTTTCAATATCAGCAATCATCAGTCGTGTTCGCGTTACTCCGTTCAGCAGTTCCACAAACCCGCGCGAGTCGCAGGTACATCTGTCAGCTGAAAGTTGAAGACCGCGGGGGGACGACTTTGGCGAGAACCCGTGATCTGATTAAAAAAAAAAACCTCGACGTCATTATGCTGCAGAGGGGACTGTCGAAATCGATAACGCACGTCGGTAGGTCGGACGGAATGACCTGCACTTTCGCCGTCAGAGTGTCATAAATCTGCGTGCCGTTCCCGTCGTACGAATTGCAACGCCACCGCGTACCCATAATAAAGTCGTTATCGCAGTGTTGCTGGCATGCAACGACGTGCAAAACGATGATTTGTTGATAGAAAAAAAAAAAAATTGAATATAAAAAAAAAAATAACCGATTACGTTTTCAATAACGTGAAATCGTCAAGACCGATTAAATCGAGTTACAGCGAGTGTACAATATACTTAAAAAGTACGTCGTGTATACATTATGAGCTTGAACGACATAACAGTTCGTTATTTATTATGTGTCACGTATCCCCCTGCCCCCGCGTCCTACAGTCGATACTATATTATTATGTTCACAACGAACTGATGAGTAATGCACTGTTCAACCGAACTGCTGATATCCGCCACCGCCGTCGTCGTAATTATTGTATGTCTACAAAAACATGGTTTCTTTTTTCCTTCGCTCTTCTCCCATTCATCGCGCACGCGGAAGGTGGAATGAATACCATTTCACGTGAATGAACCCGTGAAACGAAGACAGGAAGCGTTCGGTACGTAATACTGTTTCATACATAATACGAAAATACGTTCGAAATAATGAGATAAAGATTTTTCAAATGTGTTTTTAATGTCGAAACGCTGTGTGTATATGTACGCATAAGTATTTATTTATTTTTTCCACGCAACTTGTCACTTGTTAATTATAATCGCATAATAAAGTCCGGCTTGAGTTTTTAATTAAAAACGTATTTTTTCGAAAACCGACTTTCCCAAGATGTTATTTAATTTTTTTTTAATAACCGAGCAATTAATAAGTTTTCATATTATTATCCGTCCGACCGCTCGCGAATAGTTCATAATAATCGTCACGGGACGCATAGGCGGTCGGCAGTCGGGCCCCCCTCCCCTCTTTCCGGTTATATTATATTAAGCTTACCGATACCGAGTGGGGCCGCGCAACCTTCGGACGTTATCAAAACTTTTAAAATCACGTTGTGATTTGTGTACGCCGCTGCAACGAGGACGCGTAATTACAGCGCAGTAAATAACACTGTCGATCGGGTCAAAATGATGAATAAACGAAGATTACAAAACGTTTTCGGACGTCACACGAGTTCCTCCTGGAAAATAATCGAAATTGTTGTAGATATCTTTAATAATTATTACGGGCCAGGAACGTCAAACACGCGTAATTTTATGTAACTGCAGGTACATGAAGAAAAAAAAGTTTCGTGTCGATTCGGATACACATCGCGTTGTTCCCTCGCGGCGTTTGAATACACTTGGAAAACACACGCGACGAAATCCATGTAATTGTGCGAGACTAATGTACGCATTACCCACTGCACACACTCGGGTATTTCGATTTAATAACGTTACGAGCTTGAAATATTATTATTCTCTCGATTTCCTCCCTTCCCCTACACGACATCCATCAAATGTCACTAATTTAGTTGTTCATCAGTGGGTGCTCTCTTCGTCCATCTCGTGCGCGCGGTATGTTGCGTTTTGGTTTTTAAAACAACGGACTTCAACGTCCACACATCCGTATAACTCATGCAGGTATACACGGCGTATAATAATAATATTAATATCAACACACACTCCGCACGGCCGGACTACAGTAACCATACGTTGTGCGTAGCTATGAATATTATAATAATAATAATGTATGTTATACCCATCGTATACCAATAGAGAAGTATGAAATATGACTTAATCTATGACGAATCGTTTAAAAATGTTGTGAACACGATGGAAACGTTCGCTTGTGTATTTACCGAATTATTATAATTATCCACATCCGGTGCAGCGCGCATTATTTATTAGTAAAGTGTATCCATTATATTATACTATATTATACCATTCGCATACACCATACGAGAACGTAAATTATTTATTAAATATTTTTCAACAGTCATGTTTCACCGTTTCGACCGCACGATCGGTGTTTTACAGGACGTTCTATATGTTTTACACGCCGTACCGTGGTGTTCGAACGTATAGGCCGTGTGCGTTGTATTAACTGTAAGGACGCGCGCACGAGTACAATAGAAGAGTAGGTACGATCATCGCGAGTGTGATCGACTCGTCGAGAATAACCTACGCTTTGTATTTGCATAGGAATCGAATTTATCGCACGAAAATCGTCGTGCAAATAGAAGAGCACGGTCAAGTCGTCGACTATCCCGCATCATATCGAATCTGTTATTTATCACATCGGAGCTGTGTCTTATAACTTTAAGAGATCTCTGCAACAGACCCTTGTGATACGAGTACGCCTGGGGGTTTTTCGACGAAAACTAAGGACGATGTCACGTGTACGAGGAACACAAGCGGTTTTGTATGGAGTGGTTTGGAACGAAACCGTGCACCTATAGGCTAGACTATAACCATTTTTCGGCTAGCCGTTAATCGTATCGCTATAGCTAATATATTATAGCTAATATATTAGCCAGGGAAATAAAATATTTAGCTGGCCGTAGACCTAATAAGTCTTGTAAAAATAATAGTGACGTGCCTGCATACGATTATTTTTACCCAAGGGTTTTATTTTTTATTTCAGTACAAAATCGTATACTCGAGCACTAATTCTCGTTTCTGCACGATACGATAATGTGCACTCTTCGTGCATCAGATGATGCCATGACGATTTCCGACTAGACCGTAGTTTTTGTTAACACGACAAAGCCTATCGAAAAATAATAATGATACCGTACAACACGAACTATGTGTTATGATACTATAATGTTCAATGTTTAGACATATGACATAAATCAACGAGAACAACTGTACCTATTTATTGCTTTTCCTTTGCGTGCACGCGGTTTTACAAATTCTTTGTGCTTGTTACACTTTACGTGCAATAAGCCTGCCTCTGAACGTTTTTAATTGGAAGTTTCGTTGCCAAACTTTAGTAATTATAGTTCGCACACGCGCACGAACATTCGGACACAAACACGAGCTTAATACACAAGTGTATATATATATATATAATGTGTTCAATCCCAAGCGTTAAACTTCGATCGGAACTTACGAGATTATTACTTGGATCGGTGCAACGCTGCAGCAACACAAGTATCGCCGCGATTTCACATTGTATTTATCATTACGTTATGTTGTTATATATTATTATTGTTTGTGTGACGCGTACACATATTGAACGGTAAAAACACCGGGACGTAATTTGATTATTCATATATACCTGTCCGCCAAGCATAATTTACGACGCGTTACGGTATAAATAATATTATAATATTGTACTTGCATATCTGTGACAATAACGCGCATACACGCATAATACAATTATGCATGTGAAAAAAAAAATTAAACGAAGAAATTCGACGAGTGCATATTAAATTATTATAAGGTCAACAAATTTGTTCATTACCCGTAAATAATTTACTGCTGCAGTCGGTTGATTAATATTCAATATCTTTCCCCCTCGCGTTATATTATGCATTCCAATGGTTCTTATTACAATAATCGACGTCTAATTGAATACATTATTGCTGGACAGCTGACTGCCATTGCACGTGTTAATAATTATTTTACGTGCACCGAGGCGTGTGTATAGAGGACACCAGTGTAGTGTTTAGAAATAAATATACATGCCGTATATGGTTACGCTGACGACGAGTTACAAATTATCATAATAATTCGCAGCCGATGTGTCGAATAAATTCGTCGGGGAATACAAAAAAATGCGCGAAATCACGCAATTGAGAATCGAAATACTTACATTATTTTTTTTTGATCCGAAATAACGTAACTTCAACACATCCGATTTGATTTACATTAGCACAGCAGTGTGTATTAATCATTAATCAATTTATGTGAGAATAAAACGTGTTTCATTTCTACGTACATAGGTACGCGCAAACACACACACATAACAACGTGAAATTATATTCTTGCACAAAGTACGTGTGGTTATCATGCTAATTTATTATTTTCGTTCGTTGTACTCGTTACACCCTCCGTAATCATCGCGTACCTGTATACACCTAATACTTACTATATACGTATGTATAATTAATTAACACAGTCGTTCGTCGACTAAATAACGACGAAGACGATGACAACACAATACATGAACAAAACGGCCGCGCATGCGCTGTGCATTTGATAAACACTTCAAAATGATTAATAATTTTCATACATGTACACACACACATACACACATATATATATATATATATATATATATTTATTTAAAAAAGTTTGCCGAAAACCGTCTTCACAATGGATATTATTGCGTACAACGACATGACGATTTTTCAATTGATCATTCGTCGGGCGCATTTGCGTACTGTGCCGCGATCGTCTCGGAATCGAAACAGCAAACCTTTACCTGTTATATATACACGGTTTTTTACCGGTTGAAGGGGAAAAAAGACACACGTCGCTCGTGTGCGTGTGAATACACACCACTATATTATAATATATCGTGTGTACGTCGCACGCGATATTCTCGCACAATCCGGTCAACTGAGTTTCCGGTCGGTCGCCCTCCCTGCTGCAGCCAACGAATCGCGCACACTTCCGGTGAATCCGGCACAATACACAGATATATACGACGGGAGAAAAAAAACAACAAATAAAAAAAAAAAAACTTGACTTTAACGAAATCCTTCCGCGAAGGGCGGTTTAAGCGTTTGTGCGCCGCGTGCACGTATATACGTATAAAGTGTATAGGTGCGTGAAAGGTTTATCTTTCTTTATTTGTTTTTTTTTTCTTTTTCTCTCGGCGTGCCGGAACGATAATTAAAATTTTTTATCATCCCTGTCTCCTGCCCGCGTTTCGCGTGCGCATAACAATGGGTTTTAATTGCACCCCGGCGAGAGGGAGCGCGTGCCACGAGCGATGCGACTCGGTGGCGCAGTAATAGAAAAGTCAACAGTTCAAAAACAGTTTGTATAGACCGTTTCCTTTCGCATGCCGGGCTGGAGTCGCGCCTTCAGGACTCTAGTACAATCGTCATTATTTCCTTAAGATAAAAGCGACGGCGGCAATACCGTTTTATGCATAGTGTTTTTTTGTTCTCTCCGTTTTGTTTTAATGATACCTAAGTGACTGGACGCGCGCATGAATAGGACACGAGACGGATATATGCACGCGACGACGACGAATGTTAAAGAAATTATTACTATGCGTCCGAGATATACTTATATAATACATCGTATATATTATACGAGTAGATATAGTATACGAATAGAGATAAAAAAGAATCAACTGGTATTTGCGTGTGTAGATTATGATGTTTTGCGTGGAAAGAAAATTTAAAAGACGGTCGGTCCGGCGGCAGCAGCGCCTGGTTACGTCTTACGCCGTGCATTTAAACGGGTTTTAAATTCCTCCCCCGTTTCCCCGACCGGTTTAACGTTAATATTGCTCGTGAAAAGTTCGATCCGCTTTATAAAATATGGAAAACATACATATTATGTGTGGCGGACACGGAAAATCGTTAACGTGCAAATGTTATTATTGTTCCGAACGTCGTCGTATTGTCGAACACTCGTTCGTTGGCGACTGGAGCGGCGGCGGTAGCTTGGGTATTAATACTGTAGGTACTTAGAACATTACGTAATAAGCATAATATTAAATATTGTCAAGAACCCGCGTCCGCGCCTTAAATAGGATTAAGTCATCAACACCGATAAGTATATTTATGTATGCACAACATTATACGTATAATATCCGAGATATAGTACTCATATTATTATTATTGAATACGGAACATTGTCGACCCCGCCGCCGATGTTTTTTTGCATAAATATATTTTAGTTATTAAT
This sequence comes from Sipha maydis, assembly GCA_034509805.1. NCBI lineage: Eukaryota > Metazoa > Arthropoda > Insecta > Hemiptera > Aphididae > Sipha > Sipha maydis. Next base: position 746,306 of record JASXSY010000032.1, on the reverse strand, counting down.
TTTTAAATTATTAAATTTATTTTAGTTATGTATACTTATTTTCTGGTTATAATTTATACGCATTCCGGTGCGCGTAGTAAACGTATTATATCCGTCGAACTCGATTAAAACGTTAGATCGGCCGAAGAGGGTTTCGAACAAACTCCTATTGGAAAAATACCATGCTTCTGGGTATCGGTGAGCATTGTAGTGAGAAATAATTAATCCCCTGATAAGCATGATAGCGATAGCAAATTACGATAATATTATGAGCTAATACTATTTGCTCATACATTAAAAATCTAAAAATCATTATGTCCACGAAATCGAAAAGTTGAATCGCGAAAGTTTTCAGATAATAAGTCCTGAAAAAGTTTTATGAAATAAAATGTCTTATTTTACTGAAGTAGAAATAATTAAAATTAAAATTAAAAAAATTAGTGTTCCCAAATCACGCGGGACAGTAAATATAAGATGTTACAGTCCGTATTAACATACTCATTATCATAAATAATAAGTGGTGTATGGCGATTAGTAGATTTTTAACTACATAGTATAACTTTTAATTAACACACAAAAATGTTGAGGATATTTCTGAAATAAAATTGTGAACTAATTATAATTCTTCTCAACGCTTAAAATTTACGAAAATCCTAGGGAAATCCTGGGTGCAGGACTGCACCGTGCGCTTTACCTACTACGTGTTTAGCCATAGAGCGGTGACGGCGACGGTGGTGGCATGGGAGCGAAAAAGGACTACACATTATTACTCACTTCGTCTTCCGACCGCGCTTCTCGCACTCGAATAGTCCGTCTCGTCTGTCGTCGTCGTCGTAGTCGTACTCACGTCATTTATCATCGACCACGGCCATGGCTTATTAACATGTGTTTCTGTTTCGGGTTCGTTAACACCCGAGGACCGTGTGCGTGTGTGAATATATATATATGTATGTGTGTGTGTGTGTGTGTGTGACCTACGCAAAGATTTGCCGTGGCTTTCGTACAGCACATAATAATAATATAACGTATTTTACGTGCACACCATCGTCCCTCGGGCTATACTGCACGAGCTATATGCCTACTACTGTCCTCTTACGTACGTACATTTTTTTTCTCTTCTCCCGACCCGACGCGCATATCACACGAAACGTCAAAACGTTTTAAACGATCGTAACACATACATAAAGCTAACATGCAGTTAGGTACATCGCGTATATCCTATTTAATAATCGGTATTTATTATAATATTGCGTACATTAAACGTACGTATGCATCGACAACGTGACTGATATACTGTACGCAGCGGTCGTTTTCTTTGTTTAAATTTTATCGTTTTCCCTTATTTAATATATTATTATTATATTACAACGTACTCGCGTACACTGCAACAGCATTAAACCGCGATTTCACCGTATACGATCGTTCACGTACAACATACAACATACATGTTAGGTTACAAATACAGGTACCGGTAAAGTATTTATGTACCCGTACGTCGAACGATGACGATTACTTTGAAATACATAATAGTAACAATAATAATAACAATAACATTAGACGGTGTATTATTATGACTCTCGTCGCGTTCGATTTATGAATGAAACACGACGTGGTGAGTACCGACTGGAAAACATAATATCGCCGGAAAGAGATACGATAGTCGTATAGAGCCGTTGGTATTGACGTTTAAAAAAATAAAAAAATAAAAACCATTGCGAAACATATTTTTGAAAATATGCAAGTACCTGTAAGTGCAAAATGATGTTTCTGGCTACGTATACAATGTCCGGTAGTGTACTCGCGTGTTTTACGCCTGTGAAGGTACATAATAACACGGCGTACACGGTAAAAATGCACGGGACCGAAAGTAATATGCGCGATAGTTAGGTCGAGTTGCAGTTCACCGTGACGTCGGGGCGAACAAAACAATCGTAGACGTGTCCACTGGGCTATAATAAATTTAAGAATCCGATATCGGGAATACGCGTACGTATATAAGACGATTTAGTGTAGTATTCAGATCGGGGGGAGGGGAAATTATACTGTTACCGTGTAGTAGTAATATATTATTATTCGAAAATACGGCATACACTACCAAGTACGTACGCTAATTTTAAAACCGATGAACGTTCGTTTTGTCGTACATGATTGAATTACAACGAGAATTTTGTTTTTTACAACACGCATTATATACCGCCGTGCGTGCCGCAGCCGTATACCACCCTTGTGAGTTTCACCTTCAACCCACAACAGACTGTCACAACTTATATATATATATATATTTACAAAAGACGTGCACGCATATTTTAGGGTGAATTCGACCGCGTGTGTAGTATTCATGAATTTCGAAAACTATGGCAGACCACGTAGATTATACATACACATATATAAATTATTATGAGTGTGCTTCATCAACCTGTGTGCAGTGGTCTCGGTTAATGGCGAAGGTCATCTGCACGTGTGCACCACATTGAGGAAGAATTTCGATTACTTGTACACACACACATAGCACATCATATATATGCGCTGTACAATAAGAATATATACTTAGAATGTGTAAAATATGCATGAATACGTGGATAAATGAAATACCGCGGAAAAGTACGACAACTCGTACATGGATAAGAGAACCATAACGGTCGTTACACTTTTATTAGATTTATTCGGAACGTAAGATCGTTTTTGAATTTGTTGCGGCACGGGCGTCCGATTGCATAACGCTGCCGAAAAACAATTTAAATTTAAATCGACCCAGATCGCGTACACGGTGTATTGTTACTGCAATGCTAAGATACTACATTGACATCTTCGTGTCCATGGCAACTCCACCTCAAGAAGTTCGTAAATTGTTGGTTTTTTTAAGGTACAAACAATGGCGTTTACAGTATGAACCGGTACTTATGAACGTCGTGTAATTGCTCAGTGTTTTTTGTAGAAAAATTTAGGTGGCCATGCGCCTGTCAAATATTGGATTTGTAAGTGCAATAATGTAAACACTTTGAAACTATTAAACGCACGGATGATGAATAACGAAAAACCGACTGAAACGGTTACGTCATTACTACAATCGGTATCGTACTGTGTTAAGCGGTTCACTCGTATTGTTATGAACTCAGTCGATCATCCTCATATTTATCAACACCATGAGGATGTTTTCGCAATTAGTAAATGTCCGTGTGGAGGACACACTGTACGTGATCAATAACTTTTGAAAAGACGTGTGCGCACGATTTTAAAAAAACCGTATACTTTATAAAATTGCAAAGTTTAAAAACGTCTCGATTTCACGTACGGTACAATCAATAGTTTTCATACCGGTGGCCGTCGCGGCCGTTGACGTGTACGCAGCAGCACATGGCGAACGAAAAGTTAAATTCAATGACAAGAAAACATGATTTGGAAAAACAGGATTTATTCCAAAATTAATAGAATATTTGCGTAATACAACCTATAATCAAAATTGAACATAACAATATTATCTAAAGTATGACATATCCGTTTGTAGATTAAACAACTGAGACAGTTGTTATTTAAGCCTAATACGTTGATTTTTCCGGCAACTTACAAATGTTCGTTTTTCTTTAAAAAATTGATAAAATGCTAAATGAATATGTCATTCCCTAAACAATGTTGTTATTTTTTATTTTTTATTTTTGGTTGTGTTACGCTTAGTTTAATAATTTCCGAAAAAAATCTATTTTTCGAAAGCACGTTTTTATAACGAAAAATAGAAGCGCTGAATCTAAATTGTGCACCATGTACGATACAATGACAACATTTTAAGCTCAATGTGTTTACGATTTAATTTTAAGTTTCAAGAGTTGCTCACTGATGCGTGTTATAGATAGTAAGGATGCTTCAAATACGAAAAAAAATGTCAACATAATCATAACAATATATCCGTGTAAAAAAGGATAACACAAAATTAAAATAACAGTTCGATTCTTATCGTAAGTAATAAAGGTAATTTGTAGTTTTAACAAAATATTTTGTTTTTTAGACAAATGAGTGTTTAAATTAACAAAACGATGGTTGATTCAAATAAATCCTCGATCAATTAAATCATAATCTTATCCGAAGCGTTGATAAACATATTGTAGAATCAATGATACATATTATTGATTTATTATTTAAATTAACAAATATTATACTTCTAAATTAATAAAGATTTTATTAACGCTGTATTAACAAACACATTGTTGAATCAACCTACATTTTTATTGAAAGCACCAGTATATTTGGTTGAGTGTATGAAGTAGTGATTTTATGTACATCTACTCGACCGGACCGCAGATAAATCGCGCATACATCAACAATTAGTCGGGGACGCGAAAAAATTATGTCGAAAACCTCGAAAAGTATAGTTCATCGCTGTGTTTCTCAACCGCTGCATCGCGACATACGGATGTGTTGTGGGATACGTCCAAGTGTGTCGCAAGGTATATTAAACGACACAAAATATGAATTTATATTTGATATAATGAAACATTTTAACAGTGGCGTAGGTTTAATCCTCCATTGCCAATATCCCAATTCGTAAATAAATAAATAGGTAATAATAAAAATAATTATTTCCTGAATGTACCAACTCCCTCCCCCATTAATAATCTTTACCTACGTCCAAAGGTATTAAGCTGTATCGTTTAAGACCTACGAATTAAGAATTCTGATTTAATTATTTCTCATTAAAATTAAATATTAATACACATGTGGACATTGGGTAAGATATTTGTTTGCCCTTTATTTATTCACGGTGCGTCGCAAGGTACGAAATGTTCGTAATAGAAACATTGAACGAAAAAATGGATCGACGGGAAGACAAACGGAGAAAAATGATGATTACGGTGCACACCGACGACGACGAAGACAACCGCGATTCGCCTTCACCACGTCGTACGATGTACAATTGCGCTCGCGTTCCTTCGGGCGATCGACACGGTCAATCCGTTTACGTGTACCTATTACCTGCAGCTTGCGTACGCACACCGCTGGACGTGCGGGCGGCCGGAAGTAATTCCGAGTGCGATTGTCCGATATTGAATTTCCGCTCGGTCCAATCAGTCGGCCATCCGGGACCTTTTGTTTGCGACCCCGAGACCGTATATATATAAATGTATAAATATATACTGCTGCACAATCTAATATCGACGCCCTGCACGCACCGGTACGTATTGTATGCATAGATAATAAAATGTATATACGTATGCGCACCTTTTACGTATTTAGATAGATGTACAAGTGTACGATCGCACGTAAATGACGTCGAACGGTTCAAAGGCCGTCGTCGTCAGCGGTAGTACTCCCGGGGTAATGTTCCGAATTCTCTGGCTGCCAAAGAGTGGGCGGACGGACGGCGACGGACGAATTGCAACGGCAACCGTAGCCGACGGCGGGAACCGTTCCCGTAACAAAGTTATCCGCTCGCATACGGCTGTCGCATCGCGCCCAGCGGCGTAGGAAGGGCTCACGTTTGATGTGACGGTTTGTTTTTTTCTGAAAAAAATAACGATAAAAATTGCAAGACTGCACGGCTCTTGCGGTGCGGGTTTTGCATTGGTCTTCGTTTTGCACGCTCAGTCTCGGTTTTGGTCTTGCAGCGAGACCGAGACCAATCTTCCTCATCACTAGCTGCTGTCGGCCGAGATGCACGCGACATTGTACATGGAGCCCTTACGGGTGTGATTTGTCGGACGCGTGCAGCTGTGCGAGTTGTCCGCGGGACGGTCATTAACGTACAGCGCGAAAACGGGCACGTAACCGGGTGGGTCTGGACATGTCGGACTTCTTTAAATTTACTCTGGCGGCCAGAGCCGGCTCCCTCTTCAAAAACACATACTAAAATATCTTTTATCAATTATCAAAAACGTTCTATGCTTATAGCTTACGTATACATCATCATATGTTATTATGATTTTAATTGTTATACGTATAACCTATACATACATGTATGCTTTTATATTTATTATTACTAGGGCTCGGATATTAATGAAATTGCATATTTTTTCATTTTATTGATTCAATTTAATGGATACTTATTTGATTCATGTTCTCCCCCCTTGATAGTTGTCCGATTTCAAACGTCGTGACTTTCGTGCAATTATATTGTTCCGATTAAATATATTTCTCCAGAACACTCTACTTTCTGTACTCCGGATGCTCTCAGACATTGTGATATTCGTACGAGGGTTTTAATCTGGTCTATATACCGAATAAGGGGCCCGTCTCTGCTCCTTATCCTTCGACTTTTCCTCGAATATCTTTCTCAATATTATATTTCCTTATAATGTGGCCAAACAATTTGAGTATTTAGCTCTGAAATGAGATCTAAAGGCGGTCTTAAGCTCATATTTTAAGCTCCTGTCTTATAGATACATTCATTCTACGGTCGATCCATGGAATTCGTAGCATTTTTCTATATGTAGTTGACACAATGCATTTAGGGTCCACGATTCAGAACCATAATACCTTATAGGAAATACCAGTGTTTTCATTATATTTAATTTCGTTATTTTCCTGTTATCGTGATACTTCCATATTTAACAAGTTTGAATATCACTAACCTTATCAATAGCGATTATTGAACATTTTGATCCATGAATTTTTAGGTCTGTCTCTTAATAAATTTTTCTACTAGATTTAGAAATTTGAACATATCCATTGTTCTGTTATTGCTAATAGCATCGTATCATTAACGTATTTTAAACCCGAAATGTTCTTACCACCAATGGAAATTCTACCATTCCATTCTAGTATAGCTTATTTCATTATTCATCTTCCACGTATGTTAAAGATGTCTGCCAAGGTTTTTCCTTTTCGTTTGCAGTACACAACTGCAGCAGCAGCAGCAGCCAGTGTTATAGGTAAGGGATGGGTTTTATGGGTACACCCCCCTTCCTATATTCCTATGGCCAAAATTTCAGATAGTAAGTAAATAAATAATAATAAATGTAATTATTAACTAAATATAGCCAATTTTTCCCCATGAATGATCTTTACTTACGCTCTTGACAGCAGTAACACCATGTGATTATTATTTTTGTAGCATAATAATGGTAAGAACGCGGTTATGTTATACACCGTGGAATAACCTTGAACCTTTACGAACTACGCGGAAGTGCACGTTTCAGTTGATCATTTTGTGGACAATCTGAAGTCATGTAAGTATAACGAGATTCAATTCGTAAGCGACGTCATGTGAAACAATCAGCATATTGTTACTTAGAGTTTGCAGTAATGACAACGACATATTTTAATAATGTTTTCGAAAATGACAGATACCACCGCGAAATTACTGCAGCGCTTTCGGTCGTTATTACATCGCTGTAGTTTTTCTTTTTTTACTTATTTATTTATTTTTTTTATTTCATTTAATACCATTACCATTGTCTACATGCGTTGCAGTAGGTACCGTTATACTTAGCCGTAAGATATCGGTTCACGAATCAGAAAACGCGCATAAATTATAATATATCGATTTGCTTTTATGATCCAAAAAACAATCACATAAATCGACGGTCCGGTTGAATTCACGCGCGCTGCAATAGTGGTGGTAGTGACGGTCGTCTGCGGAATAGTATACTATTATAATATATTATACGTATACGAAAAAAATTACGTTTCCAATTAAAATAACTACACGTCCGCGACGTGTAAAAGCTACTTGTATAGTTTTTATTTATTTTTTTTCATTCCATCGTATTTAATTCACTATACAAACATTATAACATTCGATTCCGATTACGATAATTTATGCACGTTCTTTTACATACGTTAGAGTTTTTATTTTTTTTCAAACAAATATACGATTTCCAATCAAACCCTCTCGTCATCCCTGCAGCGAACGCTCATGTTTTCGAAGATTTCTATTTATCCTGCTAACGCACCATACTAGATCACAAATAATAATAATAATTAGAGCCCAGATGAAAATGACTTCTGCATTTTTTTTTTTTTTACCAGCAAAGGAGATAACTAAAAACGTGTTATAATTACATACGAATCTAATTTATATATATAACTATGTAGTTTATACAACATATATTTTTTTATTTTTTTGTTTTTATATGTATTTTGTGGTCATTAGAAATCATAAGTTTTAGGGCTTTTTTATAAAAATTGTTTTTCACTAACCAAGGGAAAATCAAAGCTACCTAATTTAAATGTTGTGAACGGCAGCGTAATTATGTATTTTAATAAACAGTAATTATCTACTTAAAAATTAATATGTAATTGCATTAACTTAAATAACGTCATGAGCGTTTTTCCAAATATTTATGTCGTTGACATTTTTAATAATTCGTGTTTTTTGTATCATAAATGCATTTTTTAGAGAATTTTCGTAGGTTTGTTAGGCCATCAACATTCAGTCGCTAAATCAATAACAATAACGTCGGGTATAAAGTTGTAACATTTTAGTCTTATTTATTTATTTTATTTGTGTTTGTCTGGCGTCACGGTAACATATTATGTGTGTGCATGCTGTGTACACGCTTATCGCTACCCAAAGACAAGTTTCCGTATACGGACGTTCATTTTCGTGTTAATTTATTAATATGTTAATTAAATATATACCTACATGCATACTTTATAGATTTTTTTTTTTACTCCATTGAATCGGTACACGGTTCGGTTGTAAACAAAAATCGATTAATTATAATCGATATTTATTGCTGAACGGCGACGAATGTAAGTTTAAAAAAATAGTCACGTTTCTATGTACGAGTATGTAAGAAGATGACATTAACAATATTTTTTTATTTCTTCCCGTCCTGCGGTGAAAGAATATACACTTCCAACCGGAATACATTATTATGTCGCGTGTTGTACACGATGCTCGGAGCCGAAGTTTCTCTAAATATGTCCACGAAAAGTTTTCGGTCTACTGCAGAAATAGTGTATAAATATACCTGCCTACGCCATATACCCGCGCGTACATTGATACTCGTGCACGAGGATCGTGGATATAAGCTAATAGTGTTATGTTTATGTGGCGAAGAAAAAAAAAAATACACACCGTCTTTGAGTGGCGTCAATTTATATTTTTTAATGAATAATAAATGACGATGCTCTTGTACACGTATAATAAGCGAACGGATAAAATAAAATGTATCAGAATTCTAGCAGATCAGGAGTACGTGTGCTGCGCTCATAAACATCTTGACGTTATTTACTGTGAATTTACATGTATTTATTTATAAAACCGCGGTACACCTAGTGGAAAAACATTTTTGCTCAAGATAGTTGCTGTTGGATTCTGCTATACGAAAATGTGCGCATTTTATGCTACGAAGCACTAGCATTCGACATACATTATGGTCATTTAAACTTATAATGGAATATAACTAGCACATTTTAAACATAAACGTAAAAAATGCCCGATGGGTTTTATAGGCCATAAATTCAAACATGTTCTTTATGCATATAAAAACGCAGTGGCTCTTCAAAGTAACCGCGGTAGCTAAATCATGATCAAATTGAATGTACTCGAATCATGAAATACGAATCATTTGCATCGTCTTCTATGATTATTTTATCACGCATGGTGTACCTACTCGTTTTTTGTTTTATCATCTTGCGTAAGCTGCGAGTGCCACTACACTGCCTACCGCCCCTTCCGCTTTCCCGAACACGTAGCTAAGCTTAGGCTCGTTCGTTTCGTTTAAGTTCCTTTCGTACGATAACAAGTTATCAGTACATCATTATTTTATTACTACAAATTAATGACCTAATAATATCTTAATTTTATCGTTTTGCCCATAAATGTGATGAATAGGGCACGGATGTTGTTGCATTTGCAACTTTTCTTCTACTTTTCCAATTCACAGTTAAGTAAGTTTTGTATACGTTTCATGTATATACAAATTTAAATCTAAAAGTTTTAAGTGCAATTTTTTGCAATTTTTAGAATTTTTTCAATTTTATTGCAATTTTTTTGAATTTACTCATTTATACAACTGTTTTAACTATAGTCGAAACTCGACAGTCGTATAAATAATATTATACTTTAATATCTCCAGCTATAAAATTTAATTAGTAGTATAGTATTATATGGTAATAAAGGTGTCTAATCTTTATTTCGATAATATTAAGTTAGTTGATATTCAATACAATACAAAAAAAAATTGTGAAATGTGACTGTTTGTTCTAATTTGTTCTTCAGTCACCTCATGAATTTTGAGCAATCGTTTTCTGTTATTGTTCTATAAATATTCCGAAAATTAAGCCCACAATTCCCACTGTTTTAAAAAAATACATGTGGGAATTCGGTGAAAATGTATTTTCATGTGATGAATCGGTTTTTTTTAGAGTAACTTTTAAAATTTCAAGCGCAATTTTCAGTATTTTTTAGTGCAATACTGCAATCAATTTTACTAGTTTATTAATACTACAACATCCGTGCCCTAGTGGTGAAACGTAAACAAGAGGGTTAACTAAACGTATAGGTAAATAAAAATAAAATTCCAATCCTTTTTACAATTATAAAACCATTCTAAAAGGTGGCAGAATGGCATAAGTTAACAATTTACGGTTGACGTGCGCAGATGACTGATCAATCTTGACCGACCGAATGCCTGAAAAACGATAGGGTTAGTTAGACACGACTCGCTCCGCTCCCTTTGGTACGTGCTGCATGCACTTTTGTCAACCAATTCGAAGCCGATTCCGGCGTCCGGAAACACGCTACTTTCAAGCGGTGAAGCACGTTATAGTTAGGCGTCGAAAAATACAAAAATTACTGTTGCACCGAGTTCCAAAGGTTCTCGGAAAACGCCGTCGTAGAATTGTAAAGCGTCCAAACCCGAACTGTCGCGCCAACGATAATCAGAGCTATATTGTTCATCTCGGACGTGATTCGCCACCGCCATTAAATATCGCGTTGGCCGCGCTTCCCGATCGTGTGATACTAGTCAGAGCATAAAATCGAGAAGCGCGGCAAATTAGCCCCCCTATGTTAGCACCGTGCATGCACGATAATTTTTTTCAAAATTGCCGCTACGGTCGGTCCCCGCGCAACCCGCGACGCACGCACGTGTAATAGAAGACTCGGAACCGGAACTACGCAACTACGGGGGTGTTAGGGGGTGCCTAAGCACTCCTATGTTCCGTGTCGTTGTGGATTAAAAATTTCTATGGCGAATGGCATTGCTCCAGATGGAATATTGATGACATTTGCTAATATCGATGTTAAACATCATTTTAAATTTTATTATAACACATTATAATACAAAAATAAAACGTGTTGGATTTCTCTCTTGAAATTTTCATGAATATAATATTGGTATAATCTAAATATTGGCTATATGTAAGGTTGAGGGGGGGAGTGTGGTTTTATAGTGTAGCACTCTCAATGCAATCATCGAAGGTACGCACGCTTCGCTACTCGGCCGTGGCGGTGAGTTCAAGTCGCAGAGCGCGGTCGTCTCTAAGCAGCGTCGGAGGTAGGTTTTGCGAGGCTTGCGGCAGATCTTTTTCACGGTGCCCTAGAATTTTTTCGTGAGGTCAAAAACATATTTCTTGGGTGCACTGGTAATCGTATGACATATTTTTCTATTTTACATAACTCGTTTCCTACAAAGCGTCAAAACAATATTTTTGTTAATTAACTTGTTATTTTAGGCTTACAAATTATTAAATCTCATAAAAGTCGCAGGGCCTCTAAAATGGTGGGACCCTGGGAAGCTACTCATTCTGCCCTGCCCTTCCGCCGGCCACTTTCTGTTAGAGCCAAGGGGAATGCGATATACGTAACCATACCCGAAGAAGAGGAACGGCTTTTGGAACTCAAATAGGGGGTTATGCATGTCAAAAAGTAAATTAAATTAAATTTTAAAGACCAACCGCTTATACTACAAAAGGAAATTCAGTGGCATAATCCGATGATTAAGTGTAGCTTCATACCTTTAAAAACACGTTGTTTGGGTAAATTATTTGTTGAAAATGTATTACAAAACTTTTGTAATTATTATATTGAAGAAACTGCAGTTGCTTCGTGCTCGTAATTTACAATAGAAATATTAAACTAATGATGTATCACTTTACGTACGGCGGAAGGAAAATTATGGACCGTTGAAAGCCACAGTGTTAAAGATATGAGCGGATGGATCCAATAAAAATCCTGTTGCTGCACCATACAACTTACACCTATGCACTACTGAATGCAACGCGTCAAAATATTCTATAATACGCGTACACTGCGATAGCAGTCGTCTTGATTATTTCCGTACACATATTAACAAATACATACCGTTTTCCAACATTTGTTTTCATATCGAATATTTTATTAATAGTGAAAGGTACGATTTTTTTCTACGGAAAATTTAAGTTCTTTGGCAAGGGGATGCCCCCCCCTTTAAACCGCATCCGCGAAGAAATACGTTGCGCAAGTAACCTATACATCACTGAATATTAATTATTGCAAAAATAGGCATGCGAATAAATTATGTTTTCCCTCGTATACACTACATTGTACCGTTCAAATAGACGTACGTACAGCCCGCTTCGTTTGTGCCGTACACAATATCGCATGTTTACTTTTGCACAAAAGTAAACGAATAAAGAAAAAACCGCAATCAGCGAGATCGGTACCCATATATACCTGTATACGGTAATTGAATTATTTAAGTCAAACGAATGGTATTGTGGGTTAATATATGTACGTAATTTATTTTTCGATCGTCCCGGTTGATCATACGAAGTATTACGACTCAAACGTAGTAAACTATAAATAATTGTGTTTCGAAGTTGCACGGTTCGACGATATATTCAGCTATATTCAGATATATTCAGCTTTCATACATTGCCTTTTCTTCAATTATAATCGAATTGATTTATCACTCGTTTTATGCGAAACCATAACGTAGCTGAACGTCGTTTTCTCCACGTGAAATGATGTGGTTTAACTTTTTTCAAGCAATAATCACGTTCAACGTGAAAACGTTATTACAACAAAATTAACATCGAATTTCACAATCACTGTAGATATTCATTTTACCGTTTACTCGTCACACCGCATACACGAGAATCTTCATATAATAATTAGCTATAAAATAAAGTTAGGTAAAGTTAACTCCTAAGTCGGGTTAGATATAGGGATGGGTAAATGGTATTGCTGTCTTTTAAACTTGAAACCAATACACCATTGCCCTTGATAAAAAAGATTCTGTGTGAAAGAAGTTTGGTGGATTGGCTTATACTTCTGATATGGTTGATATAGTTAAAAAACCTAATTTCTCAATAAGGTAGTTTGATTTTGATTTTTCTAACTTTCGCAACAACATGAAAATGCATCCAAAACTTAGAGAAACCGAAAATTTCAAATGCTTATAAGCAGTATACACTTTAATAATATAATTTTAAACTATGAGATGTCTCTATATATCTAAAATCATTTAATGAGAATTGGTTGAAATATTTGATTTCATCGACATTTCATTTCGTAACTCTCGTAAATCAGTTTTACGAGTTTCCAGAATTTTTTTTTCTAATGTCTGTAAAAAAAAATCATTCAATAAGATCAATGAATAATTTCATGACTCTACGAATTTTTTTTCAAGTTACGATGAAAACAAAAATTCGATTTTGTCGATTACTGTTATGCAGTAAATATTGCCTATTTTTACAACTTTTCGTTAGTTTTTAACAATTACTAAGAAACCCGTTGGAAAATTCGTAAAATGACCGCATTCAAAGTACTAACTAGACAACATTTCTTATTAGTAATCTCTTATGATTGTGATGATCGAAGCAATCATTTTGATCAAAATCGTTTACATAAACACACAAATATACAACACTCATCATGATAATTCTATTATATTCCTCGTTTCACTCAGAATCTAAGAACAGCGTGCGCCTAATAAACTAATAACTTATTAGTTATTAGTAATCGTTATTAGTAATAACATACATTTTTATAGGACTTAAAAAATTGTTGTAAACACATGTATATACAGTTTCACTTCAAACTTCACATGACCTAATAATTATTGTTTTTTTATTTATAAGTATAATTGTTACAATACACCAAATATTTTTACAATGTTAATTTACACTTCATAAATAAGCTTACAAAGTTTAAATCAATTTTAGTTACGTTTATCAGTCTAAGTGGTCTTATTGTGTTTCCAGTAGAATATCCCACTTATTATAATATACAGTGTATTTACGGTTTATGCCCTAGCCCACGCCGAGACTTTGGTTCGGAAATTTCACTTATTATCCACATCTAATATACTAAATATTAAATATTATTATAATGTATGGTACAATTGTGTGTACACGAAGAAATATGTAATTGATTTATCCGTGTTTAGGATCAGGTGCGAGCGGTCGCGTATTGCATGTATATACACTATACGTCTAGAAGAAAACTTTTCTATTACACAGGTATATATAAAAACCGTAAGTTGACGGTTCTTTTTCATTTCGTTCTCTCCAGTCCCCAAGAAAACGTACTTTGTTTGGTTTTAATAATTGAAAACTTTGTAACGGTCCTGAACAAGTTGACTCGCGTTCAACTTTTCAAAGCTTTGAGAAATTTATGAAAATTGTTAGTTTTCAATGTGGGCATCCTACCTTGCTGTGCATTTAATTAATACTTGTATACCATCACGTTATATTCATACGTATTAACGAAATGTTTTTAATCTATTTACGCGAATCGTTGTATCTATACACGCACTATATAATATTATATTATACACATACACAAAAGAGCACGTGTTGTCCCGGAAATTATTTCCGATACGACTGGTATCTTTTAATGAATCTCGATAAACGACTTTTTGAACACACGCATAGTTTATATATATACATATTAAATATATTCATATCGTTTTTGACACTAAAGAGTGCGTTAACGTGTTTGTCGATGAATCCACCTGAATCGCGTCATGTTCGTAAACACACGCACGTTTTTTTTTATCAAACACAACGAGTTCGGAATCGTATTATATTTTATATTATAGTGACGTCATAACCGATTTACCGTTCGAACTGCAAGAAACGCATTGAAAACCGAACACGTGACTATTATATTGTATTGTATTATATTTTACCTAGAAAGGTAAATAATATGATTCGGAGACGTTATAACAACGGCTTAGAAGTATATATTTTACGTACACGATCAATTATTCCGAAAATCTGGATTACTCAACCGTTACCATACACTTATGTATGAATATTATATGATGTTTGCGATATTACCGAGCACCGAGCACCATCATCGCGGACGGAACGTATTATTTATTAAACGGCAAAGTCTTGCGCGCAGTGTATCGATTCCACACGGCTCGGTTTTTCGGAGGGGTTACGTATATGCTATATATTTTATGTGCGTGTGAGTGCGTCCGTCGAAAAATGTTAGTGCCGGTTGCTATACACACACGCGCGCGCACGAACGCGGTCGTAAAACTATATAAACTTGTGGGCATTGTGTGCGGACACGTTTGTCGGCCGTACACAGGCCGGCGCACCACATTTACACGGAAGTGTGGATTTTAATTTAGAAGAGAACGTGCGGCATTGTAGTAGTGCGAGTGTGCGTGTGTTCTTTTTTCCCCGGAAATGTGTCGATTTGCCGGACGTACTCGGACTCAAAGGGTTGACCTCGTCCGTGGGAGTGTCTGAACCGCGATTCATGCCGAAAACACGAATAATGGATTCGAGATGTACCTACCAACATGTACATTTATAGGTGTACTATCCGTGTGCACGCCGTGCACGGGAAAAGGAATGAAGAGCGGTGTGCGGATCGACACGAGGAGGATCACCCGCGTGGTCGGAAGGAAAAAAAAAAATCCGAAATAATAGAAAAGAATATACAAACCATTGTGTGTGCCTGTAAACGCGATTCTATATGACACGGTCGATTATATTTCCCGGTGCACATCGGGTATGTGCGCTTCACGGACATCGTTTCCCGAGCACGTCACGTCTGCCTCCGATACTTAAAATGTAATACAAATCATATCTATGTATAGACGTATATATATATATAATGTATGCGTGTACGCGTTACGTCCGTGATCTGTTTAATTCCGTATTTATTTCTCTCCGTACCTACGCGCACTTACACATTTTCTACTTGTTTCATTTTTCCTTTTCGTCTCCATTCTCCAATCTCGAACAGGGGAAGTCGTCACGGCATACTTGCGCGCGCTAGAAGGTGACGGTCATCTTATTCCATATCGTCTCTTGTCCGACAACGGTGTACCCGATGGTCTCGTCTAGATCACCTGTGAAACCGAAGACGACGGCGCACAGTCAACGATAAACGACAAACATTTTGTGATATTTTTTCCGTATTATTGTTATTGGAAAAATAACCGAGCGGGGCTTGCGCGAACAGTTTCTCGCGGACGAATGATAATATGTTTTGAGAGTAAATCGGTCGATTGACGGAGACGAGCGCGCGCGCGTCCAAGTTGTTTTTGACAAGACGTTTTTTCACCCTTGATTCACGCCCACCATTTCTGTTTATTATTATTTTAATTTTTTTCGCGCATCACTCCTGTCCGGGGAAAACGCTGCGACACGCGTTTAGTTGTAATAGTATTCCTCGCGAGGCGTTGCGAGCCTCCCCTCTCCGCACCCGCGTGATCTGCAACTCTTCGCGTGTTCCATTAACTTTTCTCATTAAACATCCTTCGGTGGA
Source organism: Sipha maydis (assembly GCA_034509805.1). Taxonomy (NCBI): domain Eukaryota; kingdom Metazoa; phylum Arthropoda; class Insecta; order Hemiptera; family Aphididae; genus Sipha; species Sipha maydis. The sequence continues at coordinate 729,670 of JASXSY010000032.1, read as the reverse complement.
CGACGACGATTGACACGACGGAAATTCATATTTTTTCGTACACTCCCATACACACACACACACATACACAGACTCGGACAATTTTGTCGTATCTGCTTCTAAACCAGTCGCATTACGTTCGCAACCCTGCACCTCTTGCTCATACTATGCAATTTAGTTCATTAGCTCGTTCGCAACGTATTTCTTGCGCGAACTACGCATCCACTGTAGTCCTGAAACTAAGAATGTCTAAAAGCCGTCCTGATGCGCGGCATATGATACAGTGGTTGAAAGAAAAAAAAAATCCTGCGCAAACAAACGCGCGACCACGGAATCACGCCTTGACTGCCTGCCTGCCACCGACCGACTGAACAGCGCATACATTATAATATACGTACATACATGTATGTATTATTATACGCTCAATCAGAGAAAGGAAAAAAAATGTATACACCCAAATCGACCGCGGCACTGCCGCCGTCAGATCTGTTAACACTTTCGTACATTATAAGCAGCAACGAGTTTGTCGATTTTTCTATATACGTGCGTACGTTGACGCTGTCAAGGACGAACGTTAATTATAAATGCTGCGATGATTTTCCGTCCTTAATTATATAAATAATGTAATACATGACTAAAATCGATAATTTTAATGAAATATCCGCTGTACAGAGTTACGTCTGCCATCGTATAATAATCATCCGCATTATTATTAATACTCGTAACTTTAAATAATCGTGGATAGGAGTATACACATATTCTTTTATAGGTTTATGGCCGCCGTCCTAGACGTTATATTATGATCTCGGTAACTAAAAACCGCTCAACATGTTACTGTTGAAAGACGAATCACTATTCGCATTTATACGACTTTAAAACACACGTGGATACAATTTTAGTTCCCATTGCTGTTATAGTTGTATGTACACGCATACAATTATACACCATTATTTTTTTTTTTTAATTTCAAATGAACAATCTGTACGTATATAATGCACGAGAAACTGAGAGCGTACCCATTAGCGACACTTCACTTCACTTGATTAATGTATTATGTATTGGGTTTTTGTTTTTATTTGTTTTACATTTTCGAATTTGTCTGTTTAGAATTGCATAGTATTATATTTTTAACGGGTCACCACAACAATTTATACACATAAATTAAAAAATTCGAATAATATTATTTACACATATTGTATACAATATGTAAATATAGAACTTCTAATTGCCTTGATGTAATGTCTACGATAAAAGCGAAAAAAAAATAGAATTATTTATACACAGGTATTAGTACCGTTGACGGTAGTATAATTTCTTGAATTTTTAATAACTGACGATGTCGTTTTAATTTTTATTTCGTCGACAACATATCACCGGCATACGTAACGATTCGGTTTTCTATGTGTTTCACGGCGTGCGTCCCATAATAACATCACGTACTACGAGCGCGCTTATCGGCCAACAAGACTATAATAATTATTTACACCCGAGCTTACGCGAAAAAAATATTTACTTTAGAAGTTACTTTTAATTTTAATTTTATTTCGATAATCACACTTCGGTAAACGCGTTCCGTGTACAACGGAGCTGGGTATCGAGCACTCTGCGAGAACGACGATATTCTCACATTGTTTCCCGCAAACGGATCGAAACATGCAAAATGTTCGTACTCGTATAGTGCACCTTTAGAACGTAATGCACACGCGGGATTCAACGCGCTTCGGAGAGAGTTCTGGTAGAAACTAAAGCGATTATTTCTAGGAGATCGAAGAACACTTCGAGAACTCGACCACTGCGTAATTATAACACGCTCGTTTGTTGCATCGTCGTGGTTGACCACGAATAAAAGCACGGCAGACAGATACAATATACTGTGCACGATTCAAACTATGTGATTGAAAAAATTAAAAAATATAAAAAAAATCATTTTGACTTGATAGATAATACGCGTCGGAGTCATAACACCACTTATGACAATCACGAGAGAACACATACGCGCGCACAGAACATTGGTAATTATATTACGTAGGTAATTCTTCACATCACAGCGAGCACGTTGCATGTTCATATGTAAATACGTATCATTATATAAGATATAACCTATATTGGGAATAATCTAAACAAACATAATACGTATATATGTATATGATACTCTTTGATCTAATCTCTTTTCGCAAAAGTCAATCCATTACGGTTTAAAGCATCAAGCGTTGCGTTACGTATTCGAAAACGTTTTTCTCATTATTAAACGATTTTTATAGCTCACGCGCGCGCACGCACGTTAGTGCTTCAATCGTATTACTATTTATTTTTATTGCGTTCCATCTCGTAAAATTAAATACACCTACCCAATACTACCAAACATAATATATACGTAATAAAATGTAAATTCTCAATAATTTAACTTTTACAATTTAAATATTCGGTTTATCTAAATAAATATCCCATAGCTCTGAGCAACAACGCATACGGTTGTGTGTAGTTAATTAATACGTCGTCGCGGTCGTCGTTAGATAACAGTCCGGGCCGTGCGGCTCGCGCGGAGCGAGTTGTACTAAATTATTGGTGTCATTGATGGGCGCTCAAGAAACCAGTTCTCGTAACATTTGACTGGTCACAATGAACCGGGACGAAACTGAAGAGGACACACGGTTTTTTAAAAATAATCCCGGAGGCATTGAATTTTAATTGAAACTTGTCAATCAGTCGCGCGTTACACATTATGCATACATGCATATGAATGTACATTAAATGTACAGACATGTGCGATGTGAAAGACACGTTTGAAAAAGTACAACTACACTTCCACCCGGGGAAATGCGATGATAATGACGAAGATGACGATGATGACGATGATAATAACAATATTTGTACTCGTCTATATTGAGTTTTTATTAAAATTAAAACGTACTTAAACACGATGCACGCGGCCTCTGGACTAACATTATCTCCTCGTGTGCATACGTATAAAAGTAATATCAAAGAATATCGTTTCGACGCGTACATCGTGACACAGGACCGCTATGCACGCACGGCGTATGCATGACATGCGCTCGTCAAAACAAATATACACGCGCATTACAATGTTATATACGTGCACACGGCTCGTTGTCGGCAATAAATTAAAAATTATAAATATTTATTAAAAAACGCGTGTACCGATGACCCGATGATTGCGGACGCCATTATTCATTAAGTGCGGCCGCGACGTGGCACTCCGCGAGGTCGATAGAGGAACGATTATAATGATTATTATCAACGTGTTGTGATGATCGCTACTGCTGCAGGTAGCGTGCACGCACTTTATTTCGGTTTATTTATCGTTAACGTCATTAGCAATAATGATAACGATAATGATTGTGGATAGCGCGTTACAATACGTCTGCAGTCTGCGAAAACGTCAGCGAATTAATCCTGCGCGCACCGCTGAAAAGGACGTACATCCCTCGGGCGTCTCACTCGGAAACGTAACGCTCATCGGTAAACATAGGAAATCGGTGTCACGCAGAATCCATTTGAGGGTTGTCAATTTTTTATCGTACGAGTGTGAGGAACTTTACCCACGATTTAATACGTGACCGCGTTATATCCGTCGTCCGTTTTTTCGGTGAATCGCATTCTTCCACGAGCCCGCGAAACAAATTATCAGACCAATATATTTTGTATATTATGATGTAAACGACCGTACACGGTAATATTTCTCCTGGCACTAGTGAGCGCTTGCCGACAACACGTCATCGTTTTTAAATCCGACCGCAGGCAAGTGTAAATACACGCGAAACCATATAATCAACCGTGTACGAGACGTATTTAGCACCGCGAACGTGCCGAGCGCTACGCGTACCCGTATGTAATCAGCTTTCCCCTGGCGAAGACTTTTTTTTTATTCGTTTGTTTGTACTTGAAGATTCCATGTATGTACAATTTAATCAACTCACTTCGGTCCCAAACCTTACCGGGTACATCCAAACGACTTTGAAATGACCCGGACCAATATTCGGCAGACCCAACGAGCTTATCTCGAAACCTCATTGGGTCCTTTCATCCGGCCTCAAGTACCTCAAACACACACGTGCACGTGGAAACAGGATTTAATGTTGCATAAAAAAAAACTTTTATAGCTATTGCGATGTATTACTAATATTTAGTGCTAGTTATTGTTCGTTAAAAAACTGTATCTCGAAACCGTCGACTAATGTCGACCACATGTGATAATCGATAGTTATAAAATAATGATACTATAAAACGGTATACGAATAGGGTAACTAATAGGGTAATTATTAACGTGAGCGATTATTTCGACCAAACAGTTCCAGTGTTCCAGTGAACTTTTCGAATAAATGTTGAACACGACGCATTTCAAACGCTATGAGAGGTAGACGAACTTTCACGTCTCCTCCCCCCTCTCCTACCACCAAACACACACAAACGCGCGCACGCACTTTAATCCGTACGGAAGACGTGAAGAAGATACATTGTTGTAGGAGACGTCGTCGCCCGGTCGGCATAGGCGTGCAACGTTGAATACGTCACAGCGGTCGGCTGCAAAGGTCACACAGCCGACTCAAAGTTCAAGCAGGTCGATCCGTCGGGATCCTGCGATGTACTCGGACGCTCACATCCGACCGGTCGGCAACGACAGCGACGCAACGGAGCGTCACACGTCGATTTTTGATTAGTTATTTTGACACCGTTGACCCACCCAAGCCGCCGATCCTGCCGACCCGCCGTCACTCCTCACGTGCACGTAGTACGTGGCTCTTCCACCGATTCTCCGACTCTATGCATCGGCTGCAACGCGCGTGGGCCCGTCTGGATGGTAGACTGCACGTGAAAAACAATCGTGTTCGATGGCGAATAAGAAAATGTTCGTCATCACTATTAATATTATTATTGTAATTATTATACGCGTAGAAATAACAGCAATTAATGCTAAAATATCCAATCGAAATATCCGTAAAACATCTAATTGTATCATTACTTCATGAGCGTGTAACAGCTGATACATTTATTGGAACGCGCGGATAACCCACGGAAAAAGGAAAAAGAAAATCGTTTGGATACGTGCGCACGTCTTGACCGTCGGTCGTCGGTCGTCGTCGTCGTGCCCGCAGTGCTATTACCGCGTTGTTTTTTCTCTTCATTCTCTTTATTTTAAGGATCTCATTTCAGACGAGTAACGATAATAACAGGTCACTGACGGGATAATATCCTCGAGTCTACTAGACCGCGTGAGCGCGAGCGCGTGCGTGCGCGCGTATACGATACATACCTTGTTAGCGCACCGCCCACAGCCGGTCAGGATTTTTAGGCCACACGTCGCCGTCTTGTTACTTTTTTCTTCTTTTTTTTTTTCCTACACGCTCGCGTACCTACGTGTATATATAATAATGATTCCTTGCCCAGGTTAAGCCTCATCACATGCTTAAATTGGTAAAGGTTTTTGGTTTGTTTTTTACTTCTTCTTCTTCTTAATAATATTTTTTCTCCGTTTACGCGAGCGCTCCGTACGCGCACCGAAGGACACGATTCGAATTCAATAACCGATTACTGTTGATTGAGTCGGCGCGTATTTTTGTACGCGTATGCATGCGTACACAAACAATAATAATAATAATAATAATACCGCAAGCACACGATGGTCACTTGGACGGCGCACGATATTATTATATCATTATAATAACACAATATTGTACCGCGGCGCGCGCGCGCGCACCACTTTACCCTTGTCGTCGTCGTCATCGTCGCGAACACACCGCAATTGAAATCGATTCGAAATCGTGTACGATTTTATCATTGTCCCCGTCGTTATTACCATATAGTAGTATAGTATACGTACACGATAATATGCAAACGAACGTCCGTTTTGTATGATCCACGTGCAATGCTTCATCGTAAAATATCATTTACGTGTACAATACGCACGTTAAGTATATCTAATAATACTATATTATGTATACATGCGCGCGCACGTAGGTCTACACGTAGTATGAATGTAGTATGCGTATGAGTGTACGACGAAAAAAATGACAGGTTACTGTTCACGGCCATTTAAACGTGTGGAATTATACCACGAAAATACTTCAATGGAACGATAATTGTACATTTCAGTATTGTTGTACGCCGGTTTTACAATGCTTAAGCGATTTTGTTTTAGAAATTCGGGGCTTCAAAGGAATTTCAGACTAGGTCCACTGATAAAATGACAGTTTAAGAACATAATATTATGTGTATCGAAAATAGATATTAAATTCTGACTTAAATTATCACTTTAGTACCGTCTTAGATTTGAAATTATCACAATTTAATTATTTACAGTTCCGAAGTTGAAATATAAAATCCTGTACGTAACAGATCTTATTCGATTTTCGTAAATTCTACTCATCCGGAATGATGATTTTTGTTTTCCCTCATTTATAAATCGTTTTCCAACTTCTTGAATTGTTGGGATCCAATATTTTTTCAATAATTTCTCAGAGTAAGATGAAGTTCTGTTAGAATGATAAATGTTTCTTTTTTAATTATATGTACTTCTACGTCATCACCGCCTCAAATACCTATACATTATTTTTTAAATGTTCATTAAATATTCTTAACTTTAAATACAAGGATAATTTCTCCATGAGCGTTTGACGCCTATTAAATTATTTAAAACAAATCTGCCATCATTATTAAAACTAATTAACTAATAGTTCATACCTTAATTTGAATATTAATGAAGAACGAACACGCGAACTATAATAAACGGAACACGTGTGTATAAAAGTAAAGACATGTATAACGACGGAATCAGAATAAAAAATTTACATGATGTAAGAAAACAGTAAATTTTCAAAACCTCTACAACAGATTAATAAAAACAATAATCGTGTTATTGGAATGTTGATATTAATAAAATTAAAATTATCTATGAAACTCTTTTGTTTTCCACGGGTATTTGTCGACCCTGATGGTCAATTCGTCTCATAGAAAGAGCGCAGTTTACGATTTCTCTTTTTATGGTCAACAGTATTGTACGATCAGTCAAATGTAAATTGTTTTCATTAAAACAATTATTAAACCAACGTTAGGATCGACAAAAATAATGTATGTAGCTCATACAAGGGCGTATTCAGCTCTTCTTTCAGAGGGGGGGGGGGGGGCGAAATTTGAACTCAAATCATAGGTTCTTTTCGACAGTGTACAGATTATAAATAAATTGGCGGATTAAAATTTTTCGATCGTTTCGCTTGCTTAAACTTCTAATTTTTACCCACTTTAATAACCCATAACATTAATTATTGTAAATACATTCAACAATGTCCGGGGGGGGGGGCAATCGCCCCTATCGCCCCCTCCTTGTATACGCCCCTGAGCTCATATGACATTATAATATAATTATTGTATTACAACTTATCTCCAACACTTCATCGGAGATGTTAATATTGCCACACGTAAGTGATACCCTGTATACGTATTTTTAGAAGTTGATCATCAACTATTGTTCGAGAATTCTAATCAAAATAATATTGTAAAAATAAACGCGCGCAATGTCGAAAGTTCCCCCCCCCCCCAACCATACCGCCGCCGTGATGTATTGAATTATTATGCATACATTTACGATATATAGTATATACTATGTGCAGTCCGACTGGAAACATCGCACCTATAATAATATGTGATTGAGTAAGTTTTTTTTTTTGCTCCGTACGGACGGGATACGGTTTTTTTGTTTTTCCGACGCGCTTAATAGCCTCCCGAAAACTCGTATCAAATAAAGTATTATTTTTATGTAAATTGTTCTGCTGTGTAAATTCGTCGTCACCGGGCCATCGTTTGCATAAAATTAGACGACTTTATGGACACTTATTCGAACCGTTTACAAAAAAAAAGAAAATTAATTTGATTTAAAAACCATAAAATCAACAACCCGAATGTTATGTGAAACATATACATAATATACATAAACAGTAATATACGACGGTCCACAATGTTGCGCAGTTAAATTAAAAAAAAATAAATAAATTTATAATGACATTATTATTACTGTATAATGTATAAATATGTTTATTATAATGTACCGGAATTTATAGAATAGAATATTCACATTACCGATGTTATTTTTTAATTATTAATTGGACTTATGGCGTATTATAAAAGTCGTTATTATTAAGTCTCACGATATCGCGCTACAATATACGCGTAAACTATATAATGTTCTTCATCAATAAGCGCACGGTACCATGAGGTAACACATTATATGAATGTAGTTTACATGACTATAATTATAGAAAAATTTTTCACCGGTGTTATGCGTCGGTAGAACCTTCAACTGCCTACAAAGGATAGCATTGGGAAAGGTTTGAAATGTAAAAGTCGATTGTTATACATAGTTTTTAAATAAATCAGCCGACATGTTATATGATACAAGTGCGTAAAGCATAAGAATTTGTATGATAAATTACAAAGACAGTTATAAGTCTGAAAACACAATCGGTTAGCTCATATTCTGTTACAACAGTATAATAATCGTTTCAAATAAATAATTCGAAATGATTCGCATTGATTAATAATCCAATAGCACATATTAATGCAAGAAAATGTATTCACAGGTGAGTGTGTGTGTGTGGAGAAGGGGAAGGGAGATGTACGCCACGTACGGACTGCCCCACCGAACACCTATCACTCATCACACATTTTAGCACCGTCCGATTTCATTATATTTTTTCTCTTCTAACCTCATCAGTGTGCATTGTTAATAAGAAAATAGTCGGCAACTCGGATGTGTGTTGTTTTTAATCGAAACTGTCGGTTTTGTTACAGCAGTTTTGTGGACAGATGTCTGCCAAGGGCTTACCGGCATGTATCATTATTAAGCCATTAATATATGTATCTGCTTACTCGCGCGTATATACTACATATATATTTGTACTATGTATATATATATATATATATACAGTATATTGTATAATATGTGTATAATATGATGTGTGTAATAGCACTCGCGCATAATGGTATAGCATTACAACCGGGTAATAATAACGGCAACTCAATTGAAAAGCCCACCAAGAAGTGTACCGTGTACGTGTAAGTAATGTCTACATTTTGAAAAATTAAAAAATTTTAAAAAAAAATAAAACCACTAACGAAGGGTAGATTAGTATTAACGCTTGTGCGGCGGCCAACGAGTAACGCCGAGTCGTATTGAATCCATCTGCACACGCAGTTGGCGTCTGAGGACATGGGATGCGTATTTATACGTAGGCCGGTGTGTGTTATAGGTGTTATTCTGTTTCGAGCATTATAATACGTTAGTATTGATACTTAACGGTGAAACTCGATCGACCGAAATCGACGCATCGGTCATGATGCAGTTTTACGAGTATGCGAACTTCATAGTACGTGTTGAGAAAATTTCTGAAAAACGATCAAGGAACGGATCACCGCCCTTGCTCGGTTTGGACAAGGGGAGGGGAGTAGAAACAATATTTACTGTGTGGACAAACGCACGGCGGTGGGTACATCAGTTCAAGGCTACGAGTCAATTTCTAATCACCATAACGCGGGTGGTCATAGTAATATTATATATTATATCCATTGCGGACGTAACTCGTTATTTCAAATAATTAAACTACCTACTAATTCAAACATAACCTCGACCCTAAAATTATCTGCTGGTTAAAAACACCCAGAACGTAAATACCATGTACTTAGGTACGTCGTGTTTGTTTTTTATTTTTAAAATTGGTCCTATATCTTCATGTGTTTTTCGGCCTCATTTAATAAAACGTTACCATACTTTTGGTATACGTACTAATATATATATATATATATATGTTAGTTATTTGCCGCAGTCCCTTTGGCGCGACGAAAACATTTCTATTTGTTCCCAGGAGAGTATACAATGAAACGTGTTCGTGTTACTACGTAGGTATTTAGACAATAATTAATTTTAAACGTCGTCGTCGGACGACGACAACGACGACGACGGTAACGCGATTCTTGAGTATATTTATTATATGTTCGTTATACTGAATTTTATTATTATTATTTTATTTTATTTTATTTTTTCAGGAATTTATAACGCCGTAAAAATCAACGAACAGTGTAATTTCGAATGGCGCCGGGATTCTTACTCACGCGCGCTCGTGCGCGTGTGTGTGTATGGAAAAAAAACGTTATGCAAAACAACGTCAGACGGGAAAACGTTCTAAAGGGTTTCTTTTTCTTTCTTTTTTTTTTATTCCAAATCGCGAGACATTATGTGAACACGGAAATTATTGGTTTGGCTGCTTTCCAGACGGGTTCTCGCAGTATACTGTTAGGTATATGTAGTACGCTTCCGAACTTCAATTTTTTTTTTTTACTTTTTCGTTTTATATACCTACAAGTTAAAGGAGGTGCTAAAAATTTACGACTGTTTACTGCGGGCAGCGGTTTTTGGATTTTTTTATTTGTATTATATTTATTACCAAACCAAACCGTATCGACAACATATACAATGTATATGTATATTATACCTATATTCATACTCAAAAGAAAAAAATTCGATCACTTGGAACCGCTTAGGAAACAGTGCGTAGAAGAGAGAGAAGCAGATGTGGAAGCTCAAAAATGTTCATCTCGTATTTTAGTCAACTTATGCTCCGCATTGCATTATTATCATCATCATCATCATCATCATCATTATTATTATTAGTACTGTTATATAAATATTATACTTAACGAATATGCGTGAAATACCGTCGACATATTTTGCCGTTTGAGCAAACTTTCAAAAGAGCTCATCGATGATTTTCATCGGAAACTTTCCTTACGCTCATCGCTCGTGTAAATACTTTTTCAAGTTTTCGTGATTTATACATAATTTTAAGTGAAAGAGGTAGGTTATACATGGGTATATACGAATACGTATATGTACATAACTAGCATGTACTACATGCATATCTTGTAAAGTCATTGTTTATCACGGGCGGAACATTTTCTGTCGAAAGTTCACGATTTTGGACTGTATATTATATAGTACAATATTTTATGTATACAGCGCCGGAAGAAATCGCAAAGAATTCGAAACGTTTATGGTGTAAGTATTGTGTTATGTACACGTCACGTTATAAATATAATCACCAACGGCATCGATGGCAATTATTCCGATTTTAAATAGTTTAATGTATACGATTAGGTTTAACCTCAAAAATATCATAAAGGATAAAAATGTTGCGATGTTTGGTAATTATTATTTTTATACTAACTTGTTTTAATATTTGCAATCGGTATAATATTACCCAAGGCAAAAAGTGCGTTTGCCCGTAGTACGAATATGTAAATATGAAATATAAATCAAACGTGTATGTTTACAGCTCTTACTAATACTTAAAACACACAAGTGATTATTATTATTTATTAACGTTTTAATATTTTTGTCAGTAATAATACGCTTTCAATGCATCACTCATGACGTTTAATATTAGGTTAAACAAATTGAAGTAGGTAGATTCATCAATTTCGATTTTATAATTACTCAAATTGTAATTTTAATTCGATAAATAAATTTAAAAAAAACACCGTTCGCTTAGCCCACTACGTGCAAACAATGTATTGTAAATAAACCTGAATAATAACGTATAAATATATATATATATAAGTGTATGTGTGTGCGTGTGTATGTATGGTGGGATTGGACGAACCTGAAGAATAAATGAGCAAACAATGTCTATTAAATTTCTTCCGTCGATGGTCGGCCAATGAAATTATATTAATTCAAACAAACGTTTTAAATTCTAAACGAATGTGTTTAGAGAAATGTACCTATTGGTTTCATAACGCTTTCTTGCACGTTTTTCCGCGAACACTTTTTCAAGTACATAGTTAAAATGTCGACAACTTTTTTTGTGGGAAATTGAACTCGAAAGAAACGAAAGTTGGACGTATACACTTTTACGATTTTTTCCTCTGTAGTTTCACCGAGCGTAAGAAAAATCTGGAAAACACGTCGACTTTCTTCTGGCAAGTGCATCAAATTCTTTTGAAAAAAATGTACAAAAAATTATTTCAAAACATTTCCTTTTTTTCCGCTCAATATTATATTTCTCGCACTCACTAAAACTTCACGGAAAATATATTTCTGAATCTCAGACGCTTTGAATGTCTCCGATGAATAATTTTTTTCCTCCCACGCTGCATTTAGTGCAAATCTAATTCATTACATTTTATGAATAGCATTATAACAATACGCCGAACGTCTATCAGAATCGTTTAACGAGCGTGATTGCGTTTAACATTGAATTATATTTGAAGGCATGCCGTCCTGTTGGCACTTTCAGACCCAGTTGCAGTTTCTTACCGGATTACTATTTTTCGTATATTTGTAAATATATCATATACACATCGTATACATAGATAAGAATATTGTCCGAAGCGTCGCAGTGACTTGTTCCCAAAATGTTGGTGCTTGTTTTGGACTCCAGAACAGTGTCCGTTAAATATATATATTACATGTAGTAGTAGTATTTTTGGACTCTAGGACCGTTTAAGTTCATTAACAGAACAATTCATGGCTCGCATGAATAAAATACACATGTTTATTTTACAAAAATGTAATTCAAAATATTTATTGTGATTTTAGCTTGGTAAAATGAAGACATAATCCATGTATGCGGAATTAAACGTATAGTGACATACCGTATGGGATAAATAGAAAAGTAGAAAAGTTTATTACGGTTTTTCATAACATTTTCTTCAAAACGCTCCAATTACGCTAAAACGATAACTGTGTTACACTATCGTCCCCTAACTTAATCAGTTTTTGATAGAAATGCATCTTATTGTCAGTCGTCGAGTTGTCAAATGACCCCATTGACCGGTGCGGTGAAACCAATAGACGAACGAGTCCAATAAGCGGCAACCACTGTGCTGCGTATCCCGTACAATAATCCAATATTATTCCGTACGTTCTACACACATTATATTTGCCGGTATTGTGTATGCAAAATCGACGAACACGATGTTATTGTCGTTCTTAACACACGCATTGCTGCAATGCCTTCATTATTATTACCATGTATCATTGGTACAAAAATCTCAGATAAAGAAAACATATCGCACACGGCAGACACACACGCGCAATGTACCTACACGACGTTGCCCGCACACAAGATGAATCATAAATGTCGTCGTACTCGGCTTCGCCGTGACCGCTCTTTTTTCCGGGCTCTTCTTCTCCGTCGCGGAGCGAATGCGTAACGTCATGTTATCACACATAATGAAATATAAATCGTATACGCGTACGGGTACAATGCACACAACAATTTTTCGCAGACCGATCACGTGCGTTCGACGGTGGCAAAATTAAATGTATTGACTATTGAAAAAACCACCGCGACCAATTTACCGTCGGAACGAACGAACGTCGATAGCGGTCGATCATCTACGTTGTTTTCATTTTTGAATTTAAAAGGCATATTGTCCGAGTGCTCCTGACCACGGAACGTGTGAACGTAAGTTGCGTCCCATTCTACCTTTTTGATGTAAGTTCCATCCCGATTATTTTTTATTTTTTTTTTTTGTAAATGTAAATTGCGTCCCGTGTTATATGGCATATATATGTGTATATTATACAGGTATGTTTTGACTTGTTGAATTTTTCGTTTGAAAAGTTGGTTTCTGACATGTAAATCCTCCTTCCTTCGTTTAAGTTCCTAAAGTCGCCCCTGATAAGCTGAATTATGCATAAAAACCGGATGAAAAAAACAACTCTGATGAATATAACATCAAATATGAAAGTAACACGATACACTGCAAAGCTTTTCATTTTGCAATGGTCGCTTCACGCGAGGTCTACGGCCATCGTGTCTTGTACACGGACGATAATATAATAATGGACCGAACGATAGAGTCCCGGGCCTGCGTTTTGGAGCTCCGAACATCCTCAGACTTGGAGTGTCATCAGCGACGACGGGCGAATTGTTTCTAGCCACACCGGGAACAATGCATTGTATTGTTCTGGCGACTGGTCAACGATTTCCTATAGTATTATAATGTATAGATGGTACTCTTCTGTGACGATCGTACGGCACCCGTGTCGAAATCGGATAGCCCCAGAAGAAAAATAAGAATACGTAAGAATACGTCGTGTTAAAACATCTAACCGTAACACCGACGAAATGTATACAGGATTAAAACGTTAATGAATAATTATTGAATCATAATCATAAAAATACAATACACAACTCTACGATAATACAGTATTAAGAAAATCAATTGAAATGGAATTAACAATACTACTGTTGTTTCGCTGTGACCTAAATCGAAGGAAATTGATAGCCGTAACTGCACCAGTCACATGCGGTTTCCCTTACGGTTAAGTTATTAAAAAATAATTACTAACAATGCAATTTAGAATGACAAATTACATTAACACGATTATATAATATTATAATCCTCATCGGGCAGAATGTTCTTTTGTGTAATAAATTTCATTACGAAATATTTTTATAAGAAGAAAAAACCTATGGGCGTGTGGTGGGGACATTTTTTTATATACCCTATAGTCGGTCGACGGGACGTTGTTAAGAAAGAAAAACATTTAGTGTGCCGCCACCAATTAGACAGATTCAATGTTTAACACGATTTTAATCGCTTAATAACAAACGTTGGACATAGGACAACGATAACGACGACGGTGGACCAACGGTGCTCCATGAAGAAACTCATTATCGTCGTCGTATTATTACCGATATACAGTTAGAGAACGATGAGAAATAGGAAAAAGGCATTAAAAGTGCAATGTCGCGTTATTGATTTTGCGGATACGCGCGATCTCGATTTCCGACGCGCATGGTTGTCGTTTTAAATTTGATTTTTAACAACAAAATAGTATCGCCGAGTCCAGACGACTTAATGATTTTACAGAAAACCATAAGATTAATAATACACTCGAGCGAAACTGTTTCGCGAAATCGTTTTGGTGATTTAACAACTGGTCTCGCGTGATGAGAACTGTGCGTGCGCGTTTTCTTGGTATACATCGTCTTTCAAAAAAATCGGTACGTCCCCGCATGTGGATAACATACAATACGCGCTTACTGTGTTCGTTTGGAGAATAAAGATAAAAAAAAGGAAAGAAGAAAAAAAAAGTACAATAGGTTTCGGCGTATACTGCTGCTGTAGCACTCAACCGATAATTACAATGCCTAACCGATTGTATTGTACCTAAATATTTTCTACGTAAAACGTTATACGTTTTATCGATAATTACTATTCCCGTGCGTATGCAATTACCCATTTCCCATTGAAATTCTATTACTTATTCTTTGTCCGTTTATCATTATTATTGTAATTATTTTTAGTTTCATCGATTTTCATTTTATTGTACTGCACACAAGATAATATTCCACGCGCGTTTCAATGGCAAACGGCGTATTAATTATTCAATCCGTTATCACAGCGTACAGCAGTTTATTAAGTACACCTTTACGAACAACTCGATTTCCACTTACTACACATTCAATTATTAAAACGAACAGCTTCGCATGTCTCGTGCGTTTTTGTTTTATCTATGATGAGCGAGAGAACGATTCGAAAAAAAATGACTATATGATGATATAATGCGTGCACTCGCAGTAATAATATACGACGGAACCGTCGACGTACGCTAAAGCTCGTGTATACAGACCTTCGGCTGCGTCGGAGTGCATTTTTCAAGTTGTTGAAATATCAGCGGTGCCTATTGGATTTTCAGGTCATGGATAATTTTTGAAACACCGCTCTCCCGTTCATGAGTTTTCTTTCGCCATTTGGTTAGACTTTGGCCTTTTTTAATTTTAAACGCAAACATACGGTACATCGTACTGTATATTAGTTGTATTGCATTGGTTCTGGAATTATATTCGAACATACTTCTTTGTAACATACTCTAACGAGCGGTAAAATGTATGGATTTGTTCGCAAGGAGAATTACGTTTCGAATGCCGTACCGGCAATTGTAACGGGATTAATTTCGTCCGTACGGAAATCCTGCACTCCGTCCCGATGAATATTGCACAATATAATATTACCATTACTATACGCGTGCATCTTACTCAATGTAAACTAGTACGCGTAATTCGCCGGGTTGCTCGAAATGAATTATCATTTTCCGAGTGCCTCTCCAACTTGTGCATACGATACGTTTCTTTCAAAATACGATTATAAAATATTATGATCGGGCATGCGCGTTTTCGCGATTACGCAATTCAGAGTCTTTCAATTGTGTTTGGAAGTTCTGAGAAAAATAAAAGAACAAGAAAAGATTATTTGTTAATTTCGATAAATGTTATCAAAATCATCCTCGAACATCATATAGTTTTTATTATTTAGTAATGGATAAAAAACGTTACACTATTATATCAACCGAGGTATTTTGGATTCCATTAGGTCGTCTCGCTATCGCTACAATAATAATATTATCGAATGTATATATATATATATATATATTTAAAAAACGCTTAACCCCTCCTCATTGTATTATTAATGTATATATCAGCGGTTCTCAAACTGTGAGGCGTGCCTTGGGAATTACCTTACCATATATTTATTTTTAGGTCGACAATAATTTGCTTATATTTAAATTACAAAATGTTATTTTATTCAATTTATTGGTTACTCTACGATTGAAAATAGACCAATAATCTGTTATAGCCAAGCCTGGATTACAGGGAGAGGTTGGAGGGGACCACATCCCTAGTGCCCACGTACATAAGGGCTCACAGTCTTCTCGGCATAAAATTACATCGAGTGATAATTTTTACTTTTTAAAATAACTACAAGAATATTTTGCCATTTATTTTTTTCTCATTTGAACTAACATTCATTGAGGCACCCACCTACCATGTTTACCATCATGAGCATGGTATGTGGGACACATGGCCACGTTTGTGTAATTTGTTTAAATTCTTTTTAATACGTATTTTTATAATTTTAAAGAATTGTTTTCATTGGTAGGGCTGACAGCTATGTATTGGGCCATAGACCCCTAAAAATCTTAATCCGAGTTTGGTCATAGCAGTGGTTCCCAAACTAATGTGAAACTACAGGCCACTAGATAAGACTTGAATAGCACTATTAATGTACTCGAAAAATTAAAGAGTTACACGTACACGGAACATTGGCACACGGACATGTCTGGCACGATATACAAACATGAAAAATGAACCGTTTTCCTGACAACGGTTTTGGTTGGCGACGACGGGTGTGACGTTTCGGACAAAAAGTTAGCAAGATACTCGACGATAGGACGATAAAACACGTTAAAAACCACAATACGAATAGAGTTATTGTTTGATTCCAATCTTTTGAAATGCTACCTCCCCGTTACGTACAACAGTATTAAAATTACTGATTTAAGAGGACGCCACACCCGCATGTGTCGTTTCCGTATGACAAACGTTGTAGCAACATAGCAAATTTGCGTTCAGTAGTTCAAACGTAGCGGTGTTAGTTTTGATATTAGAGTAACATTAAGAGAAGAACATTGTCTGTGTTTCGTCAGTCGGTCTTTTACCGATATTATGGTTTCCAAGCGAGTTACTAGTACGAAAAATATTCCGATTAAAAAAAAAACCTCATAATTCGCTTAAAATATCGGAAAAAACCGACCAACAACACACAGATTAATGTTCTCCCGTTGAAGTTTGATAGTAGGTCAGTTCACTCTTATATTAACTTTGGAAAAATCGCGTATGCAACTCTACAAGACGGACGGAAGCTTCATCTTTTGTTCGCAACCCCGTCCTCCATGCTGGGCATTTTCGCTTGTATAGGTTTGAACGCGCACAACCTCGCGGGACCCCGTAACGTCCGAACCCTAGGACCACTGGTTGGGAACCACCGGGTCGGCGGTGACGGTTGTGTTTTATTGTTATTTTCGCGCGGAAAGCCGACGAACAATAATAATTATGTGTCGTCGCGCGCGCACCGTTTTGGCACGACCGACCGAAAAAACGCTAACACCGTCGCGCGGTTAAATATACATCGGCGCGTGTACCTGCGCCTGTCTACGGAGCGTCGCATCACGTTATGCATAGTGTTATGCGAACGGGTAACGAACAACGACAATGTTCGTTTACGGACAAGTCATTTAGCACACCCAGGCGTCGCGCACGCACACGTTCCGTATACTTAGCGGCGGGCGTCGCGGACCAGCTCGTGTTGACAAGCGTAGAACGATCCGCCCTTCTTCGTTAGCCCCAGGGTCAAAAATATCCGCCGACGATCGAAAAGACTGGATCACGTGCGTGTTATCCCTGTGATGGCGCACGTTACCGCAGCACTCACAGGACTCAAAATCATACTACCAACGAGTAGTTGATCAAAATATTGTGCGATATGACGTTTTTACTCGGGGTTGTCGACATGATAACGCACCTGCAGTATTTCGCACCGAGTATGTTGCGCACCTGCGAAATCCTCTGCGTCTACAGTCAACGACGGATATGACGCGCTCGGTCTCCAAGATCACTTGTATGATGTGGCGTATTGATTTGTTTATGCGTGCTTGAAAAAATTACACGCACAATCTGCAGCTACAGTCTATTAACATACCTACATAACCATCACTTGTTTTCTCGTACATATTTTGTGACGTCAAAAATGTAAATTTATACATGCAATTGTAGTTGATCCTGCAGCCAGGAAAACTTATTTGATAACGATAAAAATCAGTTCCGTCGAGATTAAATAAATAAATTATCATCTCCGATACGGGCAAAATATCGTTATCATCATTCGTATTAAGTCTTCTTTTCAACACCCAAATACATCGATTTATCTCACCGATGCGTTACAATATATTTGATCGACCGGTCGAGTGACAATTGACTGCTAAAACAATCTTATAAAATATAATGCCTATGTATGTTATATATATATGTTTATTTTTTGAAATAAAATTTATACTATGTATACGCTGCGACACACGAAGGGGGGTATTCGGTACAGGAGACACAAATCTCCTGGAAAATACACTCACTGGGATGAGTGCGACGTTACTGTGTATACACGTATCATGTAACATTATATTAGCTCGTATACATATGTATAAAAGTACAAAACGAATGTGTGATTGCGTCTGCTGAGTGCGTACGCGCCTACTCGTAGTAGGTATCATCATAATAATACAATGATATACGTGTGGCGACGAGATCGATATGTGTACGGGGTATGAACGTCAAAACACGAGTGATTGATAATGAATAATCGAAACGCGACCCGAATATTTCATTGGTGAATACACACACATACGTTTATGTATGTTTAAAATACGAATATAAGTATTTTCCTCTCAGGTCTAGTCGCGTAGCGTGTTTGTATAGATAATCTAATATTATATTTCATCGTACAACACAATATATATTGTAATACATAAATTATAATGTATTGCGCGAAATTCGCATATTCTGCAATGTATTATACAGAATGTCAGTCCAACATAGTAATAATAATAATAATAATAATAATAATAAAATTATTATAGTAAAGACTTGTACGTACGTTATTACACGACGTACCGTTTCGACGTATTTCTGCGATTCCTCGTTTTGTTTGTTGTTACCTGCGCAGCACCGTCGACGACGTTAAAACGAAAAAATAAACATCTTGTATCCCGGGCGAAGTATCGCATTTTTCGAATAGTAATTTGTACGATACGGTTGCGGCGGCGGTATCTATACACCATACGAGCGCCTATATATTCGCGCATAACATGAACCGCAATACATCTGCACGGCGTATGCCACGTATAGGGGAAGACAAATTGATGGACGAAAATGGAAATGTCGTCGGCAACACGTTATATTCATCACGGCTACTGTGCGTGTGTGCACGACTTCCATTTCGCCGAAATAGGTATTTACGGGCCTAAGAGACGCGTACCACGCCTATAATATGAGCATTCATGACGATCGCCGACTACGTCGCACGCGGAACTGTTGTGTCGTTACTCGCGACCTGTGGAAATTACAACGTTTAAACCGTCGTTTATAGACACACTGGCGTATTTGTCTAGAGTAAACACGTCGACATTAATAATAATATTTCCGTATGTACATGTATGTTATGTACTCGCTTAGACACTTTCGTGAGTCGTGTGTCAGGTTAGTTTTTTTGCTTCAAATTTGGGCTTCTAATAAAAACCAATAAGCTCGACAGTTACAATACTAATAGCAATCAAATAAAAATATCCTAAAATCATAATATCACATCATTAAAAATATATAAATAATAGCTGTTTATTATTTTTAACAAACATTTGAGCGTTTCAGTAAATTTTTCAGAGAAACGTTAAGAGAGGCGCTTTGTAAGCGCTGTGAGAAGTAGGGGGACTGAGTCACCTTGCATCCCTCTCCCCAATTTAAGCCTTGATTAAGATAATTAAAAGGATATTTCGTTTAGTAGATAGGAAGGGATTATCAAAGAGAATATGAAGTAGATCAAAGTTGCTTTTTTTTAAATGGAGAGAATTAAGGGTGGTTCCAGTTAAATTCAACTGAGGGGACCTAAGTCATGATTATCACAAAACTATAGTAAAAAGAAAACAACAATTTTTACAAATTTAAATTGTCAGTTTTTAGAATAAGCAAAAATATGAATAATTAATAAGACATATGCTTATTTACTGAATAAGATTATAACATAGATACATACCAAAATAATGTGTTTAGTATTTCATCAACTAATATAGCATTCCTGTAATTCACATAGAAATTTGTGCTACGTAATTGTTTTCATAATCATATAATGTCATAACGTGGTACATTATATATTATTATAGTTTATTTATAGATTCTTCATAATAAAGATAACAGGTACACACCGTCAGACCTCAACTACATACTTTCACGTGACTATAATTATTATGGTTATATTATTATATTATTTAAAAATGTACACTTTAGACTATTAGAGTCTGAAGTGTACATTTTTCGTATGTAATTTATTTTTATCAAACTAAAATTTTTTTAGAAGTACGGACTTAGATGGTAGTGATCCATACCTGCACCTGAGGCGTGCAGAGAGCCAATCATTAAGCGTATGTAAGGCAGAGGCGTCCAAGACCCTTTTATAGGAAGGCGAACCTCACATATTATAATATATATATATATAAATACACCAATTAACATGTGTTTAACCTGATTTTGTTTAATGTCACATTTTTATCTTACCGCTCTTATCAGCAAATAAACACAGTACTTACAAAATGAACCTTCTTTTGCAGTTGAATAATGAAGCCAATTAAATTGTTCAAAATGTATTCATTTATTCTTATTTTCCTTTTATTCAGTGAATAATGTACGGGTAAACAAAGTTATTTGAAGGGATATTAGACATTTCTTGTAACTTTGTTTTAATTATATCAGATGGACATGTTTTCGGTAAGAAATTTCCTATATCGCGCTGTATCACTTATGGTACATGAAGCAATAGTTGAGATAACTTGTACATCAGCACATTTCAATGTCGGTAAAATACCGGCAGGGATCGATGTATTTTCTGTTTCTGACGATTCATTAGAATTTCTTTTTTCACGTTAAACCCATGATGAAAGTGAATTTGTTTGTCCATCGCGTTCTTATTGCTTTTAAAAATCTTCCCACTGTTAGTTGTTACACGAATGAAAACAAAACATAAAACTATGAAAATTGTACTCGGAATATTAATTTATCGTTATTGTGAACTAGTATCACAACAGCTGAAGGCAGAAATTGTCTTAATACTATATTATCGCATATCATAATATCACCGAATAATCATGGTCGAACTTTAAGAATGTAACCAGATACCATAAGATCCACCTACCAATTGCAGTTAATGAAATCCAGATAGCAGCTGCCTCGTGATAACTGATAACATGTTTTTTATTTTCGTAGTGATGACATAATTTTCTCCTTGTGTGATATTTTAATATAAATTATGAATATTTTAAGAAAGACAATAGTTCATAGGGGGGGGGGCTACTACCGCATTCACCCCTGATATCAGGTTATATTCGACGATCCATATCTACATTCATGAGCGTCCCCCGTCGTACGTATTATGTTACATGAACTTACAAGTTCCAAATTAAAAAAAAAAAAATAAATAGAATATTATATACTTATAACGCATACAGGGTGATTTTGAATTCCATTATAGGTACTCTTAATTAAATGGAGGTTCTATACTGACACATACATTGTATAGTATTATGTGTAAATATGGATTGGCTCGAAGATTCACACTTGATATTACACGATTTACGCGTGGAAATAATACTACTAAAAATATATTAAGTGTACATATATGTAAAATATGCAATTATAAAATGAATCTCAGACCCGCGAAAAGCTCGGCAATCGTTCGCACGTCGATCGAAAAGCAATTGCACAAGAAATACTTCAAGTGAGATACTGCTGCACATCTCGGATATCATCCACCCTCACTCACGTCTGCGGTCCAAAACGCAATAGTCGCATTTACGTCACTCCACGCGGTTTACCCCGTGACTGTCGCGCCCTTACAGAAGCATGATACACAAACTTATTCGCGAATAAAAGAGCGGACGAGTAGCAGTCGATAACTGCCGCTACTTAATAATCCTATTCGGTTAAGAAGCAGTCGGTCGGCTCTTTCCTGTACACGCTACACTGACCGCGGCTTTTCGGACCGGGTCTTTATTGTATAGGCTAATATATATATATATACAGTCAAAGGTTTCCGAGTTGGAAACTACGACCTCTTGCGACCGACCTCTAATACGGTTTAACAAAGTTTCAGGACGAATAAAAAAAGAGTTTTATGTACTGCATATTCAAATGTACATACGTATATAGAAATCTGTAGATTACGTTGTGTAAGCGCACAAATTCAATTTCACCCGAATACCTCATTATGTTCTTAGAGTGCGCGTGTATAGTCGAACCAGCGGGTGAACGACGCGAGTTACTTCCGAAGTAAAACGATCGGTTAAAAGTAAAATACGATCAAACAATTAATGTGAAACTTCAGAACGCAAGTGTTTCGCTTGATCGCAACAATGGTTTATAGCGAAAAACCAATAATAATTCGTTTGTGACATTTAACGTATCGAAACGAAGTTTGGATTAATGGTAAACGTATTATTTGTTTATTTATTTATTTTTTATTTTTTTGAACAACAAACGTTTTTTCACAATATTGCTGCAACTTTTGGGGGAAAAAAAAAAAAATTGTTAGAACGTTAATCGTACAAAATTACCATATTGTGTACGGATTATTGATTTTCATTTCTTACTCGACTACACGTGCAGATCGATTGAACGCGATATGGTCGCATATTCGACCTATTCAAATGTGCTGCGCTCGTGAGTGTTCCGTCGCGCGAGCCCAGCCGTATTATCGCGCTTACCTAAGTGAAAC
The DNA here is from genome assembly GCA_034509805.1 of Sipha maydis. Taxonomy (NCBI): domain Eukaryota; kingdom Metazoa; phylum Arthropoda; class Insecta; order Hemiptera; family Aphididae; genus Sipha; species Sipha maydis. The sequence goes on along the minus strand of JASXSY010000032.1, from coordinate 706,303 downwards.
GCGAGAAAGACGCTGTGCACAATAAATAATAAGTGACGATAGTCAGCAAATAATGCGTGAATCGTCGTCACGAACCTCGACGTGTTTACTTATACGTATTGTTAACCCGTTTTATCAGTATAACAATCAAACAAATCTCCGGATCGGTTTCGCTTTTCGCGGAACACAATAATAAAAATATGTATAACACATGGCTAAAACAATAATGTTTAATCGTTATTTTTTCGCGTGTATCGGTTTTTTTTTCCGCCCACCGCAGCGCAATCAACACATTCACGGTTGTCAAAACGTCTTCGCGCATAGGTAATTAATGCAATAACAATATGTGTACGTGTCGTCATCACCTATCATCATCGGTAATGGTGTTTATAAATCTATCAGAGTACTTGTTGCCGTCACCACATGCCTCCATTTCGTTGTGACGTTGAACGATTTCCTTACAGTCTTGCAGCACTCCCGGCGTTTTAAGATCCTCTTCTTCTATACGTATAGCCACACCTAGGTATTCTTCGAGATCTTTTCCCTTTCGGTGTTTCCATTTCTCAAGCCTCATGCTTGCCCTAAGAGTATCGCTGCTGTGGACCGATCCTCCAGGTTAAAGGCTTAGCACAGAATCGACAACCAAGCCAAAAGAAAAAACTAATTGTTGTTACCTTCAAAAAAACATTAAAATATGCACGTGTAAGTACGATTATTTTTATCCTGTGCGTGAAACACATCGAACCGTTTCTTACGAATGTTCTACATCGAATTGATTGCGTTCGGAATCAATTAAGTTATTAGCGCCTTCCTTCCCGTTTTCAGGTTTTCAGAAGATCTTAAATCATTAATTTAATTTATGAAATAACGTTGTACACAAAAACACTGTTTCCGTAACTTTTAAGTCGTATCAAAGTTTAACCAAACTTTATTACAATACGTCATAAATTGGATTTAATACTTATTTTGCAGTTATTACGGTTTAATGGTCATGTGATATGCAACTAATCGGTCCTGATCAATCCCTGAATACAAAATCTGAACACGAAATCTGTATACATGTATAATGCATAATTATGCATAATTCGTATTCATTAACACGTTTAAATTGACATCGTTAAAGGAAATATTATTATAAGGTTCGGCGGATTCGTAACCCTCATAATATAATATCTACCCCATTATACGTAACAGTTGTAAGCGTATGTGATATAATTTGATGTGTACAGCACTGTGTGTCCTGACTTGGTTTGCTATTTTGCGGGTGCGAAAAAAACCAAACAAAAATAAAATCAATAAACCTTCTTGAAAGCGACGTGATGTTCCATCACCCCGCTTCCCAATAACACGAAACAGTTTATTTCAAAAAATCTATCCGGTAAGCGATTCCCGTTGTACCGAACACTTAACTCACTTTTCGCTCCCCTCAGCGTGCAGATTATTATTTAAAGCTTCCAACACACGCCACAATATTATTTGATTTCGCAGAAAACACGTTTTCACACTACAGATTTACCGGATATTTTCGCAGTATCCTTTTTTATTTTTTACTTTTCGTAATATCGTTTCATTTCCAAAACTCGCGCAATACCCAATTTTGACGTGTGCGCCTTTTCACTATCTAAATTTCCTACGCGCGTGAGCTATACTACCCGTATATTATGTGATCGCGCGCATTCCTCCGCGTATTTTTTAGAGCATTTTTACCGTTTCGCATTGCGTTTTGTTTGCAGAAGAAAAATAGTACTCGATAAATATTTGCAAAACCAATACACTTATCCTCTGGGAAATATATATAACGACTAGTCTTCTTTAGTAACAAAATAAAAAAAAAAATGAAAATAGCCAGATAACAGGCCGACGTCAAATATACAGCAAAACCGCAAAAACATAAACATTTTTTTAAAAGCAAAATCCAAAAATCTAACAAAAAAAATAACGACAGAAATACTTGTACACAATGGTAAAGATTATACAACATGATGACGAGAGTGTAAAATATTTTACTACCGTATCGTATTAAAAAACTCGTTGTTGTATGCCGTTTTTGATTATTTGATGGCCATTTGATCAAGTTCGATATGACTTTGACAAAATAGCCCAACACATTGCACGATTTTCAGACGATTGACACTTAGCTAACTAAGTTTACAATTAAGTTAACAATTGTTTATTTTAGTTTTCACGGTGTAATCAATATTTTAATTCAAGAGCTGACGCAGATTCTGCGCATATGACTTATCTAGTACTCAACTCTGTATAAAACCCTATTGAATTGTATCGATTTGTGGGTTCCTTGTTTATTATGTTTGTAGACAGAACATTTTCGAATGAAGTTTTGTGAAAAAAAAACATCATGAATGCAAAAAAAAGAAATATATTTTACTTGTCAATACTAAATTTATATTAAATTGTATAACTTGAATGTTTTGTTCTATTTGTAGATATTATGATTTATCCATAATTACTACAGATTTTTCCCTTACGTACTCTATCATTATTATAATTTTTCAAAATATTTATTTACTCTTTATAAAAAAGTTGTATAATAATAATAGCTATTAGTATAGTTTATAATTAAAGTTCTAATAAATATATAAATATTATGTTTTGAAACTTCATTTATATTAAAACATTTTATTATAATAATATATATGTAGGTTTATAAAAAAAAAAAATAGTGATAAATTTAATTTTAACATTTATTTTATGCTATGGTTTTATTAATGTAATTATCGGAATAATAAATAAACACTTACAGCTGTTCAGTTTCCTAGTATTGTCCTATAAAAAAAAAACGTAGGTAAGGTTAAACTCCTGAAAATTAACTCTTTTTTTGGAAAACATTTTGAGCTAATACGTGTTTAAGAACTTTCGTAATTTGATAATTTATTAATATTTTATGGTTCAACCTCATGCATATTAATCGATTATTTTTCTTTTTTAGTATAAATATACTCGTAGCTTCAATTAAAGAAGTAGTTGATATTAAATTAATATTATATGGGTTAGTGTGATAAGTTCAATTTGTAAACAGTAGGAAATGTATATATATTTTTATTTTTTTATTTTAAATGTTATGTTTTAATTATAAAATTTCAAGTTATATGAAAGTATTAAATATGTTGGGAACATTTCAATAGAAGTTTTATTTATAAACATTAATAAATTCTTTCAAAGGAAGTTTTTTTTTATAATAATGCGGTATAATATTAAAATAAACTTTTTTTAGGTTTTTTATTTCTCGTCACCAAACATATAATGTACACCTTGGATTTCACATGAAAAAGGATCTTATTGAAATATCGTTATTGTGTTTGATCTAAGATCTATTGCTGTAACCGTTGGCAATACTATGTTTTATTCTGTGGATGCTGCACTCATACGGGTTTAAATATTTTTTTAGTAATTGCAACTGACATTATTTTCCATCATTTCGTCTACACCAGGGATGGGCAACTGACGGCCTACTTGCTTTATTTATCAATTGCTAATTTAATTAATTTTAATGACCATTTTTTGTTTATTTTTTTTGCTTCCTTCACTATGGCCCGCCAGATTTTAAAATCTAATAACGCTACATTGAGTTGCTCATACTTCGTCTAAACGATACAAAGTACCACGTGTACGTCCGTTTATTCGATATTTTTAGGATTAATTATCGTGCGGTGATATATTATTGTGTTTTATTGCAGAGCCTGTTACAATATATACATGGCCCTCGATGGTAATCGTTGTGATCTAATAATATTCACGTTGCACACTACTATAGTATCCGGCCCGTTGTCAGCTTTTTGTCGTCGCAGACTATACAGCGAACACATGCGTTTAGTATATGAACACCTAGAGAAGATGGTTATTAAGACAGCGTCAAATTGGCAACAGAACAAAAAATAAATAAAGTAAAATAAACCCGAGAAAAAAAATTAAACAAACGAAAACCACTAGTCCCAATTAACGTCGCGTCGACGACCGCGTCACCTACAGTTGACTATATAATATTGCACTACACGTCATCTTGACCGGACCGTTTCGTTGGCTATACGACAGCGATGGCATGCGCGGGGATGGGTGATGAGTTCGCAGTGATATACTACAGTTCTGAGAAATGTTTTTTTCTCTTTAATTGCACCACGCAGCGATATAATAACGTGTATTTTTTTTTTTTTTTTATAATTCCGATTTGAAAAAATAAAACAATTCACCTTGACACGCACACTGACTAGAGGGGTGTACGAATATCGACTAATACACTTCGAGAGAACTTCAAGGATCGCGAGACGACTTAGTCCCTCGAAGCAATCGTACTCGGACACAGAATCACGCGGTCCAGATGTCTAAAATACAGACAAATCCGAATTGTACATTCATTGTTCAATTAATGCAAGAAATTGTTTAAAATGCATTCGTGAAAGTTTCGTGTCAACCGACAATTTTTCGCGTGCTTTTCAACACGGATATACGTATTATTATATTGCGGTTGAATCAGCGGCGTACACGTACCCAGCGGGTAGGCCTGGTAGGCTCGGGTCTACTATATTTTCAAACAGTTTTTTATTAATATTTTTTACATAATTATTATTAACTTATTTATATTCTTAAATACTACAACGAGTCAAACTGAAGGAATTATGTAATTGTATAATCATTTTTTCTAAATAAATTTGAAAATGTTATGAGAAGTTAAAAAAAAAATAAAAAATTAATAATAAGTACCCATATAAATTAAAATAAATATAATTGGGCTTGCCCTACATGTTGATCCTGTGCACGCCTTTAGGTCGAATCGTTAGTTGTTACACACTACGTCAACGCCGCGGCGCGGCGTGCGACGAATATAAACAGATACGGTTGGTGGATAAACGCACGGAAAAAATATTGATAGTACCGCTACAGACATATGCATATAACGTATGCGGTGTATTGCAATAATATATAATACGTGTATTATACCGACACGGAAGACGCTTGCTGAAACCGTAATCGAATGAGATGTGAAACGCGTTCGACGCGTTGGAAGAGAGGACGGATGGAGAACGGAATACGTGACACAAATTGCGAAGGATACGGAAAGGTACGTCGGAATCAAAACGGGCCGATATGCGATTGGCAAGTACGAAGAACTGCGGCAAACCGATGTGTATAAGAAATGCGGTCGGGCGAACAGAAGAGGAAGAATTTTAAGAAGCTATTTTCGCATATGATTTAGAAAAAGTACCTGTGCAATGAATATACGTAGTTCGTTTTGGTTTACATCGTGCACCTACCGTGCTTAATACCACGTGTTTCACAGTTCGGGGGAAAATTTTCACAGTTATCGATCTCGCGTGGAAAATATCTCTTGCTCGCCGCGCAATGAATAAGAGAATCGTGGATAAATTGGTAAGTAGGGGAAGACTCGGTATTATTATTATTATTTTCATTATTATTGTTTGTTTATCTATATCCATCGTGCAACAAATATCGAACGCGGTTTCTTTTCGAGTTTCGGTTTTTTGCCCCCTCTCCACCGATCGCGGTCCTGTGCGGAAATTCGCGGAACCGCGGTCTTTAACATTTCGTATATTATAATACATCGTAAACGCATAAAGACATGTCGAGTACCTGTACGATTTGAATAAATACCGACGATCCGTATGCGTTTGCGAACGCGCCGCCGGTCAGGTCAACGACTGCGCACCGTCCAATCATATTTATTTTATTATTATTATTATTTTTTTTTTCTGCCTTTCTCGTTATTCTTCTTTTGCCCCTTCTACCGCGACAGTGAAGAATTTTCTGGTATACGACGCCGAGAGTTTTCCTAGGACAATGTTTAAACAAAACGTAATTCGAGAGAACCAATTATCGAACAATTGATATTACCAAGTAATCGGTTCCGATCGGATGCAGTATTTCGACCGTTACAACATTTGACCGGGATCAACGGTTAATAACCGTACATTTCCTCATATTTCTCTATTGTCATTATATTGCTACAAGTGCAACGCTTATGATAATTCCGTGCAAACGACATTTGATTACGAAATAACCGCGCCGCGCCGGTATTATAGTAATACTAATTATTATACCCTCCGCGTGCACGTATAATAATAACATAACACTGTGTACACTCGACGGCGACGTTGATAATTATTGATAACGTACACCGCAGAATGGCGGAAGTAAATCTTCGTATGATAATAATAATTGCGTAGAGAACACGAGCCAAAATGGCGGTGGGAGAGGTGAAAACAATCGACGAAACGCTGCTGCGAGCTGTTGAAAAGCAAAACCCCTCTTCGTCCGCGGTTGTCCGACACCGATTCCGAACGATAATGAAAAAAGTTTGTGTAGTTTATTATTTTTTTTTTTCTCGCATTTTATTTTAATAACACGTAAAGTCCGCGTCCGAAACCGTTCAACCCGCACTACATTGTTGTATCATAACATTTTATTGCACGCCAGCCGATTACCACACGATTACCGACGGTGATAATAGGCAGGTACAACGTGTTGTGAGGTCGTCGTGAAATGAAATATTTATTTTCGTAACAACGATTAGGTGGGCACCGCGTAGTACCCGTTACATTGGGTAAATTTGATACTTATGAATTATGATTTCATGGAACTTTAATATTAAAAGTATACGTCCGTACTGTTCAGTAGTTGGTATTTTCAATTGCTGTAGTTACCAAATCAGTACCTAATGAAGTACCTATCACATGTATATACATAATATAAAAGGATAACATTGAACAACCTTCAGTCCAGCATAAATTCTTGTACAAAATATTTAGTGGTCGAGCAGATGAATGATAAACCGTATTTTACACTCTTTAAAATACTTCTATTCTTCTAAAATACTTCTATTCATAACACTGTCGGTATAAAAAAAATGTGAGTAAAGTACAATATTTTACAATTACTAACTCCAAAAAAATAAAATTATAAATCTTCCAGGTAAAGCTACAAAAAAAAAAAATTAATAGTATATTACAGTAGAACAATATCAATATCAAAAATATATTTACTCAAATTTTGGGTAAATAAAAAAACCCTTGTGTGTTTAACCGGTAAACACCCAAAATACTTACCTACCCGTTGGGTATTTACCCATGGCGCATCAGTAACGGCGTGTCGACGGTGAACGATAATACGCCATACACTGCGTTCTAACGTTTTTGGGAGAATAACCCACGGCCGCGAGTTGTGTACGCGAAATAACAGTGAACGTCTCAATAACTTCGAATGAGGAAGCTTGGGTGTTTCGAAATAGCCGCGATAAAAAGCTTAACATAATTTTTAACCTCTTTCACAGGCGCAGCAGGGTCTCGTCGGGGTCCGGAATCAATAGCTTTAACGGCGGTCCGCAGTCGTGATTTATAGAACGAAAAAATAAATCCGCGACGTATGTGCGCGCAGCACGGCAGCGACACACGGATACGTAAATAAAATCTGACCGCAGGTCAAAAGGCGGCCACGACGGCGGTTTGTCGATGAGAAAATGTCATTTCTGTTCCGCGCGTTTTCCGTCATCATTGTTTTCGTCAGTTGCACAGTCATTGGACGGACCAGTAAAACTCAAGGTCGATAAATATTCTAAATATTTTTGTAATCATAATTGTGATCATCTGCAACGCGATTTGTAATCGACGTTTTGGAATTCGTTGAACACCACTTGAGACAATGGATTTTTAAACGACTGTCGTACGCTGCGCTACATGCTATACGGAATCTTGGACTAATGCAAAGAAAGAGAAGAGAAGAACAGAATCATGAGAAATGAAATGTTGCGCTAGAGTGAAGGATGTAAAAAATAAACGTAACTGATGGGATCACCGATAAAGAAGTTTTTGGAAAGGTTTTGGGAAAAAGAGCTCTACGGAAAAATATAAAGAAAAGAAAAATATAATGAATATGGTATTGGATTCTCAGACACTGATGGTCCCAAGTCTCGAGGAATAACAATTACAATATACGAGACTGTTGTATGAGATTGTTGAAGACCAAGAACGTAATTAATTCCGAGAAACGAAGAAGAAAACCAGTGACAGAGAAGCATGGCGATTGCTGAAAGTCAGTCTTTGGATTGAAAACTGCAGAAGTAAAAAAATCACACTGTACCGGTCAACTGCGGCCGATTAAGTCATCAAGGTCGTAAGTTGTGCTTTCTACCGGAAATTCATCGCGGCCCTTAAACCTACAGCGCCCGCGTTCTGTACACGTCGTACACGGGCTGCGTTCGGCTCTTTGTGCCCGCGAACGTTAACGGAATCGAAATGTGCGCGCACCATGGTAAGCACATCATCAGGTTTACAATAACATTATTACGATTGCGCGGCCCGTAGCGCAATAATTACTATCGCGAAAACGGCAAACGCGTCCGGATTAACGGCGTACGAAAAAACGAGTCATTACCTTAACGACAATCTTAACCTTTGCCCGTTTTTATAAGTATTTTTATTACTTATTATTATTCCGAATTTATTTCGCTCATTAAGTGCATGAAAAATGAATTTGATTTTGTACACTTCAATAAGGTTAAGCACACACCTCGACCTCGATACTACTGGAAACTCGTATCCAACGAAAAAAATATTCGAACGAGCACTGTGGAACATTTTTACTTTCCGCCCATAAATGTTTCGAATAAATCAATAATAATGCACTCAAAAAACATATAAACTTCGTCTACATCGCTGGTAAATTGGTGTTGACAATTAATTTTTTAAGTGGTTACAATAATAATTTTTTTCATTAATCTTGAAATTTTTTTTTCACGATTTGATTTTCTAAAGTTCAGAAACAATCCATCGACCATATACTTATGTAATTATTCCACATAATTGTTTTGGCCATTTCAGAAATGAAATTGTGAACAATTTTTAACCGATTTTTTTTATTTACTTTTTTTTTTCCAGCCGGTGAGCTGTTATGCTACGTAGGCTAAACGTCCGAATCGTCGCTGTTCGCTGAACGTAGAGATTCTTCGAGAATAAATAATAATATATTCCATTTGTTGTTTTTTAATATTTTGAAAATGGTCGAAAAAAAAACTCAAATTATAAAATTAAGTCTCGAAATAATTTTGTATACAGTTGTAATAATTGAACGTCACACTAATTTAGTGTTTTGTTGGTGAAAACAAAACACGTAGTTAAGAGACAACTGTCGCGTTTCGTTTAATCGACGATCGTATACAATGCGAGTTGATAACGTTTAAGTGTACTGTAAACAATACAATAACGGATCGTCGTTAAAACGGTAATCATGCTCAAAACGATAATGAAAATGCGTTTTGTTGTACATTTGTTTTCCGACTTCGTAATATTACTCATGAATAGTTAAAAAGTTAAAATCAAATATTATGACGATAATTCGTGACCTATTGTTGATTTAACCAAGCGCACACGGTCGTTAAATGATTGTCGGTCGGGTTGACACAGTTCAATTCGTTGCGGAACGAGGCCTTGATGATTGCTCGGCGTCAACGACAAAACGTAATATGATAATATTTGTCAGATGAACTCAAACGTGGGTATACAAAGGGCTAATGGGTGCGACGAATTCCGAAATTATAAAAAAAAAGTGTATATTTAAAATTGTGTACTCGTCCTCAACAACGGTTATGGTTTAAAGTCCGTGTAAAAGACATTAAATATTGGTAAAGGTATTCACATAGACGTATGCAATTGTTCGACAGACGATCAATAGCTCGCCGCGACACAAAAGCGCGACTAGTGCAGAGCCATTATAATGAATAATATTTAACGTATTTATATAGGTACAACGCGTGCGCAAGAACGATCGGTCGAACTCGGTCCGCGTGTACTATAAAAACAACGATCTATCCGAGTGTCCGGTCCAGACGAACAGTTGATGTAGACCCTGCTCTGTGGTTGTCGAACTTTTTTTTTTTATAGCAGCTCCTCGTTCGCGACCGTTTTCGCACGATTGTACCGCGACGAGTGATGTTGCCTGTTGCCGGCGTCTTCTATCCTCGGTGACCCGGATTCGGTCCTGCGGCCGCGATGCCCGAGTCGAACACGACGAGGCGGACCAGTCAGTAACGGAACGATTACGAGCCGAAATCGATTCATCTTTTACGAGCATGTCGATCGCATACTCTATGTGCGAATATGTACGCAAACAATACATATTAAAGTATTTTTTTTTTTTATATATATTAGTTGTCGATTTAAATGTATCAGCTCACCGAGTGCTACTACAAGTGATAATTTTTAACGTTCCGGCAGTACCGCAGCATTCAGGCACGTATCTGGGACCTCATCTTGGGGGGGGGTGATTAATTTTTTTAGGAAGTCCAAATCCTCTATAATACATTTAAGCCGGTGTGCTCTTACATTAAAAATAATTTGCTGTGCTTAATAATACATTTATTAAACAACTGTAATTTAAATAGTTAATAAATAGTCGTTTAATAATTGATAATAATATATAAATAATATGTATAGATATAATAAGAATTAAGACGGACTGTATAAGGACTTATGGGGGGGGGTGATCGCCCCTATCACCCCCCCCCCCTCAAATACGTGCCTGGCAGCATTGGGTAACTTGGTCCGAAACGCAGTCGATGCGCGTCGGTCGAATGAAAACATTTGTTCATCCTTATCAACCACATATTTGTCAGTTTTAAAAGTTTTACTACGGATGTTGGGAAAGAGCACACGTAGTGCGTCCGGATTAGATATTACTGCTTTGCACTAAAACTTCAAAATTATTTCGGTACCACTTCAGGTAACACGCACAACACACAACTCACCGCGACACACTGGTGATGATGTGAAAATATGAGACTGTTTCTATTATTTGTGTTTTGTCGCACACTATACATCGTCACCCGTACCTCGTTTTCGACTATAGGACTCGGTGAAAATGTTCGCAACATTATTTGTAAGTGTATAAATATTATATTATTATATATTTTAATCGATATAATGATTGTAGATTCTTCGCAGAATTTTTTTTAGACGTTTTATTTTTGGGTGTTTTTTTTTTTTTTTCTGTTAAGCGGTCCGCATAACATACAGTAGGACTAGTCGACTCGGCTGCTGCCCCTGTTCAGCAACGGAAACGGCGTTGTAGTGTAACATAGTATAAGAAAATAATTGTTGATTGCGCCCCGGGGTCGTCGTCGTACAGAACGGACGAAAGAATTATTGTACACGTACGTACCGTCGTCGTCGCGTTATTAACGCCCGTGTTCATCCGTCCGGGGGCGCGATCCGGACGCACAATGATACAGCAACAAGAGTAAAAGGCGTGTGTGTTGCCTACTACCTGTCGTACGCGCGGGAAGGCGCCGGGGGGAGGAGGAGAGGAACCCGAGAAGAAAAGAAGAAAACGCCCGGGAGCCGAGCGCGCGCACGGTCGTGGTATAACCGTGTCGTACAACGGTGTTCGGGGAGAAACGGTCACCCCCGGGGACGGCGCACCTCCACCGCGGACGAAACAGAACACACGACGACTGCTCCGCGCACGCATAACAATAATATACGTAGGCTCGTCACGGACGTTATTAATAATGTTCGTACGCCTCATGGCCGGGCGCGGTATAATGCGTAATCCGTGCAGCGGCGACGGTTTTGTCCCGTCTCCGGAGCGCCACTGTTTGTCGATAAACAATAAACGACAGTAACAACAGCGCGGAACGCGAGCACAATGCGCGCACGTACAACTCAATACAGGCGTCTTCGTCGCCCGCACAGACTGTGCACCGTCCGGGGCACTAGGTCTCGTTGTTTTCGAGTGCGCCAGGTCGGACAATAAGCGGAAAACACGAAAAACCTGTGGAAGGAAGACATCACCGACGCCGCCGCCGTTTCGAAAACACGCTGATAGGAAAGAGGATATAAATCTATTATGTTGGTGGGAAGAGGTATGTAGTTGAAAAAACGCAAATTCAAAACTTTTTGAGCATTATAAATTATGACTTTTTATTAAAGCTATTTTTTTTTACACATCGTAATACATTATATATATATATATATATATATATATATATATATGAATGTGCGCCTAATATATAATGTACAAAATAAATCACATGACGACTAAACACTTAAAATACAAATAGTCAATAACAGATAGGGAAAATAGTTACACGAGGGGAGGGTATATAGGTTTCCCGTATCTGTTAAGCATACAATATATTTAATATATATATTAAACATACAATATATTTAATATATATATTAAGCATACAATATATTTAATATATTTATATATATTATTTTCATTGGAGCGAGTCCGTTCCTCTTTTAAGTACACGCTGGGTTAGTACAAAAAAAAAAAAATTTACAAAAAAAATTTGATAACAGTATTATAATGATAATAATAATTATTATTATTATACACAACATCGAGCTATATAATATGAATTTTAGGTCGTCAATATACAGACTCTAAAAAGCACCGGTAAATTATATTATCTTTATTCAATATATTGATTTATATTTTAAATTTAATTTTTTCTCAATTATTTTTTTTAAAGTTTTTTTTTTTTTAATTTTTATAATAATATAGAAGAAATTAAAATTACAGGAACTTTTCAACGCCGACAATATAGTGCTGCGGCCGAGCCTATACACAATATAACATCATCAAAATATAATAACAGACGTACAGGATCAATAAATATATATTGAAAGTTTAACCGACTATACAACGACGGTTACAATACTTATATACTTCGAGTGCACATACGTATTATAAGCGCTAACAATTTTATATATAATAGAAAAAAAAAATAATAATAATAAGGATAATGTCCCCAGAATACATTGTGTTTTTTTTTATTATATAAAAATATGGTTTTTTATTAGCTACAAGGAAAATGAAACCTCTCGAGGCCATTTCAGTCTTTTAAAAAATTTCTAGCCTGTATGTTATTTTAAACGAAGGGCGAAAAAAAATATTATATGAATATTTTTTGAAAAAAATGTAAAAAAAAAAAGGCTTATAAAATCTATATAAAACTAAAACAAAACGTAAATGAAATAACAACGGAGGTTATTTACAAAAAATAAATTCGATTTACACAATTATATAATAATTACACATACATGGTATTATTATCGTTTAAATATTACAGACAAGAAGAAGCAGGCGAGCGTGTCGTCCAGCGCCTCAGTCCATGATGACGACGGAGACAACGGTCGGTAATAACATCGTTTTCGTCGTTATGTATAGTTAGTAATAATCTGTAACAAAAAAAAAAACTTAATTATTAAAATTGAAATATTCGATTTTCATATTATATTCAAAACACGTTTTGTAAATATATGTTAAAATATAGCAATTTGAATACTTAATAATTATAATGTAATAAGACAACGCAACAATAATAATAATAATAATGATAAAATATTAAGTTCGCGGTGCGCGATACAGTTATTAGTGTTATTACCCTCAGATTTTTTCCAATACATTCGCTACAACATAAACGCAAATAAGATAACGGCATTGATAATATTATTATATGGTCATTAATTTGGCGATGGAAATCGTTTTACTGCGAGCGCGCGCGCGAGAGGAACGGCCTGGTATTTTTTACGCATTAATGTACGTAAATATAACATAATATAACGACAATGGGGTGAGGGACTTACGCGCGGTGATATAAGATATATGGGGAGAATATTTTAAAATTGCGGAAACGCCGCCGTCGGTATTAGTAATAATAAATTCACATCGGGTTTAAGTATATACATTCAAGAGGCGGAAAAAAGCGGTTTTCCTCTGCACAATGGCGGAGGGGTTGAAAGAAATTGCAATCGGCGGCGTTCGCGTGGGGGCGTCGTCATCTTCGGTGGTGGCGGAATGAGACAATTTGTATGAAAAACAACGACGGATCTCGTAGACGGAGAGAACCCTGCACACCGCTCGACACCGTACACGCACCCCTTCACTGCCGACTTCTCATTCTACATGGGCACTCCCTTCTACGAATATTATTGTATCCGTCGTCGTAGAGGAGCGCGCACAACGATGATACGACGCGGTGGCGAAAACAAACACACCAAAGCAGCGAAGACATAATAAATTATCCGAGGTGCGGTGGTGGTATGGATACGCGTCTTCGGATAATGTTTACCGTTTACGCGCGTTGTGCATTATACGTGCGTGCGGAGGGGGCAAATAAGACTACACCACAATAGCGTATAGACAACAACAACACGTATATTATAAAAAAAAATAAATACCGGCTGCGCCTTAGCGCGCGTATCGGTTTCGAGCTGGTGAAATACTACACCACTATACGTGAGCGCGTACAACGCGACCTGCTGCAGCAGCGATGGGGTGTGGCGAGCAGCTCGCTCGTCGAGCCGTACTGCGGTTTAGCGGCGGCAATATGATTAACATCATCTCGTGTACGCAACGACTTGACATGGTTCATTATTATGCGTAGCGAATAATTTTTAGAAATAGAGGGGCGGTAAAAAAAGCAAGTGCACACTGTACGTGTGTAGTACGGGTTTCGCGGGAAACGAATTTGACTGCGACGCGGTACGCACACACCTGAGCAACGACGGCCACGGAGAGGGGCACCCACGCTACGACGGCAGCCATGACCGGACTTCCGGCCGGTGCACCATTGGCGGACACCACCATTTTGCCGTGGAAACAACGCGTGCGAAAACGAAACGTACGGCCGGGAAAGAGTGTGTGGCAATAATTATTATAGTAATCATAATAATAATTATTACGTACGGGAAACGAAACCGAGTTAAATGACTGTTTGACGTTGTTTTTCCATCTTGACGCAGTGACCGGATGAACGCGCGTTCCCGTTGCACCCGTTGAAGACGAGGAACCCCCCCCCCCTACCAAACCCCGGTGCATTACGAGGAACGATAATCGTTACGCGAAAACCGCGCGCGAGAAGTGTTTCGTCGAATGATTTGCCCGCACTCAGCGTATACCGCGATATCACGTGACTCGTCGTTATCACGTCGATGCGATGTTTTGTCACATTTACGATAACAGCTATATAGCTATATAGCGTATAGGTCGTTTAAGCGACGACGTCCGGGAAATAAGGATATACACAAAGCGACGTTCGTCGTTATGTATACACAGATCCGAAGGGTTCCTTCGAAGGATTAACAAAGACAACAAAACCTCCGATATGAGTGTATATATATACGGCGGGCGTGGTTCCCCAGCAGAGTCGCTCGAAATTCTAATGCAACACGGCCGGTTATATTATAACTGCCCTACGCGTAGAAAACCGTAATATTATCACACTCACGCTTATTATTACGGGCGCACGTTATACATAAAAAAAATATGAACTATAATACGAATACAAAGACCGTAGGTACTCCATATTATGGTAAACGCGTCGGTATTGTCCTCAAAATCGGATTGTTATCCATCGCAACGAAACTCTTAAGTCGATAATAATCTGGAGAAATCTGGCTTCACAACACCAACAACACTGCACGGGATCATAAATCGTTTTTAAGTTAAATTAATCAACAGATACTCATTATAATATACCTGTTTTAAATCTAGGTCCTGATAAGTTCACAATTGAAACATTATAAATATTATCATATCAACGTCTTTTACATTATCATTGTTATAACAATATTTATACAGGCCAGAGATTAAAACCATTTAATTTGAATAATTTAATTTCGTAATTTGCATATTTGTGTACGCTTGAGATTAAAGTCAGTTATTTCGCCAAAAGATCTAATAACAGTAGACGGATTGAAAAAAATATATATACATATATTATTAAAAATTATTATTCTAAAATTTTAATGATAACAATACTAGTTACGTATGTTCGTCAACTTTTGCGATAATATTTGTTATACCTTTTATGACGGGATACAATATTCTATGGTTTTTTATTTTCTTCTACCACTCAATCGTTATATATTGTACTAGTATAATATTATACGATTACCATCTTACAATAATGACGGGGAGCATGCGCCATGGGCATTTATTTAAAATATAATAATAATGCAACGAATAATAAAATACTAGAAAACTAGTTACGTATACGTATACAATACGCAGTCGTAAACTGCGTTCAATTCGATTATGTATACGAAATTATGTGTATGTTTTTGTGTAAGTAAGTTTGTGTATTAAATCTGTAGCGTCGGAGTGTATTATAGTTACTGCTGAAGAATTTCTGTACAGTCTTCGACATAACAATATGCGCGCATTTCCATTGGTGTATGTAAAATATAACGCTTGCGTATTATGTATGTATTATATTATATACGCTTGTGTACACAAAATATATACATGTATAAACATATATACATATACGGATATAGCGTACATATATAATGTGACCATTTGTGTATACTTATATTATTATATCGTCCAATTGATAAATCGAACGTTTCGCTCGGTATATATATTCAAAAAAACTTGCGAGTGCGTATATGTGTATGTGTGTAAGCAACCGTGAGCAGCATCATAATAATACGAAGATTACTTATTTCGTAAAATATTATTATTACCCGTACGGGTTTAAGTTGAATACAAACATACACAGACACGTTCTCACACGAACACGCACTCGCTGACACACGTGGAACTAGTTTGGCCTCTGTGTTCATTAATACCGACGTCGGACGAGGACTATAAAAAATAAACTTAACTCGTCGTTATTACCGCACATGCATATGTATATATTATATAGTAATACTAATAATAATATTCATAAAAATCAAATATACGATAACGCGATACATAATAACGCCGCCACCGTTCCCAGACGATTTAATAACGTTTGAAGGTGATGAAGTATCGAATTGGAAAAATCGAAAAGTCTTTTCCTCTTGGCCGAATGATACATAATATATGAATGTGTAGAAATACGTTTTACATAATGAGACGAAATGTCAAAACGTATACATTCGCGGTAGACGGTATTCGCGGAGGATTTATAACCGTTTGGGATAAGTGTTATGGTGTTATGGTGGAACTGCACAAAGGTCGTATGCCCTCGTGACGTATACCTTAGCTGTTCACCGTTTCGGTACTAACTGAACGATAAAAACCCACAACACAAGCCGATTTAGATCGATTTTAGCAGGGTTTGTCTCTGACCCAGTGGTCATGGATAATCGAAAAAGTATGCGCGATGAGTAGAACTATCTTTCTATAGCGTCCGTTCAATGTTACTGTATTGTACTGTTGAACTATACCGAAAACCATGGATTCGTGATATCATAGCAGATATACCTACCTACGAAATAGTAAATAGTGCGATTTTCGAATCGTGATTTGTGTTGTATTATACATTCACCCTTAAAGTCGACGACGAGGGCGCGCCGCCGCCGACGACGTTCGAGAGTGCTCGATACATCACCGCGACGGAATTAATACTCGATTCAGAACGGGAGGAGGGTAACGACGGATGGAGGATTCGGAATAAGGTCAAGTGTGCGTAGGTACACTGCCGAGTTTGACCGTAAAAAAAGAAATAGATTTTTTTTCTTGGCATGATATTTCTACAGCATTACGAATTTTTTATACACACATACATAAATTATAATACACATATAAGTATATGAACACACCGCGTGGTGTGAATCGATGCGATGGTGTAAAGAAAAATGTTTTAAAAAAAATAATAATAACATAAGCATTCGGAATTATTCTTATTATATTCTAATCTTGTTTGTGCGTGTGTCCGTTCCACGGCGCGCGGATGCACGGTATAACGCGGTAATTGCAAAAAACATCATATTTTCAATAAAAATATTATATCGGCCTCTCGCATCGTATTATGATTATTATTATTCAACATCCGCCGGTGTACAGAGATATAGCAGCAGCAGAGGTCTTTGCGCGCGCAACAACAATATTCTCGTGTAATTTTGTCGTCGACTCCGTGGTGTACCCCTCCATGTCAATCATCCCCGGCTAACGTTCGTGCATATTATTATATATAAAAAATATATAAACATCTCTATATTATAATAGGATACGATTGCGCTGTCTCTGGTTTCATCGGTGCCCACGTCCTGGCAATAGTCCGTTCCAGATTAAAATAGCTATCGGCCGACTCAGGATCATTTATTTTTCTCACGAACGATACCGGTCACGTTACCATTTATATTAAATGTATACATATATATATATATATATATATAATAAAGGTACTTATATATGGTTGTATTATTGTAATAACAAGTTACGGACGTCGTCACTGTGATGCCGGATAGGCGCCTTTAAAATACAACAACGCGCGTACATATAAGCCAAAACGACGGTTAGACAGACCGCAGGATAGATTATGCTAATTCCAATTTATATATGTATATACTACGCTCTTTTAAATGTACACATACCTACTCGTTTGTACATTTTTCTCATTTTTTTAGTTTTTTCGGTAAATTCTTGGACTTTAAATTTAAAATGGAGATGTGCTTTGGTGTGTAGGTGTGTGTATAGGAGATCCGTGAAGGAAAAGCTTTTTGTGATTTTTTTTTTTCATGGGAACGACCGGCTTGTTTCAACGAGTTAATTGTCAATTATTGTTTTCGTTAAACGAAGTGCGAGCGACGAACAACCGCCGTTGCTTGCTGCCGCATTAGGTCGGTCACCACAGTATACATACACATTGCGCGCGCTTGTATACCTACATATGTATACGTTTTATATTAAATATTATGCATAAAATGAAGCTGTTGAGCCGATCGATTACAAAAATGAAAGTGCAAAGCGCAAGCATGTATGTATGTATATATGTATGTATGTATGTATACATATAATAATTGTTATTTCGCGAATATTTATATGTGGTGTATATTTTAAAATATATACTCGGTTTACTCGAGAAAATATGTGATTACTTACAACGAGCATATACATAGGTAGGTACGTATAAAAATAAAGCGAAATCACTAAAACCAAAAAATACTGTTATTATTACACTGTAAACTCGACGGTGGCGATGCAGGTACACGTAATATTTTAGACAAATAATGTACAAACGCTTGTGTGTAATAAGTCAGAGTTATGTGTTTCGAGGAGCCGCGTATTGTTAATGAGTGCTTCGGTGTATACACATAAAATATATAACAACAAGAGGTTGGGTTGTACAATCTTTGCGCGCGTCTCTCCCGTATGAAGTAATTCCGTTTTAACGAACTCGTTCGTATCGCATGGTCAGAAAAGAAACGAGCTCCACCGCGGGCCAATCGCTGTGAAAAATCACGCGAGAATACTTATCGAAGTATTTTCACATTTGTTTGGCTTATAATAAAAATAATGACCGTTTAATAATGCGTGTATTGGACGTAACAAAAAAAAAAAAAAAACAAGTAGTATACACTGTTCTACGGTTTGTATCGTTATACATATTATAATAAAACGCGAATAGAGAAAAAATTATTATAATAACAAAAATTATGCACCCATTGTTGTTTTATTGGAAATTAACTCACCGGATTAAACGGTCGTTTGTACTTCCTCCGGCTCCACGGTCACTTTCATAAAACGAAATTTTATTATTGAAACATATCGGTTACCGCGCAGTGTACATAGAAAATAGATTGATAGGATAATAAGTTAACACAATGGGTAGACCTGGCAAATGCACAATTTCTCTTATACGTGGTATATTGTTGTAAAATGTAAATAAATAACGCGAGTGGGTTTCTTGAAGTAATAAAAAAAATACTCAACTGCAGCAAAGGGATACAAGACTGTTTAAACGAGAGAGTGTTATGTTGCGTTATTCTTAATTCGATAAAAATAATACTATATTATCGCGGCGTTTTACACACGCGCATACAATAGTTTCATTATCATATATATATATATATATATGCACTCAGCTGTACTTAGTTAATCGAAATGGACATAATATTTTATTTTATTTGGCGGGCGCTATACGCCTACTAATGGCATAATAAAACAAGGCGCGAGTTATCGGGTGTGAAAACCAAAATACGCTTTAATAGGATTTTTCGTAACCGACCTTGTGGAATTTAAAAACCGAAAACCGACCGCACTAAAACCAACACACGCACACACAAGTCTCTCTCTCTACATATAAACCGCTCGTTGGCGGCGGCTAGAGCTAAGCCGTCATGTGGTTTGCCGCAGCAACAGCAGCGTACGTGGAGCACATCTCATTGCAGCACGGCTACCTACCTAACGAGTCGGCAAACCGACGACGATTGCCAGAGGATGATCATTATTGTTGTTATTACCCGACAAGCTACACGCCGTAGTTATATGTATTTTTGTGTTTCCTTTTTTTTTTTTTTTTGTATTTGCAAGGAGCTGTTGCAGTTATCGTGCAGCACTACTAACACACGCGCACGCATGATAATAAAAAATTATAGGCTTCACGGACGAGAAGGTTGACTGTCGAAAAATCATATTCCCGGCTTCGCGCGTCCGGTCTGTATGCACACATACGTTGCACACAGTATAAAATAGAATATCGAATGTATAAAAGACGTTTTACACACGGTAGGGTATAGTATGTTTATGAAATGCATGTACGAATATCAGTGCGTATATTTAATATATTATTTAATTTCTTTCTCTCCCCACTCACGATAAAGCCGTATAAACGAGTGTTTGACGTCATAATACCTATATATAGGTATACGTATATAAGTATGAGTGGAAAACGATTTTGGAAGAAAAACAACAACGTTATTTCATTATTATCATAATTGTTATAACAAAGTATCGCACGGTCGTCCCGTTCTATTGTTCGGTGGTTTATTAATATTATTATTATAATATACGCTGGTGCGCACGCGCGCGTGTGGGCGACACACGTTTCTAATGACCGTTTAATTATCGATACATAATATTTTTATACGGGAAATAATAATTATAATAACAGAGAGATGATATTGTTACCAGGCGATCGGCTACGGCGGCGAGGGTTAATATATAATTATACGTCTCATTGTTCTTCCGTACGCGCAAGAGATACTTGTGTGTGTGTGTGTGTGTGTGTGTGTGTGTGTGTGTGAGCGTGCATATAACATAGCTCATGCTCTGCCGCCGCCATCAGTTTGCAAGGAAGAAACGATGACGATATGACTCCGCTGTCTCACGAATTGTTTTTTTCGTTTCGTAGGTACAATAATAATAATAATAATAATACGTTTTTATTTTTCGTTTATATGCAAATCGTTTTGGAGCCAACCCAAAGAATTTATTATCAACTCCCCCGATTTGTACGACACAGTTTGTGTGAGTGTGTGAGGTGTTCGTATACACAGTAATATTAACATACATTATATTATTTTATACCTTGGTACAGAGCGTGTAATAATATGCGTATATCGACCGATTACCGCATAATGTGTACACATGGCCATAATAATATCGCGGTTCGTAATAAATTATACGATGCAAGTATATATTTATACGTTTTGTACGTATATGGTAATAAAATATCAGCGTGTAAAAATGTCGATGACGAGATGAATATTGATGTGCGTGTGACTGGCCGCGGATCTATTTGAATATATCTTTTTGCCGAATCGAAAAACGTGTGACGAATACGCTGCAAAATTTAAAAAAATCTCCATCATATTATACTGTCTAGTTGTCGGAGGTGACACGTGTTAATCACATTCGCAGATATTTTTATAAAGTTACGCAATCGTATTGTCTTCGAAGCAAAACTTTTCAATTTCCTTGACAGAGCTCCCTGATACAGTAAAATTCTATAATGTATAATATGTAATTTTGTTCACAGTTATACATACCAATAGAAATAAACACTTATGTGCGCGTTTAAATCGTTTATACATAAGTATGATACCTACATACATACTCATGTATATATATATATATAACAAAAATAATAATACCGCTATACAGGAAACTATAGTATAATATTCTTATCCATAATCGTGAACTGTGGGCGTACGATGTGACAGTAGCTTGTGCTCGTCTAACTACAATAGGCTCCCCGTGCCACCACCACTACGTAGAAACAGCCTAGTTCCGGTCAAGTGAAATAAATTGTAATATGCGTGACACGGCGCAACAATGCTTTTTTTTCACTATTTCGAATTACCGCACACTGTCCTCTCTTCCCACCCGGCTCGTTTAATGCACTGCAAGGTATACACAATACACTACATCAGCATAGGTACGTATATATATACCACTACCTATGTTGGAATATATATCGGACATAAGGTTAGCGCACGGTTATTGTCTCTGTACAATTATATTATTGTTATTTTTTTATTACTATTTTTGTTGTTCTTCTTCAATTGGACCCAAAGGGAGAAAGAGCAGACACGCGTGTTGTGTGACCTTGTCACTGTATATCGGTACCTTTGGGAACTGTATTATTGAACGGTGGACGATGAAATATTAAAGATACAGTAATTGCGGTGGCTCTAAAATTTTTTGCACGGGCTAGTTTAACAATTATTATTATTTATTTATTTGTTTCTTGTTTATCCAAGGGTTTTTAGAGTAGGATATCCGTCAACATTTATGGACGATTCCGGTTCGTTTAACCGGTGCCGCAACAAGATGTTGACGGAGTCAACCAGCGGCGTGGGGAAACGATAAATAAAAGAATCGCACGATGTCTATTATAATATGTTTTGCAAGATTCCGGGGTCCGATACGCATGGTCGGCACAGGAAAATTAATTAATGGATGCAGTAGTCGGTTTTATGTATATGCGTGTGTATTTTTATAATGGACGGGTACACACGTACGCGTGTGTACATGTATTCTACGTTTACATTTTCAATTTAGCGTTAATTAAATTTTACCCGTCGAAAATTTACGAAAAAAATCCACGTCTACGGTAAAAAGTTACAATAAGCATCGAATGAGATTAGTATCACCAGCCTGCCACAGTTGAAATCAATACTACTGATCCTTTAAAAATGGTATATTTAATGTAATAACACAGCGCGTGTTGCAGTATTCAAATTATATTTTGATACTCATGAAAATTGACAAAAAATAAAGAAATATATTAGTTGAACACGGAGATGAAATTTATTTCCTTATTTATGAGACAGCAAATGTGCATGTACGATTTATATATGTATTTAAGTATATGATGTATATTTTATACTTATTCAGATGAAACGCGTAATGGAATTAAAAATCAAGCAAAGATTAAATGTAAAAATATATATCACATAGTTTTTTTTCTTTTTTATATCCGTCAACGCGAAAAATACACCGTTGTCGATTCGCCATGAACAACAGAGCCGTTATTTTTCATTAAAAATTCAATATCGATCTTTTTAGCGGAAAAAATAAGACACATTTTTTTACGATTGAATTTCGTCGGGATTTGACGTTCACGGTTGCCTGCGTCATGCTACACAGCAATCGCACTATATTATACTACGATTAATGTAATAATAATAATTATTAATTACTTTGTTATACAGGTCTATTGTGGTGGGCACGTGCATGACTTTGACATAAATTGCGGGTAATTAAGCGTTGACAACGGAATTTCTCGATTTTAAAAATGATTAGTGTAAATTTATATACATATATATATATATATATAAAGAGAGAAAAAGAGTAAGTACGTATATATATTTAAAGCTGTATGTATATAGTGAGAAAATTAAAAATATTTACGTTTTGCGGAATCTAACGAGTGTTTTTTTGGCCGGAGATTAGCAGTTATATAGTACCTTACTATACACTTTATGCAATAAACCGCATTCTTATTATGCGTAAGAAACACGTGCGTTATGAGTACCAATAACTCTCATCCCCCTAAGTTGACCGATGTAGCGCAAAATCGAACAATTGTCGCGTATTTGCGTTAACGCGGACGACCACATTTTGATTTAACAATACGCATCTATAATGCATATATGTATACATGATATTATATGTGCACTGAAGGAGGGTGACAATGAAAAATTGGGCAAATTTCGGCTTCTGAGAATCCGCCGCAGCTATCCGATCGCGGTCAGTCTCTCTTTCTCCTTTTTCTTTCTCTTTGCTCCCTCACACCCTCTTTTGTTCGTCCCTATGGTCTCGACTGTCGTCACTTCAAATAAAACACTCCAAACGTGCACAAAAACCGGACGGCGGGTCCGATTACCCAGATATAATGTGGTCATTTGCGGCAGCGACGGCAGCGGTTTATCATCATATTTCACCCGAAACACCTCGAATCCCTCCGGACAATAATAATAATTGTGACTGGGTAACCGAAAACCAATATAATACCGCACGCTCGTTGGAAACGTTGAAACCAGTTTGCGTCATATTGTACTTATAAAAGTAACTATACGCATACTATACATCTTTACACGTTGACCACTATACTATCATATCATAATAGAGAACCCCGTGTGTGACGTGCCGCGGCAAAATGCACGCGCTAGTTTCTTCGCCGCACAGCCACCTAAATAACGAACGAACGCGTACATCAAACCAATAATAGTTACAGTATAATAATACATGTATATGAGGATGTATATATATATAAAAGATATACGTGTACTCAAACTATCGTCGATGATTTATGCACGGAAATAATGACCAATTATTCCAAAGCCGACAGGTGCGTGTAAACACTACACATAAATATTATTTATATATATTAACACATATACTACGACGAAGGAGTTGGCCCTCTCGGTATTTATTGATTACGCATAAAATAAAATATCGGCCCGCTGCCGCCTCCGCCGTCATCGCATCGGCTATATGACGATTTTATATCATATATTATTATTATTAATATTATTACAGTATTGGTTAAATATAAATACAAATATGTGCAAGAGAGAGAGAGAGAGATAGAACTTGAGAAATATACAGTACAGTACTCCGCGCACAAGTTATAATTAAAAATAATAAAACAGTCGTAGGGGGCCTTCGTGGATGAGAGAAACAATTATTTATACTGTAGAAATATAATACAAGTGTGTATTTTGAATTTTTCTCGCGGTTTTCTGGTTTTTTGTTATTATTTTTTTCTATCATAACCGTTATTATTATTTATTATTTCCAACAGCCTTACTGGCGCGCGGTCTTGTTTGTTTACAAAAGTATTATAGTATGTGACGTGTATGTGTGTGTGAGTGCATAAACTGAACGGCTCGTTAATTCGGACCCAAGATAATTATGTGCGTGCCCAGTTGTATGTATACATGCCGCACAAACAACGGTCGAAATAGTAGCATATCACCTATGTAGTGCACACTATATTATTATAATATGTGTATGTGTGCGTGTATGTTATGGAAGTAGATACGCATGTTATTTTGGTGCACATCATAGTTAACATGGAAACGTGAACAGTTTATTATCATTATCATATTAATGAAGTGTATAGTCCCAAAATTCAACAAAATTGTAATTGTACCGGTAACGTGAAACCAATTGCGCGCCTACGACAACAAGGTCATTTGTCCACTTCGATATATTATAATCACTTGGATTTATTATTATTATTATTATAGTTGGAATATCGTACACTTAGGGTTGTAATTCTTCTCCGTTTTTCTTTTTTTCTTTCTTGTTTTCGACGAGTTTCGTCATCGAAACTTAATGTGTGCGCAAATGGTCGCTAGAATATTACGATTTTAATGACCGAAAAGTAGTGTTATTATAATATAACTAAAAAATATGAGAAAATAATGTATGCGGCTGTATCAAATTTCACATTTACATTTTAATTTTACGACGATATAGGGTAATATATTATACAATACCTATAGTGGGGACACTATTAACCATACTAACGAAATAAATATAATACATTAAACAAGCAAACTCATCTCTGCAAAATACACTAATGCTTTTAATTAAGACTTTAAATATTAAATATTAGGTTTGATTCAACACTACAGAAAATTAAGTCGTAATATTTTTTTTTTTACTTTTTAAATGTCAACAATGTGTATGTGTATGAAATTCGACTACTGGTGATAAAAATTATTTAGATGTAACGATAACATTATTAAATCTGCAGATTCTTCCTGTTGGGGTTATCGCGTACCGATCGAGTAAACAACGCGTTTATATAAGACTTTGAAACTGTGATGGCGATGGTAAAAAAAAAAATCAAGTTTAGCACACGACCTTACGGAAATCGATAAAGGTGTAGCGTGTATATATATGTATATGGTATGTCCGACGAGATACGCGAAGATTTTCCGTTAACAGCAAACCGTGTTTCGATTGTCGTCCGATAAACTGCAGTTGCAGCATACGTAAGCTCGTATGTCAAGAGACGAACGGAAGAGACAATAAAGGGGTGACGATAGTAATAATTACACGTAGAAACGCACTAAAACATGGTAATTTAAAAATAGATGGAAAAAGCCCTATAAATCGGCATTGTTTCCCGCGGTACCCGATAGAAATCGGCAAAAACCTTCCGCGATGAGTACACCTCATTAGTGCCCTGCTCAGGATCACGACCAACGTACATATAGAGAGAAAACGAGTCTCAAATTGACATATCAATTAAGCCATCGGCGTACGGCGGTAGCGGGGAGAGGATCTAATCACACACACACACACACACAGATGTTAAATATATATGTATACACACACCGCCGCCACCGATGTCCTTAATTGCAAAATGTCGGTATAGGCGCGGTGCTGGAAGACAAATGTAGAGAGGGTGAGGATGAATTACGAAGGAAAAAGGTAGACAGAAAAAAAATATAAATACCTATGTGTGTGTGTCTGTGTATATATATATAGATGATCAAAGGGAGGGAAACTGTTAATTTTAGCGTCAGGACGTTAACGAGACGTTAAAAAGATAGAACATAACTCGGTAATAATTATGTACACCCCTTCCACCCGAGGCTCTACATTACATACTAATATATATATATATATATATATATATATATATATATATATATGTATATGTAATATATACACAGTCACGGTTTCGAGAACATTTTTTTTGTCTGTTTGTTTTGTTTTCGCCAGAGACCAGTGCTGCTAATTGTAGGGAGGATACCGTATTATTATATTAGAACTGTATACACTTTTTCTTTTTTTTTGTTATTACTTTTTAGTTTTTTCCTTTCTTCCCGGTCGGTCGTCTTCATATAGATAATACTTAGATATACACACACATTTATGAATATATATATTTATATATGTATATATATTGTATTTTCTAATATATTGTCGAGCCCACACGCGCACGTTGGGAATAATCCGTAAGTGTACACATACCATCCGTGATCTTTCGTGTAATCGAATTGACTGCCTCCCCAAGAAATTTCAATTAACAAACAATCTAACTCGATCTCGTGCATAGAGTAAACCCTTGTGCAGTACGCCTTTATGACATTACGTCTAGACTACTAGACAGCTATACTTCGGAATGCTCGAGACGATTTTTATTGTAAAGAATAATTAAAATAAACCAATACACCCCAACCATCTTAAAATAATACTGTATTGATATGTACCTATAAATGCTAACGTTAGTAAAAAATTCATCAATTTTTATTCGTTTCAACTGCCAAAACAATATAACTCGTTGAATAGCGATTTAATGACAGTGCCGTTTTTTTCAATTGGTAAAACCACTTGCACAATGTTTTTGTACATTAATATTAATTCCTATAGTGATTTATGAGCTACTGGATTTTTTTTTCTTCACAGGGACCCAAATATTATTGTTGTACAGATATAAGAGTCAAATCGATTTGCACATAAACAAACGAAGATTTTTTCCTTTAGATGTACTAGGATGAATCTTAGCCGGTTTTAATAGCTATGCGCAGCTTGGTTCATTTATCGTACTCGTTAAAAATGTCGTTCAAACCGTACAGTTGTAGTGGGAGTTTCATATATACGCATACACATAAAACTCATTTATTACAAGTATTATAATTATTATTATTATTATCATCATCATAAACATATATACTAGTTATGTAAAATAATACATAATTGACATTTTGGGAGTACTTGGTTCCACCAAATTTCTCGTTAAGTATATTGTCTATACAAAATTATAAGTAAAATGGTTAGCTGTATAAGTAGTGTATAAGCTAAAGAAGCAGAGGCAATAACAACAACAAGAAGCCCCTGGGAGGGGAAGTTAATAAAAATTACACGGTCGAGAAAGTAGCGTGGAAATCCGGTGTTTTTTTTATTATTATTATTATTACTTTTATTTTATTTAGTACTGACAAGCCCACTTAGAGTATATCAGCGGGCCTGAGGGCAACCGGTACGCATATAGCTGATATACGTACATTATAATCATAATTCGTGCGTTGTTCGCAAAGAACGAAATCGAAATCTCGACGACAGGACCACATCTATAGTCGACGATGACAAGAAATGGAAGAGGAGAGAAAAACACGTGGTCCACAATCATACAAACACACACACACACACATTTGGGTCACATTCTTTGTGAATGGCCAATCGAAAAGCACCCACGATTTCACACGGACAATAAAGGACGGGAATCGCGTTTTCACGGTTAAAATTACATCGTACGTATATTAGATACGTGAAGTCGTCGCGGCAAGAGAGATGCGATAATAGACGGAATTTTTTTTTTTTTCAGCGTGCGTGCATACACATAAGTACACTCGCGAAGAACGCGCTGCACAAGAAACAAGCGAGGCAAGGAAAAAATGCCCTTATTGTAAATAGGTAGCCGGTGTGCACACGGCGGCGGTGCAGACCGTTACTAATCGCCCGTTCGTCATAATAACAGTAATTTTCGACATAGGTACATTATAATGCGCCCGTACGAATTGGAAACCGATCCGGCCGCCGGCCACGCAGCACACAAAACTATATAGATACGACGAACGTACGAACAACTCAACGGCGGAGGACGGGAAAACATTTTTACGCTTCGCGTGCGCACACGCCGACCCCGTACGTGCAAGACGACGGGTGTACCAACTATTTTGTAGTAACAATAACAATATTAATAATAACGCAAAATATGCTATGGGTTTATAATACAGGTACATAACTACCACCACCGGCGCCGCCGCTAACGAGATGTGCACGACCGGAGAGTGGGAGAAAAAAAACAAACATAGACGGCCGCGCGCAAAACGGGAGGAGAAAGCGCTAAGGACGCGACACGGTATGCGCATGATGTGAGAAGAAACGCGTTTTATCCTTCCCCGCTATATCCGTCCTCCCGCTGTACGGTCATCGATCTACTACTATATGCTCACGGAGTTATGCGATTTTTTTTTCCCGATCTGCGGTCATCAGCCCGCGGCAGAAAAACGTAATTTGAAAAAAATAAAATTAAAAAATGAAATTCCATCGAGGAGATGACTTCGGTAAACACTATTGGTTATGAAACACATGTCTATGATGATGATAAAACACGCGTAACTAATTTAATGTTACATTAAAATGAAAATCTAGTAAGCACCTGAAGAGGTAAAAATAACATAAGTGTAATTCGTTAGTTCTATTTAATTATGATGCCCTTAAAGTTATTAATTTTTATAATTCCTTTTATGATAACATTTATTGGACTCCATAAACAACGTCTTGTGTACAGCATGTCACAATTTTAAATGTCTTTTCAATGCAAATCGTTCGAATCCAACACGAACTGGTGTAATTTTTTTAATTTATTGTTCTCGCAGCCAAGTGGAAATTCCGAGATAACGGTCATTAGTGATTAATAATTGTATTATTAGTATTATATTACATCGCCCGTAATCATTAAATGTTTACATGAATATTGTATATTATCGTTCTATATGAGTAATTGTACAAATAATACTATATATTTGCTTACGCGATACCAGGAAAAAAACTAATGGTGCGATTATAAATGTATATTACAAAATATTTCGAATAGAAACACATACGAAACAAAAAAAAAAATTTTTTAATTACCTATAGTATACGTGAAATTCTATTCTCAGAAGCAGTTGCATTGCAACAAAGATTCGGATCCCTTGCTTAGACGGCGCGTTTATAAGGTTAGAGGACATTCGATTTATCTACTTAATGTTTAATATCTTTTTAAACATACGTAAAACCTATTTATACTCATAGTATGTATTTTGTCATCATCTAACAAAACAACCGCATTGAAATGTGTTACCGTTACATGGGTTTTCACTACGGGGAGTCTACCATATTTTTTGTATGTTTTCGGAAGAAGAGTAGGTACTAAATGGGTACCTGATAAAAATTAGCGGCCTCTACAATTCGTCAGTGTAAAATGGTTACCATGAACAACCACGCGGTTGTCTGCCGGGCGATCATTCATTTTAGCTACTTGGCGTTCCGTTAGTTTTTAAGTACTAATTTCCTATATAGTCATCGCGCGACACAGATAGTAGTGTACTTATGTTTTGTTACGCAAGGGTAGAGGTGAGGTAGAAATGCACCAAATATCGTCCGGGCATAATACTTAATAAATACACACTCACACACAAACGTGTAATATATATATATATATATAATATTATATTTTAAATTAATATTTGATCAGAGAAAACCTAAGTAATCTGTATTTATATACATATATAAAACAGGATCGGGGCAATTAACGTTGGGCGTATATCGTTAAAAAATAAAAATAACGATCTATGAGCAGAAGCGAAATTTCCGTAGGAAAAAAATGGTGGTGAAGAAAAAAAAATGTGGAGAAACCGGTTCGACGTAAAACCAATAATTTCCAAACTATGTACCGTCGATACATGGACGTAAACTGTTGTGTAGATATTCGGGATTAGCTGTGTTGGTTTTTTTTCAACTCTTCGTATCTGTACACACCAAAGCAGTTCTGCCCACACGTTTTATTATTTTCGATTTTGTCACGCGCGATTATGACGCGAAAATTATCGAATCGTCTTGATGAGGTGTCATCTTTCAAAGAAGGTGCATCTTTATGAACACACGTTGTTTAATTAACTTATATGTATTTATTTGTATAGATACATGTCTAAAAAGGTTGCACGTGCGTGCATGCAACGAGAGGAGGAAAGATACGGTTGGTTTAATTAAGTCGGACATGCGGCGAACAATTAACCGGCGGCATACAAATTCCGTTAAGACTATACTATTAAAATATTATACATCAGTACGCCGTGAGTGCAAATCGTGGCAATTATGTAGAACGTGTAGTTCTCCGCGTAAATCATCGAATCTTACCGTGGAAATATTATGTACAAAAGAATAATAAAATTTATACTAGACACAAAAAAAATATGTGCGTAAAAAGCTGAAGACGAGTAGTACCGGGACCCGTAGAGGGCTTACACTATCCGACAAACGACGCCTGTGCGCGGTGTTATTTCGCGTAAGGAGTAGAAACGCGTAAAAAAATGAGGTAGAAAAAAAAAAAATAATAATATAAACGTGACTTTGAGACCGCAAATTATCACGGCGCGCAGCCAGCGGTTTCCTCTGTATAAGGAAATCCACTCAAACTAGACTGTCGTAAAACCGTCGTCGTCGTTATTATTATTATTATTACGGTTATCATTATGATACCATTATTATTATTTATTTTTACTATTATTATTATTATTATAATTTCTTTGACTCACCGACTATAAGTAATGGAGTGCGCAGTAACTCTAGACAAAATAAGTTCTTCCCCCGGCTTGGTTGTAAATGGGATCCGGTATGCTGCTGTAAACGTGGTGCAGCTTGTGTCTCTGCTGGTAATCGATGGATACGTAGCTGTGGTTGGACGGGTCCTCGTCCTCGTCCGTGGTCCTTTGCGACGACTCCTCGGACATGCACGAGCTTTGAGTGGGCGCCTGCGACTGCGTTACCGAGGCCGGGCTCATACGGATCCACGCCTCCAGGGATGTCGGCGCGGCCGTGTACCTGGCCACCGGGCGCCCGTCGCAAATCACCTTCTTCAGGTCGCCGCCCGCGCTGGTCATGGGTTTCGGGTCGGGCATCAGGTACCGCAGCCGGTCCCAGAACCGCTTCTCGCCCCACGTGACCACGTCGCACGACTTGAGCAGCGCCTGGAGCTCGCGGTCCGGCGTGATGGTGGTGGTCAGCAGCACGACCACCGACTGCTTTTTCGTCTTGGCGCGTTCCAGGCACGCCTGGAACGCGGTGCGGAACACCGGTTTCTCCCATTCGTTCTGCAGGAACGACAGCGACAGCACGACGATGATGCGCTTGGACGCGTCCGACGCGCCCAGGAAGCTGTCCATCAGGTACGCGGGGCTGATGACGTGTATGTCGCGGTAGTGCAGGCACAGGCTGTACCCGAACCGCTCCAGGCTGGTGGACAATATGTGGTTGACGAACTCCTCGTCCTTGATGCTGTACACCATGTACGCGTCGTACAGCTTGTCCGCGTCGTCGGACGACGGGGACTTGCACACGCGCATGCCGTACCGCGAGTGCGCCCACAGGCACAGGTCGTCGCGGAACACGAGCGCGAGCGCGACCAGCACGAACACGACGATGAACAGCGCGAGGCTGGCGGCCACGAACGGCACGTAGTCGGTGCCCAGCACGGACGTGTTGTAGAACGGCCGGTGTATGCTGGGCCCGGTGTCGCGCTCCGACTGGCACTTCTGGATGGCCACGGCCACGGGCGTGAACCGGTCCGAGCACAGCATCGTGGACGGCGGGTAATCGTTGTTCTTCAGCCACCCGTCCAGGCCCACGATAGCGTCGCACTCGCACAGCCACGTGTTGCCGGCCAGCGACACGGACGTCAGCGTGTTGGCCGAGCTCAGCTGCTGCCACGGCCGGAACTCGTTGATCTGGTTGTTCTCCAGGTGGAGCACTTGCAACGCCTTGAGCGGCGCGAACGACCGGTTGGCCACGCTCGTGATCCGGTTGTCGTTCAGGTACAGCTCGGCGAGCTTGGGCAGCGTCTCGAACTCACCGCCGTTCAGCCGGTCCAGGCGGTTGTTCTCGATGTGCAGCACGCGCAGGTCCGGCACCCCGTTGAACGTCTTGTTGTGCAGCGACACCACGTTGCTGTTGTTCATGTACAGCACCTGCAGCTTCTTCTTGCCCAGGAAAACGTGGCTGGACACGTCGCCCAGGTCGTTGCCGTCCAGGTATATCTCGGTCGCGTCCATCGGTATCCGCGCCGGGATCGTCTTGTACCCCGCGTTCGAGCAGTCCACGATGTTCGACGACCACACGTGGTCGTGGTAGCACTTACATTTGTCCGGGCACGTCATCTCGCAGTCGCACGCGTCAAAGTCGCAACACTCGCACACGGAGAAACAATGCGACTCATACTCGCATAGGAACTGTGACGGTTTCAGGTCCAACAGCGGCTTGAACTTCTCCGTTTTGGAGTGTACCAGCCGGCACATGATCGAGTCCATGTCCATGACCCTGGGGTACTGGCGCTGCAAGCTCAGCTGATTGATGCGTTGCAGCCACTCCGCGGTGCAGTCGCACTTCAGCGGGTTATCACCGATGTAGAACTGCGGTAGCTCCTTGTACTCCGGCACCGGATCCAGTCGCAGACTGGCCAACTCGATGTACTCCATCTTATTTGCGTACAACACCACTCTGGACAGATTGGCCTTCCGCAAGAACGTGTTGATTTTGATTTTGTTTATCAGATTGTTGTTGAGGAACACATTTTCCACGCTGTCCGGTATAGACGTGTCCGTGATCTCAGTGAGACGGTTGAAACTGGCATCCAGCATTTTGATTTGTATCGTATCGCGCTGCACGTAGTAATTGCCCAGGTCACTAATTTCGTTCTTGTGCATGTCCAGCCACTCGACGCTGGACGGAAGGTACGAGTAATCGAAATTCGAGATCTGGTTGTCGGACACGTTCAGCCATACCAGTTTGGACAGGCCGTCGAACATACCCTTGATGTCGGTCAACATGTTGCCGTCCAGCCGGACGGCGTGCAGCTTGTTGGACGTGCCGAACGCCTGTTGGTCGACATGCGCCAGTCGGTTGAAAGCCAAGTTCACTACCTGGAGCAGCGGCATCGTGGAGAAAGTGTACGCGGTCAAGTTTCCGATTTCGTTGTTGGACATAATCAGGTTGTACAGCAGGTCGAGTCCGTCAAAAGATGAGTTTTGCACATGCCTGATGGCGTTGCCGCCTAGGTCGAGCGTCTTGAGCATGTGCAATTTGGACAACGCGGCGGGCACCTGTCGGAGTGCGTTGCCGTACAAGCCCAAGTCATGCAAGTTGGTGCAGTTCTGGAACGCGTGCTCGTCCACCGAGTCGATACGGTTCCTGTCCAGGAACAGCTGATTGATGACGTACAGCCCGGAGAAGTGTAACGGTTCGATGCGCTTGAGCCGGTTGAACGACAACGTTAGCGCGTGCAGGTTGCTGAGCGCGGCGAACGCTTGGTCCGCAAGCGTCTCGATATTGTTGTGCTCGAGGTTGAGAATCTGCAGGCTGTACAGGTCCTGAAACACGTGCGAGTCGATCTTGGACAGCTGGTTGTGGCCGAGGTTGAGCACAACCAGCCGGACGAGGCCGGAGAACGTGTCACGGTTCACCCACGTGCTGGTCAACTCGTTATGGGACATCTCCAGCACAAGCAGCTGGTCGAGGCCCTCGAGCAGGCCGGGCGCGAGTACGTTGATGGAGTTGTTGTGCAGGTACACTTCGCGCAGGTACCGCGTAGAGTGGAACAGCTCGGGTGGCAGCGCCGACAGCCGATTGCTGGACACGTTTAGCACGGTCAACGACGTGAGGCCGACGAACGCACGGTCCGCGATCTGGTTGATCTGGTTCTCCTGCAGATAGAGCTTCTTGAGCGCCCGTAGACTGGTCAGCCCGTTGTCGGGCATCGATATGATGTCGTTGTTTGCCAGATTCAGGTCCTCGAGCGCGGTGTTGCACGTCTTGCCGGGCGCGGTGGGCCCGTTACCCCAGTCCGAGAAGCCGAGCTCGAACACGTCCTGAAGCCGATTCTTGGTCAAGTTCAAGTTGGCCAGCCCGACCAGCGGGCAGAACAGCTCCTTGGGCAGGTTCCAGATGTTGTTGTCGGACAGGTCGAGCTCGCGCAGCTGGGTCAGACCGCGCAGGCTGTCCGAGTGGAAGTCCATGGTCATGGCGGACCAGTCGGTATTGTGGGTACGGATCCGCAGTTTTTTCAGTTCCCTGGACGTGCCCAGCACGGCCGGCGGCACGTATTTGATCTTGCAGTACTCCAGGTCCAGGTGGTTGAGCCGGCGCAGCTGCGTGAGGAAGCTGTTCTCCAGGCTGCTCTCGAAGAATATCACGTCACTGCACTTGAGCGTCAGGCTGGTGATCATGTCCATTTGGGCGGACGTCAGGTTGGCTATGACGCTGTCCGCGTTGTTGATGGTCCGCAGCGAGCACTTGAGCACTACGCGCAGCGGCTGCGCCTCGTCCGAGGCCATCACGCGCTGCCAGTCGCACACCGGGTCGCCGTTATTGGCGCTCGCGGTGCCGGCCAACAGGAGCAGCAGCAGTAGCGGTGGCGCGGCCACCATCGACGGCCGGCGTGGCGACGAGTCGACGGATCGTCGTCGACGGTACGTCGTCGTCATGGTCGGCGGTATACAGTTTTCGGCGGCGACGGTGCACTCGGTCGACGGGCAAACGGGGACGGGCGAAAAAAGAGACACCGGCTCGCGAAACCGTCACCGGACGCACATCACACGGAGAAGAAGTTTGGTTTTTTTTCCGGGGGAAATAGGGATGGAAAAAATTAAAATCTTTTTATTTTTCACTGCGCGATATAATGCCCAATACCCGCGTCGACGCACTCATAAAACGATTATTTTGCGACAAATAATAAAAACGATATCACGTACCCAGATTTCGGGAGAGGAAAAAAAATTATAATAAAAAAATGATGGTAAAAAAAAATGATAATAAAAAAAATTATAATAATAATCACAAACGGAACATGTAATAATAATAAAAACCAAACACACAAAAACGCACTCGCGGCGCACACAATAATCGAGACACGGTTACACGGCGGGCGGACGAGCGCAGACACGAACTGAACGTTAGCAGACCGAACGGAACGGTCGTCGGCGAGAAACTGTCTCGTCGCTCGGCGGTGGATGTATGCGTCGGCCACCCGCCGAAGACGCGTTTTGGCCGCCAGAGTACGCGCCGGACGGCCGCTGCCGCCGCCGCAGTCGAGCGCTGGCGCACTATGTGCAACCACTTGTTTGGCGGCGGCGGCCACCCCACCGGGCGCGCGGCGGCGGCTTCTGTGTATAAGTAACTGCGGCGGCTGTGAGCCCGGAGAAATGATATTATTCTTTCCGTGTGTATACATTTTTTTCTTCCCCCTCGACCCCATACCCAACCGCACCCGTTCGCTACCCTCCTCGTTCTTACATATTCGAAAATATGTGTCGCCGACAATAGACACACACACACTCACACCACCGGCCCTTCGACGGCGGCTGCATGCAGGGTCACACAATGGTCTCTCTTCGGATAACATTATGTTTTTTTTCTTCCAACTTCTTCTTTTCTTCTCTCCTTTTCTCCTCTCTCTCATCCTCTCGTTTATTCCCTTACCACTACAACTCGTACACAATAAGAACACGTTGACCGCCTGATTTTCGGTGGTAGGTACACACGCGCATACCGCAATAACAATATTACGTTGTGTTTTTTCACCACGACAAAACATTTACTCCGTTTTTATCGAACGAAATGTTACACTACCAGCGTTGTAAACCTACACGTACATTTACTGCGTTACGCGTACACGTTCGAGGAATCGTTTTCGTATACATTCCGTACACTGTTTTCCTAGTCTCGGACTCGATAATATCACTATACTCAGGGGCGGATTTAACAATTTTCCGCCCCTATGCCAAATTAAATTTGCCGCCCCTATCTAAAAAAAACTTACTACCTCTTTAATAAAATATCCTCAAATAAATTAATTTTTTCAATACCTATATGTATACCTAATATGCAATTTTTGCTTATTATAGTATTACGAGACATTTCTTAAACAATAAGATAAGCGCTATAATACAATACTATTGTCGTTGTCGTAGACGAATTCCTGGGAAAATATAAATATTATTTTGCTAAAAATAAACAAATAAAAAATCCACAATTTCAAGATTTTGAAGTGATAAATACAATTTTAAAAATTATGTACCTAATTTTACAAAATCAAAATAAATTTTCAACATAATTTTGCCGCCCTCCAAAATTTGCCGCCCTATGCGGCCGCATAGTTCGCAGTGCCTTAAATCCGCCCCTGACTATACTCTACTCTGACATCAGTACGGCAATCGATAGGCTAAGGAAACCGTGTTTCCTCAACGTTTTGCACTAGCTTTCGGACCCGTTCGATGATATATCGTAATCGTCTCGTCATATCGCGTGCTACCGCGTTCTTCCCGCTTGTAATTTATTAATAATATTTTATACCAGAAGTATTCTTCACGCTAGTCGCAAGCCGTCATTGGCGTGTTTATATACGTATTTGTATACATTATATACAATGTTGTTTTATACATTATCGTAATGTGTACGCATACGTCTATGCCGCAAATTTATATTTTATACACCACGCGACGTTATCGCTGCCATGGTATAATAATAATATTATAGAAATGAAAATTGTATGTTACGCAGAGTATTATAATATAATAATAAAGTTTTATCTGCGCATACAACTCGCCGTTGTCCTAGGACGCGTGTGTATGTGTATGTTTATAATATGTCAATATTATTAGCAAAACGTTGGAATTCGCGTGCGGCTCCTTATAGTTTGCGGTCACGCAACTAAATGTGCGCACACGAAACTCTCGAAATCGGATAAAACCCTAGCGGCCTTACGGCGGAGTGAAACTACAACCGATGGCTGAGATAATAATTGAAAAACACTGTTTAAAATCGGTCGTTAAAAATATGTTTCCCGGCGATATTTCCTATTGATTTCCATCACATACTATGTATAATATTACTAAACTCAAAATGTTAGATCCAGAAGCATAAAACACTATTGAACTCATATTTGTGTGTATGTGTGTGTATGTGCAACTATCTACACCTCTATTATAAATACACATAAAATGCTAATATAAAAAAAAAAATTCACAATAACTTGGCAGGGGCGTAATTAAGTGGGGGGTGAGGGGGATATATCCCCCCAGAGCCTATATAATGTGTATATTTATATATTAATTTGAAGCTTGTGGAATTATATGTTTTATCGTGCTGACATCACGACGAAATAAATTAAATATAATTAATATTAAGAAGTCTATAAAAAGGTATGCGCATGGAAAATTCTGATAATAAGAAACAACGACTGGTGACTGCAGCTAATACGCCAAAACAGTTATCATTTTATGTAGTTATTTTTGTTGGGGTGGAACGTTGACGTTGTGTGTTAAGTTGGCTAAACAGCCAAGAAAATTAGAAATTCTTTTATAAACGTAAACATGTATTATTATGTTATTATGTACATTATAATTATTACAAACAAAATAAATTTAATATTTTAAAAATTATTATTTAATTTAAAAGTAAATTTTAATTCTAATAAATTTAAAATTTACATTTTGAAGAAATTATTATAATATTGTATAGGTACTAAATTGTGTAGAATTTTAAAGCACATTTATTAATACATTTTGTGTACATATATATTAGTTTAAGAATTTTTGGTGAAATAATTTTCCCAGATATTGTATTTGAAAATCTAAGTATTTTGTGTGGAAAAAAATGTTTATCCCTCCCCCCCTAAGACAAATTCCTAATTACGCCACTGTAACTTGGCAATGAGTTTCTGCAATAAAATTAATTTAAAACCGCAAATATTCATGTAGACTATAATGAAGAATAATAATTATATTGTCCACTGCGATTTGCACACGCGTTTCACGAATAACGATAAATAAATTCTAAACTCGTGGAGATAATTAACAGTACAGCAGCTCTTCCCCATCGTCCATTTTAACATTGTCATTGATACGATTAGTATTCATTTAATTAGTGTTGAGACTATCTACTAGATTATTATCTATTATTTCATCTAGATAAAAATAAAAGCTTTATTAAAATGTATTTAAATATTTATCTATATTAGGTGAACACTTCAGTTATCTACTGTTTATTTATTTAGATACTTTTTTTAAAAGTATTATGTTTAATTAATATTTTGAGTGCTTCAAGGAATCGGAGATTTATCCGTGGGTAACTGTGACAATAATATTAAATAATGAAAATGTGTAGTTAAAAAAATTGTAGTTTAAATTTACAAAAATTAATTTTAAGACACAATTATTTATTAAAAATATTTTTATAGAAACAGTACAATGAAAGAAACTAAGTAGTCGTCCTTGAAAACAATATTTTTGAGACTTCCAGAATAGGATGCAATGTAGACCGTTTACTAAAATGAATAGAGTAACAATTAATTGGAAAGAGTGGCTTCAACCACAAAGCTTGGCTTTTAGATATTGATGATGAACATTCAGTTCCTTGTTATACGTTGGAGACCATTATGTGCGTCTATAAATAATTGTAAGTTTGTTGTTATTGAATCAATATTGTTATGAATGATGAACGAGGAGCGTATAAAACGCGCACCTATACACTACGAGTTTTCAATAATGTTTGTGTACATACTCGTATGTGTTTATACGTGACTACGTTTACTGGTTGGTTCAATACTACTAAATCTTTGAATAGATTTTAAACGAAATGGCGATTTAAAAAAGAAAAAAGGTACAGTCGGAAACGACAACAAAGTAAACGATAAGTGGTCCGATTGTGTGTTTGTGTTTTTTTTATTTCAATTTAGGGACGATTGTTATACAGATGTCGCGATTTGTGACCATTATTATAATAACATATAATATAGAGAATTGGAAACGTATATGTATATATATATATGTCGCGAACAAAGAGGAAGTATTAATAGTAATATTATGAACAGCAGCTGCTTTTGCTGCAGTAGCTACTGTTTTGCAGTAATGGGCGGTAGCATTTATATTTCTTTCTGCGCACACATAATATATACCTATCCCTATTATATGTATAAAACATTTCCAAAAATTGATTGTAATCGGTAAAAAAACGTTATGTCGCACGCAAATATAATACGATATTACATTTACTCAGAGAATCCATTTTAAAACAAATCGTACATATATACGTAATACGAGGGTATGTGCCGTGTGTGTTTGGCAATCGTATCTACTCCTAACGGTACAAATAATATTATCTGCACAACTCTGACATCAACAGCTGTCCCGCGTTTTTCAAAAACCCAATGAAACACGCAACACTACAGTAATAATCAAACGTATACGTCGACTAGTTATATATAACTAGGCACCTACTGAAACAATGTAATTGCGAAAAATTATACAACTCTCATAAAGGAATTGTATTTTTCAATATCTAACTAGAATCAGTATATTATAATAAATATGCCTACTCATATACCGAACTACCGAGTTATGTTGTACGCACGATAAATAGAGACAAAAATTTTTTGTAAATTCTAGAGACATTGTCATAATGTTACAATAAATTTTACAATATTTGTTTACGTGAATACGATCGTTAGATTTTTCCTTTAGACAACTATTGCATGCGTTCAGTTTTGCATGAAGACAGATATATTAATTTTTATCGATTTACTTTCAATAACATAGCATCTATCACTTAACACTTAAAACACTTTGAATTTACGATGACTATCATACCCATGGTGTTCTGTATGTATCTCGTGCAGGTAGTATAGAAAAATTATAAATATTTATTAAAAAAACTAAAGAAAACAATATGTTCGAAAGAGTCTGTGCTCGGTTTGTATAATATGTCTTATAATAATATGATATTATAGTATTAAAATATTTAAATGGCTTAAAACTCTTAACTTAGGACGATTACTTTTGAAAAAATGAAGATCAAGTTGGCTTGAAAAATAATCTCCTCTTTAGATTTATTTTTATTTTCGTATTTACGAGCATTTATTTATTTGCAAACAAATGGTTAAATATTACATCATTTATAATCACCAATAATTATTGTCTACACACGTTCTTTAAGCTAATGCTTGTATGAGGTGATGAATTATTAAAATAGTTATACAATAATTAAATCTTAAATTTAATATAATATTTATACTTTTTATTATTTACTTTATATTTTTGATAAAAAGATTTGGTTTAATACACATTTTTATCATATTTTAATATGTACCTGTAGGTACCTATTACAGTTAACTATAGATAACTATAATTT
Source organism: Sipha maydis (assembly GCA_034509805.1). Taxonomy (NCBI): domain Eukaryota; kingdom Metazoa; phylum Arthropoda; class Insecta; order Hemiptera; family Aphididae; genus Sipha; species Sipha maydis. The sequence goes on along the minus strand of JASXSY010000032.1, from coordinate 665,167 downwards.
TCTTTATATTTTAACCTAAGTCAACTATTAATATCTTACGTACTTCTTTGAATGCTTATATTAATAAAATCGCAATTTTGCAATCCCAGTTGTTAGAAAAACGAATATCAAAATCAAATAATTTGAATTTTTTTTATTAAATAAACCGTCGTCGGCCATTAAAATACCCATTCCTTAGAATCATTTATGCAATTTTTAATAAAAAAATGGTAAAAAAAAAACGTGTAAATTCAGTGAAAATAATTATCCAAATAATACAGAACCATTTAAGTTATAAAAAGGATGATTTAATAAAAAATAAATAAAAATAAAAACATTCACTATAAAGTACTTATTCACATTAATTTAGTGTAAATTTTTTATAATTTGGATGAATTCGAAGGTTTTTCGAAAGTCATCGAAATTTTAGTGGCTATTATACACAACGAAGGGGTATATGTATGTGGAGAGTGTACTCGACGTCATTAATTTTCAACTTTATGTCTACGAAACTGCATAAATAAAATACGGTGGTATCTTATTAAAGAACACTACATTTACTCGAATCGCTAGTTGACACGCAAAAACGGTGAAGCTATTGCAGATGGCAGACACATAGTTCTTATATCTTGCAAAAGAACCGACAGCGTTTTACCATACATTTAATTTGTACATAATAAGTTTGAATTTATACTTCCAAGATCGATCATCTCCAATTGGAAATATTTTAGAAATTTTCCAATTTTCTTAAGTATGTTTAACATTTTAGGACAGAAATATAGTATAATAAAACGTCTACAAATAACCTATATCATAAATTATACTGAATACTATAAATACATGTTATAAATTAAAATGTTTAAGATAATAGCCGTATTTTTAAAGTATCAATATTTTGGATTGTAAGTGAATCGAGGAATGTATTTTATTTTAAAAACATTATTTTATTAAAATTAAAAATTCTTGTGTATAATTAAATAACTTATAAAAACTTATATGAATAATCGTCCTGCCTCTAAGGCTCGAGCAAAACCCGGTCAATTGAACTTATTCAATATGAGTATAGACTATGACGAAGATAAAATGTATAAAGTATACATTTCTAACTATGTCATTTTCATTCGGCGCGTTGGACCGATAAAATTCGGTCTCAAACATTTATTCATTACCAGCCATAGTACATAATAATATACATTTCAAAAACGACATTTTTATATGACTTTCGATTACACGCGAAATATCACCATGGTAACGAAGTTATGTGTATATATATGGTTTAAGGATTTATATAATACATATATGTGTGTACAGCTAGTATATAGACGAGTCGGTGACAGCCGGACGATGTGGTTGAGAGGGTGGAAAAGACAGGCATCGTCCACATTTAAAGGCACACGCGCGCGGTCACATACACACACACACACACACACATATATATATATATATATATATATATATATTCATTGAATATAAGTACACTTGTATGTAATTGATTGACGGGTGATTGATAGACAGGGCCAGTTGCAAACAGGATAGAATTTTCTTTTAAATAACTTTTTCCTCTTATGAAATCCCATTTAAAATAATTTCAGTACGTTTACATACGGATATACAAGTAAGGCAAAAGACACAGAGTCGTATCTTTTTAAAAATGTATCGTTTCCTTTGCTCGCGTACTTACGCACTGCGAACATGCTTATCCCGTTGAATATTCTCTGGTATCGCCTTTCCGTGAGTTCGGGCACTAGCAGAGTATATACTCGCAGTGCATGTAATATGTATACATATAAATTTAGATATATTGTATTCGCGTGCAATATTGCTCGCAAGACATTAAATATTAAATCCAATTTGTCCGCGACCGTTGATTTACAGCAGGGTCGTCTAAAGTCAATCGGTCAGTAACGCTGCACCACTGCTGCTATTATTATTATTATAAACAGTACACGACTAAAGACTTTCTTGACTTCTTCGTACGAATGTGCTTAGCTACGAACCTGCTATTTATTTCCAAATCGTAAATCATAGAACGTACAACGCGCATACGAGTGATAATTGACTGTGTACATTGAATACTTGTAGTCGTGTTTAATTAAGTATAGTTTTTTTGTTGAGAAATTTCGGATTCAGACCTACGTGTTGACCTCGAATAATTACTGATGTTATAATTTTTTTTTCATTTGATTTTGGCTAGAATTCAAAAAAAGCATGCCGTACTCGGCACAGAATTTTAAACCCCGATTTTGCAGAAGCAATTTACTCGTTGTCGAACAAAAAAAATCCGCTTCACGCACTTAAAGTTCTCGCTCGTTGTACTACGTATATATACTGTGATGTATGTATACTATTTATGATTTATATTTTTGTAATCAATTGTAGTTATTATATTATCATAGTAAGTTTTTGCATGAACATTTAAAAATGTTAGTTTTATTTATTCTATTACGAAACATCATCTATTTTTTATCAATTAATTTAGAATAAATTATATCTAATTTTAACAATATCTGTCAAAATATGAACCCCTTACTCGTTAACATCGCCACCCTCCGTACGCACGCCTATGCGAACAGCATACGGTGGTTGTAGGTATTCTGCATTATGCACCGATACAGATTGTATACACATGTATGCACTCGTAAAAATTCCCGACCACAGTCCAGACGTACTCGAATGACATTCAAAAACGCACCTCACGCGTTAAGTTTTGTATGGGAAACTATTTTGATCGCCAAGGGAGTATGGAATACCACGCGCAATACCCTCAATCGAAATCAACAACGACTGATATACCGTGGACTGCAGTACATCAGCGCCAATGGTGCAACACTGCCGAATTTCATATCGGACCTAAATCATAAAGTATACTCGAAGTCGTGGTGCACCACAGTATGCATACGGTAACAGATACTAACAGGTATACAATACGGTTGCAGCTCGAAGAGACCCAGAGTTACATCGCTTATTCTCACCCGTCGACCGAAATTTTTTATTTTATAAAACTTTTATGATGTCTTCACCGGCGTTTTCTGAGAAAGACAACAGACAGTGATGTGTCGCCTTTTTGTGACCGGAAATATTTTTTGTCTCTCAAAAATATAATACACTCACCGTACGCGTTTACGTCGCACGTGATGTATACGTAAGTCGTGTCTTCCGGCCGAGTCGTTGCGTGTAATATTTCATCGTGTTTTATAAACGCATACATTTATAAATGTATATATAATATATATATAATACTATATATATACTTAATATTATTTTTAATATAACTGCATTATACACATATCGCATACATGTATAAATATTTGTCACAAATTTATGTATTTAAAGCTATACTTAAATACGCATGATTAACTGCTTTTGCGGTGACACACGTATCGTATAAGTGTGTGTGTGTGTGTAATATTGTATGATACGTTGACACCGTATAAAAGTATATACAATTGCAAGTATACTATAACAATATTTAATTATTGTTTTTGTTCATCGATATGAAAAATAAAAAAAATGACTGGACACAGAAATTGACTTACTGCGACGTTGAAATTATTATCGCTACCATATTATTAATATTATTATTACAAGTCATAGAAGTGAGTGTATATTATATGTGAGTGTACGAAATCTTGTCGGATTTATCGTACGCGCTGCACAACGTTGTTATCGCACCACGCACAGGCGAGTGTCGTTTTTCCGACGTAAATTTTAATTAATGTCGAGTGATATACATTATATTTGTATAGTTTATGTACATATATTTCACGAAAAAAACAAAATATATATATATATATAAATATATGTATATACATATTAATCATCATTTCGTTTAAATCATTTGTGAAATCCAACGCCTGCAATGACGTTTACCCTCTCACAAAGCAGTGGAAGCGGGGACCTGTTCGTGTAGCTCGTTGAAACTACAAAAAGTACCGTCCTTGTTTTTATGGGGTGCGCTAATTAGGTTGACAGGATTCCGAGGGCTCTCGTATCAAAGGTTCATAAACGCGACGCCGCAGCCACCATCAAAAATGCGGTAAAATGAAATAATATTCATAAAAAAAAAAAATAACTGGTTTTTTATTCATTTGATTTTTTTTTTTTTTTTGTCCAGCTAATTTAACATTGAAACAATTTTGCTCGGTTAAATCTTGTTCAACAGATTAGAATACAATATCAATGGTTTTTAGACACACACATATTATATGTGTATAATATTATACAGTGTCACTTCGACACAATATATATATTATTCTGAACGAGCTAATAGATTACGGCTACTTACGAAATCGTCTACGATTTTCCAAAAATAAATGATATTTTTTTTTTAATTAGAGAATTATTAAATTTATAATTTAGAGATTAATTAAAAGTTAAATTGGAAAGAATAGCGAGGAATGACTTTTTATATTTTATTATATTATTATTTTAAATACGTAATAAATTTTTACAGTTGTAAAAATTAAAATGTGTGCAATGGGCATACATAATATTATCCAAGGACATTAGATCCAGTATTTTATTACATTAAATGTTACCAAAGTTTTTCTTTAACTTCAAATTGTCTGATGTAACTATTTTAGTTCACAATGAAGACAATTTTAATTGAGTGCTTATTTTAAATTCAAATAAATATGTATATGCACAAGTATACATTATTTTAATTTTTTTTTTGCACGAAATGAATAGCATTGTACATCATAGTCCTAAATTTGATGTTATATTTTGTTTTGGTCAACTTGTTGTTAATTGCTTACCTATGAGCTCAAAGTTTTCGAGAAAACGTAATTAAGTATAAATAATAAATATACTTGTCCTGCGTGCTACGGAATTTATTTAGGTTAGTAATAGTATATAATGCCTTAATGGTTTTTTTCTATTAAAACCCATTAAAGTTGAAACTTAATGATTTAAACGTCTTGTATACGCTTATAGATTTCTACTTTGAGCTACAACGGTAAAGTTTTCCAGCGCAAACTTGAAATCGACCTGCTATGCAGCGCGCATACCTCCTTCCTATTTATCCACTCCAAAAGCCAAAAGTATACACAAGTACAAACTGTACTCGACCGATTGGCCGGCGCCGCCTCATCCATCGTCGTGGTCATTGTGAACGAAGTTACCGACTGTATACAAACTCAAAATAATACACGAACGCGATTTCTACGAAACAACTATGAGAGGCTTAAGATTCTTTTTGTCGGACCTTCCACATAATAGTCTTTTACGGTATTACATAGACTAGTGGCGCATATATACCATTCTTTCTCTATCTCTCTCTATATATATAATGTGTTGCAAACAATCTTAAGAGAACGAAGGAAAAAAAATACGTTTTTAAAAAATGTATATCACACTGCGCGCACACTATTGCGTTTTATAATATATATATAGTATAAGCATGTCAATAAACGAGAATTTGCAGGTCGGTATTTTTACTTTTTTTTTTTTTGCTATCTATTAAGACTATTCCGCCGACAAAAAGGCGACATAATATTAGTAAAAAATAAATAAATAAAAGGAATATACTACAATTTTTTTTTTCTTTTAAAGCCACAGTCCGTTTTTTAATGTGATCTAAATTACACCCTGCTTACGCCATTTTATTGTTGTACCTATATACCAATGTATGTGGTTACAGGGAATATAATATTATTTCAAATTCTATTGAATTTTTTTTATTTTTATATTTTGTTTTTCATTGGAAACTAAAAAACAATAGTTATCCTTGGACGGAACATAAAAGACGGCAAGAAAAAACAAATAAAACACGTCTGGTCATTAAATTATTGTGTGAAACATTTGGCCAATTAGAATGGATTTTCGTTTTAGCGCACAAGAAGCACTAGCTGTTGCATGTTATTATTTTTTGGCCATTACGAAACAGCAATTTTTTTCTGTTATTTAAAATCGGCTTGTCAAATTGATTAATTGATCATTGTCAAAAATTTCCTAATTGGCAAGTCCCAGACAATGATCGCCGCGATGACCAACTAACAGTATATATTACGTACTGCAGAAAGGGACATGCGATCATTATTGTTTTTACTTTCATATCTAATTTTACGAAAATCATTAATGAAACACGTCTGCCTGCGTCGGCTTGAAATAATATTATATTTTCCAATTTCCAACATGAAAAATGTAATCAACATTTTAAAAACATTATCATGTACAGTCACAGTCATATCGTACGCTACTGTACAAAATACTAGAAGAGTTCTCAAATCAACCATTAATTTATAATATTTAAATATTTTTATAATGACTATGGTTTATTTTTACCATCAATGTATGCATTAAATAAACATTTTTTTCCATACCTGTGCGTTTTATAGGTAATCGTATACAATGGCTTTTGTGTTGGGCGCGCGTAAATGGAATTTTATTAAAGGTTTTAAAACTGGACGTGTTTTAAGTAGGAACGTTACTGAAATTCCAGCTCGTACAGGTGTGCGATAACCCTAATCTGAAAGGTATTTAAAAAATAAAGGTTCACAGGTGATTTTAACTGTGTCGTGAATTAAATAAACAATTGAAAAAGCAAATGCAGGTACTTGGCAACATAATATTTTATTGTTATGCGTAACAGCCGTGCAGCCTTTGAATATAAACCTGTATTTGATGACTGGGTTGACACGAAAATAGTTGACAGGTATTTTATTGTCCCCACAGAACATAACTGTTAAGTATGTTGCAGTAACGAAAGTATTTTACTTTTATCTACTATTATTTTTACTTTATTTTTAATGAAATAATATTGCAATAATAATATAATTTAAAAAAAATATATTTTAGCTTTATTCGGGTTTAGTATGTTATTTTTTTTAAACATATAGTATGGTATGGACGTAAAATAGAGGGAATTAAAAATCACTATAAAGATGTGGCGAAATAATTCGTTTTGAAGTACTTGCGTTTCGATCTTGAGTAACAAAATATATGTATATACAAATTAGCTGATGCATCGAAATTTTTAATCACTGAAATAGTTACTGTAACAACATCAAATGGTAGTATAATTAAAATATAGCAATCGCATAAATGTAACTAAATGGATTGTTAACGCAATCATATAAAATGTTTTATTAAAATATTAAAAGATTGTAATATTTAAATAAGCCAACTAAATTTATACAATAAATGTAACTAAATGATATTGTTAAGATAATAAAATAAAGTATTATATCAATAAAAATGTTGTTCTTTCAACTAAAATTTATCCAACTATTAACTATAATATAACCATTTTTTTCCGTGTGGCCATCATACAAATAAAATTTAACTAAAACAGTTTAATAATCTCATGGCAAATGAAGAATCTATAAACGAATGTTAAGTAGTTTAGTATTAAGTATTCTATAGAAATACATAAGTGTATCGAAGTTAGTAAAATAATTATTTTTTAACGTTTATTAATTTTTTTTAACAAGTATTCGCTGTTAGAAAAAGCAAAAGTATTTGCCAACGTATCATACATTTATATTAAACAATCAATAATACCATTATTATGCATTTCAGTCGTATGGTTAATATACATTTATCTGATGGGGTCGACACGAAAACAGTTCTAAAATCTGCAAATATTTCATTATCCCCGTAAAACATATTGGCTCTGCCTTGGCGATGCAAATATAATACAACAGGTATAACGAAAATACGAGTATTGCTCGTTTGAATGCGCTCTGTTATCTGCGACGACAATGATTCGACGTTTCGTGTGATTTGTTTTGTTTTTCATTAATGGCATATCGATATGAGGTATTATTACCGAGTGCAAATAAATACGATTTCATTTTCCAAATCCGTTTTAAATTCGCGATATCAATTATGCAGGTTTGTCAGCAAGCTCACTGGAAAGCATACAGGTAGGTACAGAGAATTAATTCGCATTAAATTAATGACGTATTTTAAGGCGGATGAGTGCGTAGTGCAGTTAAATAGTAACGAGGGAACAACGATGAAAAGTGAAAGAGAAAACTTTTTAAATATACTCGTACAGTGTGCGTCAAACGGTTAGTATGATCGATGAAATAATATTAATAATAATCGTAATAAAATAAACGTGTACATTTAAATCATAATAACATTTACGTACGCGTTTTAGGTGTTCAACGCTAAATCATTTCGATCATAAAACGTTTTATTCAATATTTCGCCCAAATTATATGTGTAAAATCACCCAAACAATGTGTTATTTTGGGTCATTCGCCCAAATGAAAGTCCTCCATAAATTATCATAAATATTGATTAATTTAGTGATGTTTTCAATAATTTATAATACTTTTTGTTTATGCTAAATGATTGTTTAACATTAAAATTGTTTTTCAAAAAATTAATCAATAACTTAATTTTACTATAATCACGTTATTGTTATACATTGTGATTATTTATTTTAAACCTGGTTCACATGGTGTCCCAGCTTTAATATCTTGCTTTAAAATATTTATAAACCATGTGAGTATTGAATAGACCTGATTTCCAATTTATTCTCAGGATAGATAAAACGTAGAAGAAAAAAAAGTGAAATAGTGTAAATATTTTCTTTGCATAAAATATGCACACTATTTTCAGTAATTTTCAAGCAAAATCATATTATTTTTTTTTCGGTTTTTATAAATATTTTTCAAAACTAATAGCATCAGTTAGACAATAAAATACTAGACAATTGAGATATTGCGTCTCTACTAATACCTCCATCCCACACGGTAATAAAACGCGTGAGGAAATTGATAAAACCCAATAACTTAGATATCTGGATTGAAGATGCGTGTAATCAATTCAAAATAGGACCCGATTAGGGCAGCATAGTATTTTTAATTTTTATCAGTACTGATATTACATGTAATCGATAGCATTTATATGACTTAGTGTTTGGATTTTTAAAACAATGACCAACATTCAAGCATAGGCCATGGTCTGACCTAATACTGACTGGATATCATACCGACTTAGTAGTCGGTAGAATTTAAAGTAAAAATAAAAACTTAATTTCCGCGGCTAAAATGCCTTCAAATGTTCCGTTTAAATAAATATGTATATACGTAATGCATAGGTAATACCATTTTGTACTCACTGTATTTATAGTTGCGTCTTTAACAACGAAAATGTATGTCGCGATAAAAGCGTGCGTCCACGGTTTTTCGGTGACTGTTCCGAGTTGTGTCCGCAAGAATAATGTACATAATAAGGTCTATATGTTTGTTGATAAGCTCGTAGATCACCTCGAATTTCGATACCTTAATACCGTAAATCGCTCCTTACAATTTACTGCTGGAAATTAATTTTGTACGTGTTAGCATTAGTTTCAATGCGAAAGTCTTGAAGTAATTTAAAATGTTTTTAAGAGAAAAAAATTATAAAAATTTAAAAAAAAAATAATAATAATAAAAATAAACAATTTTATTGTGGATACTCGGATACAAATTTTCTTTCCAAGAGATTTTTCAAACAATTTGGAAGAATTGCATTTGCCGATAACCAATAAGGGTTAGATAGAAACTAAGACGAAATTTACGAGGGAAAATGGAGGACGCAACTCAGACAAAATAGGTACACGGTCCTTTCATCGTGACTATTTCATCGCGAGCCTATTCGTTGTGCGTCCATTTATCGCCACCAGTTCATCGCTCTAAACATCCTCGCAAACATTTCATCGTGTAATAGTTTATTGAATACATTTCATCGCATGGCATATCATCGTGTATGACACATCATCGCAATATTCATCATCGTATTCTTACATAATTAGTCATTCGTATAGTCAAATAAATAAATAAATTAGATTTTATCATAAAATGTTTCTTAATTTATTAGCTTCATTAGTTTCTTTTTTTTTTATAAATAAATAAAATAAATTATAAAAAAAGTTCAATTATTAGGTAGGTAAAATTTTAAAATAAAAATAATATATAGTTAGTTTTAAAAATAACTAAAAATAAATAAAAATATTTAATGTTTTTGGACATCAAAATTGAAGGCCAATTCTTTTAAATAGATCCAAATTGGTTTATTTCCATATTCACTGACAATTCTTATAATTCTTTCTGCAGTGTCACGGTAAGTTTTCTGTCCAATTCGTGGACGTCGACCAGCAGTTAACTTAAGACTCACAGATATAGGGTTCAGTCGCTTTCGCTTATTTTAAATTTATTCAATAATAAGTACGTAATATATAGTATTATGTATTAAAAAAAATTAAAATTAAAGAAAAATGTACTTAGTAGGTGCTACTTACTCAAAATATATTTGAATACTTGTATAATTAATGACGATTCGACGAAGATGAACAAAAATACAGTTAAACACAACAAATATAACAACACTGTCAATATGATCAGCTCCCATTTCGCCGCCGTTTCGTTTTGCCGCGTTACCATTTCGCCGAATTTATTTTTTCCCAGTTTCATTTCGCCGAATTTATTTTTAAGTAAACTTAAGGTTACAAATTACATACTAATTAGTTATATTTATGTAATATGTATTTATGTAAAAATAGTAATAATTAGGTATCTTATATAGTCATAAATAAAAAAAAATGAATAAAAGTAATCATTTAAAATAATAAAAAATAATATAAAAAAAAAAGTTTATAGTTATTATATATTGTATAAAATTATTCGTTATGTTTAATTGAATAACTAATATTGTCCAAATAATCAATCCATTTCATCTGCGGAGGATCGCTCGTTACTCTTTCCTTAAGACTACAAATTCTTTGTTCCAGTTTAACATATTTGTTGTAAATTCTTTTTACTTTTTTTGAGATAGTAAAGCACTAAGATCGTTTCAAACGATAAATATTTCTTTGTGTCTATTTATCATATTTCAAATCACAAATTCATAACCATGTTTTTAGACAAAAATAATTTTATGCGGCGAATGGATCGGCGGCAAAATGGGATTAATTTGGCAGCGAAATGGGATACGACCAATATAATACGTATGTACTGTGTTCTATACCTTCAGAAGTAATGAATCCACCTATATAGGTAATTTCCCATTATGATATCAAGTTTTTTTATTTTTATTTTATTTGGCTGTTAAGATAGGTGCGTTACCTATACAACATACGCAGGATCCACGTATGATACGATGATTAATCTTGCGATAAAGTAAAGCACAATGAAATTTAACGGGCGACGTAGTGATCGCGATTAAATAACCACGACGAAATATTCGCGATAAAATACTGCACGATTAATAAGTTTGCGAAGTTTGCGATGATCTTTCGCGCGATGAACTGTCGTGGAATCAACAAAATATCATTTATGGACGTGATTCAAATGCACCGATTTTTACACATACTTTATTTACGCATATTTGTAATTTGGCTTGTCCTAATAAGATTGTCTAGTTTCGCCAATGCATTTAAGTGATGATTGAATAAATAATAGAAATACATGTTTGGATTAATAACGTTATAATTTGAGGGAATATGGATTAATTATTTTAAAATAAAATATACAAAATGTATACTAATTTAATAAATCAAACATAATATTAACAATTTTATGTCTGATACTAAAATATATTTTATTTTATAGTATTTTGAAAATTATTACTTTTTTATATTTTTAAAAAATTTTCAACCTTAGACTTAAGTCAATAAAGGTAAAAAAAATGATGATTCAACAATTTACAATATTACATTAAAAAGTATTTATTTATTTCATAGTTGTCATATTACACACGATACAATTAAAACTAAAATACAATTTGGTATCAAAACAAAACATTAATTAAATACAAAATTGGTTGAAATATAAAAAATTGCACTAAAATAAGGTATTATAATAATATCAGATATATAAGATTTACTGTTGATAAATCAAAGTAAAAAAAAATCTTATCACTAAATTTAGAATATATTTTGTGCGTAAAAAGACCCATTCAGCCTAAAAACAATATTGAGTACAACAATTAATATAATAAATAGGTAATTTTTGAGACTAATATAATAGTTATATTTAGTAAAATAATAATTTAAAATATAAATAATAATATAAAAATAAATAATAAAAAAAAAAATAATCAAATTATATTATAAATTCAATGTATAAAATAAAAAGATACAAAACATAATAGAAATAAATATGCGACAAAATAATACTGCATTAGAAATAACATTATATATTCCAGAGATTAAATATTTGGACAATGGCAAAATGTTTATGGCCCCAGTGAGTTGAGCTTTAAAGTATTACACTTGGCGTTTAATATCAATAAAAAAAAGAATTATAAACATAATTTTTTTTTTTATTTGACCATCTTTTTGAAAGGAAAATTTTAAAAATTATTAATTTTATCAGAGAAAATAAAGTTTATTACTTTTTTCAACTTACCATTTTATAATTGAATTAAAAAAAAAAACTAGATAAAAAATATGTCACCTTTAAAATGTTATCAATGTTGTGGTATAAAATGAAGACCCCTGTATATTATAACCATTTTACTGACGGATATTCAAATAGCTAAGAATAAAGGAAGTATAGAAATATTATTATTACTATATAAAATAGAGGCAAGTATAAGATGGTGTTACAGAAACCTTATTGAAACTATAATAATGTATACGGATAAAAATAAGTAAGAAGTCACTTAAATCAATTTGAAGACTAGAAAAGACAATCTACTTTTGTTCGTCAAATCACTAATAGTTACACAGGAAAAAAAAAATTAAACAGAAGTTTCAGAGTTTAACCTTAGTACAAATCTATTTGATTTTGGGTTTATAACTTCTTCAGTAATACTGAAATGAGGAAGTGTATGTATTGTACACAAAAGTGATATATCATTTTGTCGTAATTGAAATACTGTTCCATCTTTAAGTGCTCGGGTCAAAAGCTCATTACAAATTAATGACCAAGACTGAAGTGACTTTTGTTCTTTTTCATTCTAAAAGAGAAAAATGAAAAAAATACAAAAAAAAAAAAAAATCAGTCATAAAAGTTATAAATATGAATTACTTGTAATACTGGAGATGCACTTAAATATGGTTCTAAAAATGCTTTTGGAGAAGCATCATGAGTTAAACATAAAGCAAGGTGAGACAAAATAGTCTCCACAGTATGCCTAGTTGTTGTCTGGTTACTCTTAAATACTTTTGAAGAGATCGTGCAATTGTTGGGAAGACGGCTTGAGCAGCTTCATAGGGATCCATGGCAGAACCACCACCTTAAAATAAACAAAATATTAAATTTAGTTCCATTAACAAATACAATTTAAACACAGATAAGCTTAAATTTTTCGGTAATAAGATATATTAAAAATGAATTACCAGGATCATGATGAGACCGTTTTATATGAGTAAATGCTTCTTCAGCAGCTGTTAGGAGTCTAGCTCTTCGCTTTTTTACTCGTCGCTCATAGTCATGTTCCTCATAGAAACGCTCATTATGACTTGAGTCTCGGCGCCGGGTATGACCATTCATTGTACCTCTGGACTGACTCATTTGAAGAGTATTACTTCCAATACCTTCGATATCATAAAATTTAAAACTTGAAGCATTCTTTTTAGACTTTGAGACTGGTAAACGCTCCAAGTATGGGTTGTATATAGAAAATTCAGTATAATATCGTTCAAGAATCCATACTGCAGCTCGTTGGATGCTTAACTGTCCAATAGGATATGATCGGCTTTCACCATCAGGACTCCTAACAACCTATAATAAGAAGGGAATCAAATACTTTAAATCAGTATAACTAAACAAAGTATACTAATTTTTATTTTATTCAAAATATTGAATTATATTTTAAGAACAATTATGAAAATAGAATTAATAAATAGAATAAGTAGGTATTGTTATAAATTTTCTTTATACAACTATATTAACTGTTAGTTGTAACTGATACTGAGAAGCAATAAAATAACAAGTTTTATTAATCAAAACTTCCATAATTTTTTTTTAATTAAGTTAAAATGAATAACAAGACATGCCATTTAAAATATAAAAAAATATTAACTATATCATTAATAATATTGGTTAGTGGTAAAATAAAAGTTTATTAGATTTAGGTATTTGTTAGAATAAATGATATAATGAAACAATGAACATTTAATTTTAGTCATTATACTTATATTTTATTTATTTAACAGAAAAGTAATTTAATTACTAGAAAGAAGAAAATATATTAAAATATTACCTTAACAATACTAAAAATAAAGCATTAAGGTCAGGTGGGGTAAGAGCCTAACGGGGCTAGTGCCTAATTCAGTTATAAAAAATATAATATTTCAATTTTAAAATTTATTTCATGAAGACTTCGGAGTTTAGAAATAATCGAATGTTGAGTTATGTTAACTACACTGTAAGACATTAAACAAAGCAGTTATCACTATCCAAAGAGGTAATCAGTTATTTACTCGTATTTTTTTTAATCGACGATAATTCAGCAGACCAGTTACACCACCAAAACTGTTCAGAATTATTTAAAATTAGTTAAGTAAATGTTATTTTATGTTTGTAACATTATTTCATACACAAATTGTGTTAATCATTTGATACAAATGAGTATTAGCCGATTATGCACTTTCTACATACAAAACTTCACACGGGGGAATGTGCAACATGATATATGGGGAAAATGCGACATGCATATTTAATAAACTAACTCAAAAGTCCGAATATTGTTAAGAGATCTATGTTTTATTTTTATTTTGTCAAATACTTAAAAAGATTTTATAAAAATTGTTTGTGACTAAGATATGAATGCTTTCAAATAGCTACACATTTTCAAGTATGTTATTAGTTAACAATTACACTTATAATACGTGTTATTATAACAATCAACACTAAAAAAAAAACTTATGGTCTGTCAAATCTTGATAAATTAAAATAATTAAATTCTTTCAACAGAATTTGTTTACAGATTTTCATTAGTTTATGGCACTTGCCCCGGCTAAGGAATAGCTAGTATACAACTGTATAAAAATTACCAATATTGCTCTTACCTCATAGCAGGGAAAGTGCAACATTATTTATTTTTTTTTTTTCATTCAATAATTATTTTTCAACCAAAATAATTATCAAAACACTTTTTTGAATACAAATTTGAATTCCTAATACGTTCATTAATATCAGAAAAAAAAACAACGTTCTTAGTAAGAATACAGTAAGATATATGTTCCATTAAACTGAGATTTTGCAAAACGGCGTTGCTGTTACCCCCCCCTGACCTTAACATTTTTTAAATAATATAAAATTATAAATATAATTTTACAAATAATTATTATACAAATTAAATTTTTTTTAAAGAATTGAATGCATTAATTTATTTATTTTTCAATTAGTCACACATTATAACTATAGATAGTTTTTATAGATAATAATCAAGGAAAGTAATTTAGTTAAGTATAATTTTTAAAGTTATAACTAGAGCTCGGATTAATATGCATTTATAAAGTGTCAAATATGATGTAAATATGCAAAGAAAAAGTGGTTAAATATGCAAATATATGCATTATGTTATACTATATAAAATGTGTTTTTTTTTTTAATTACACTTTTACACCAAAGAAAATTCTAAATATTTTATAAAAAACAAAAAAATGATAATATCCACTGTTATATATTGCAAATCATTTAAATCAATCTAAAACTTAAAAAAAAAAGAATCTAAATAAAAAAAACTAAAATCTTTTATAAATATTGTAGATCATTTGAAGTTATTTGTCAAAATCTCTCAAAAAACTAATAAAAACTTTAAAAAATATACAAATCTTTTAAAATAACATTTTTGAAACTTTTAAAAAACTAAACAATGTACGAACGATGACTGCGTATTAATTATTACCACCGTGCAGGGTATTATCACCGGTTGACACGGCGGCCGGGAAATTCCGAAGGCCAGTATATTGGAATTTAATTATGAAGATTTTTAAATATAGCGATACCCGAATACATGATTTGATTATAAAATGATAGCATACCAGGACACGAGTATATGTGTTTTTTTGATGTTAATACCTATTACATCTATTCGTGCACTGATCTCCGATTTCATAAGACAATTACAAAATGTATTGTAACTTCAAATAGTTAATTTATTAAAAACCCATTAAATATGCATGTTATAAGCATTTATGAACAAATATGCAACAACCCTCGATATATGCAAACTAAGCAACATAAAATTTTGTGTTTAAATTCAGTGTGATATGAACCGTGGACATTTTAAATGTTCATAGACGTGCATACACTTAGTACAAACATGCAAATGCATATAAATCCGGGCTCTAGTTATAACTTAATTCTGATTTTGCAACAATAATGTAATTTTAATTTAAGAATTTAAATTACACATTTATTTAAGTTTAACAAGTTACCTTTAAACATATAGAATAATACAGACATTGAGTAGATAATTGAAAATTATTATAAATATGCTGTAGAGAATTTTGTTTTGAGAAAACAGATATGTATAAAAAAAAAAATTAGCTGACAATCAACTTTAAAATAAAATTAATTTGAGTGGTACAAATATAAAATAATTTGATGATAAATTAAAGATGAATTAACTTAAAGTGTACTAAAATATAGTATAGTATACTATAAAATATAGAAATATACTAGTAAATCAAAGTTAATAAAGTAAAATAATTATTTATTATCTAATATTTAATATTTATATGTATTTGATCGGTATCAAATATCCTAGATATTACATTTAAAATATTTTGCCCAACCTTCATTAATTACTCATTGTTTAATTGAAAAATGTAATGACATTTCATACTTTAAATTAAACATTTTATCAGTAGAATACTTAATATTTATAGAAATAAATTTTTTGATATTGTCACTAACAATGAATATAAATTTATTAATTATATAAATGTATTTCACATTTAATATAATTATCGTAAAATCTTTATTTGTCCATTAATTACTTCTATTAAATAATAAACTAATATAATTAGGTTTTAATTTATAAATAATTACCTTTATGTAAAAAGCAGGCTGAAGATGCCTAATTTCCATTAATACTATGGCAACATAATGTATACAGAGAAGGCAATCACACAAAGATGAAGAATATGATACTAGAGCGCGATACTCAAGCAAATCTTCACCCGTAGCAGTAGCTCGAACTCCTAAAAATTTCAATAAATATTACAGATAATTTAAATAAAAGGAGTATTAACATTTTTTTTAATAGTTTAAAAAAAATTGTTTTTTTAGTTTTTTAAACACCACAAAATTTTTAAATGACATATATCTCAGTAATGAACAACTTTTTAAGACATTAACGGTTTTTTTTGTAATTTTATACATTTTTCACAAAATTATATAAACAAAACTGTAAATTGTACATTAATATGCATTATATATTGTAATACATAATTACATTATAATATATTAATTTTCAATATTAGATGCTGCAGTACCCAATTTACAAAACACTACTGGTTTAAAATATTAAAGAAAATATTTAAGTCTTCAAATAATTTTGCTATATGTAATTGATAGTTTAACACATACAATGAGACTAATTGATTACTTCAATCAAAACTTGAGTAGTAAATAAAAAATAAAGTTTGAAATAAGTAGAAAAATTTATAATTTTGTATTTATTTTGAATCAAAAAATTAAATTATGGAATTGACAGAAAAATTGAAAGCTGTTATATTGAAAATGCATCAAGTTCATTAATAATTAAAAATTAATTTGTTGAATACATTTCTCAATAAAATTTCAGTGTTTTCAAAAAATAAATATTTTATAATTGCAAATTTTTTTATACATTACATTAAAAACTTGCAGAAAAATAAATCAAATTTCTTGATTACAAGAATAAATAATTAATAACTAGGTAAATAATTTTTAAAAACTACAAACATACCTTCTGTAACTTGAACCACATAAAAAAGCCAAAATGTACCACAGCAAATTGATATTAATGCTAATACGATTGCTCTAAATACATAAATACGAGGCATAGTAGCTTTTACAGGACGTAGGAAAATTGCCCATGATGCCACAGCTAATAAAAACATTTTGAATGCCAGTGAAACTAGCACTCCTTTACATTCTGCACCACAATTTAATAGAGTTTCTCTTTGTTGAGGACTAAGATTTGTAGCTGCAGGACTAAAAACACCTAAATGAAAAAAATGGTAAAAATATAATTATATTATTAATTGTTAAATGAACTTTACTCAGTATGCAAAAATAATGAAATAATAATAATTATCATATTTTATATTGAATTTTTAACTTGTATAATTTATCTAATATTCTTAAGCATAAGTATTTAAGACTTAAGAATTATAATTAAAAAACTACATCCAAAATAAAATATTCTACACTTGTACATAATTGTTATAAAAATAAAAAAAATAAATAAAAAAATAGTAACTATATAAAAAATTAAAGTGATGTATAGATAAAATATTTCTAGCTAATAATAATCAAATTAATTGATAATTGATTAAGATTTTGGTAAAATCTACTGGGATGTAAAAGAGCATACTAGATAAATGTTAAAAATGTTATGCATATAAATTACCTAATTTTGGTAAAACTAGCATAGCCAAAGGGCTAAGAAATGCGATTAATGACAAAAGTCCTGTCAAAGTAGTAGCAATATAACGATGGCACAATAATGGAAAAGCACTTTTTTGCTCAGTGTCTGGCCAAAGAGCACCCATTTCTTCCATTGATCCAGATTGAACAGAAGTGTTTCCAGTAATTGCTGTAGTATTTTCACCCCAATTTTCATCCTATAAAATAAAGATATAATATTATAAACATTGAAATACAATGTATATATTTACCATTTTCATTACAACTTATTATATTTGTAAAATATAAAAATATTACTTGAAATAGTAGAATATTGTTAAAAATATGGTATATATTTTATTGAGATGCTGAACAAGTTTCTCATACTACTTATAAATTAAGTATATCATATAAAAAAATTAAAATATAATTGAATAATTACTTGAGGCAATATTTGTACTTCGACAACATCCTGGCCATCTCTTGTGTCATCTAACATAACTGTAGTTTGATATGGAGCCATATTTGTTTCATAAGGATTATTTAAGCTATCAGAATATTTGCGAGCACTGCGAATATTGTTTCTGTACACGAATGTATGATGTTAAAAATAGTTCATAACTTAATGTTATACATAAAATACACAATAACGCACTTGTAACTGTTGGATCTATGATTACCATCTGATTTAAGTGTGTGACTTTTGTACTTGGACTTGGAACTATACTCGCTCATGGACCTGATAGACTCGGTGTCCATAATGACTACCCCAGGCAACGCACATCACCTATAAACACGATAAAAACAATATCGATTTAAGCTATTGAAAGACATAAAAAAAAAAAAAACATTAAAAAATTAAACCTAAGCAGATGTTCGACATCAAAATATGTACATAACATTGGATTTAATTGAACTGAATTTTTTCCTTTTACAATTTACTTCGATAAAGGGTCAAAGTGTTTTAATGTATGCATAACACACCGGACATAAGAATATTGAATTACTTTAATGCGTTTACAAGAAGTCGATGACATCGTTGAACACGGAAACTGTTACGTCGAGAAAAAATAAAAATAATAATTACCCTTTACTCTCGTCCATGGTTAGAGCGTTGGCCGTGCACGGGGCGCCGAGTGCACATCGTAATACTATTAGTATTTCAGTCGAAACTATTTTGTTTACATCTAGCGATGTGATGTGATAAATTATATACATATCAAGCGTCCTCGTCCCCACCGTAGTTTGAGCGGCGGCGGCGCAGACAGTATAATGACCCTGCACTGGAGTGTTGCAGTATAAGTGGCGATTTCCAGATTGACATTTTTTTTTTTTTAGGTTATGCTTTCCATACGGACATTTCGTGTCGGTTCCGCTGGCACCCTGCTGATAACGTCGGTGATTATTAATCGTCTATATGGTGGCACGTTCATTTATTCGGAAAAATGTTCGACGAATACAACGTTGTAATTATTCGCTTGCTGTCGATCGGAATACAATTTTCGTGATCTGTCACGCGACACGTTTTTTTTTCTCCTACAAAATATCCCGGTCAATCCGGTCCCGCTTAGACTCCGGGTTACGTCTGTGTCTGATACATCATCATGCACCGCGTCGGGATACTTTGCACTCGAGTATGATAATTTTAGACTCTAGGTCACGACCTTCGAAGATAATCTTGTGCAATCCTGTCAAGGTGCAAAATTATTCAGGGCTCGTACTAAAATATTAGCGCCCCTTATATATACTTTTCGTACATCCTAAAGATAAAGCATAAACAGCCCTAAACACTCGTATGCTAATGTTTCATTGTTTGAACGTAAATCTACTTATACAGTAAAGGTATTTGAAAGGGTGAGTATGGTAATCGTGGCCAAGAACACGAGTGATTTAATTGTGCTCGGCATATTAACAACTGGAGTCCAAACAGAAATATGGGATCAGAGATGAAAATAAACTTTTACATCATATCTGTGTCACTCGGTCGCTGAGTCGAGCATTTCATAACTGTATAATAATTTTTGTATTTGTACCTACACGTCGTGTTCTCTATTATTTTAGTTACGTGCAAGATGTTCGAGCTGTAATAATTACATATTGTTTATTATATTATAAATAATAAAATAATAAAGTACATTTGAAAAAATAAAAAACAAAATAAGTTCCGCTACCACAAATTATGAGTCCGTGTGCAGTAATCAAACTTTGATATTATATTAATAGTCAAATATTTTTGAATAGTCGGAAAAACTGTATGTCTAGATTAGATATTAAATCGTTTTATCCTACAATTTCAAAATAATATCGGCATCACTGATGCTTCACTGATTTCTAAGAACTATGGACATATATAAAATGGAATGTAATATGTTTTTAGTTAAGTTTGTAAATACTAATTATAATTAAAAAAAAACTCAGACTCGTGTTTACCATTAATTATATATTAATTATATCAGAAGAACATTCGATAAAAACATAAATATTTAGAATGTTAGGCATTAAACTAAATACTTTCATTAAATTGTAGATCTGTTGTTTAAACTCATTTGACAATTGTTACGCTTCTCTAAATATATAAAAATATAAATATATTATATACAGTGTTGGGAAATATCTAGATAAATGTATCTAGATAAGTTATCTAGATAAAAATTATTTATATTTTATCTTATCTAGATTAATTTATACTCAGTTATCTTTATCTTCATCTAGATAAAAATCTTGTTATCTATGAGTATCAATCTAGATAATTTATTTAAATAGAATAAAAATAAAATTTGAAAATTTAAAATGTTTTTATATTGTCATTTTTACATTTTTCTGTACATCTATATACCTATTACACAGGTAATAACTGGCAAGATGACAATCTTCTTATGAAGTTTATTTTAAAAAAAAAACTCTTTATATTATATGTTTATTTTCAAAATGTTTGAAATTTGTTAAAAAAAAAGACAGAAATGTATTGTTATTTTATTTTTCAAATCTAAGATTTTTTATTAGAGAATAAAATGGCATCTTCTTATGAAATTTATTTCAAAAAAAAATTATTTTATATTTTATGTTTATTAATATTTGAAATGAGTTGAAAAAATGATATTTATTTTATAATGTTTTTAATTATGAATTTTTTACCTAATATCTGTAGGCTGTAGTATCCTGAATATTTTCAAAATTAAACATGAAATTATCTCATATTTATCTAGATAAAAATGTACTTATTTTTATCTTTATCTAGATGAAATTTAGTATAACTATCTTTATCTGTATCTAGATAAGAATTAGTATAGTCATCTTTATCTTTATCTAGATAAATTATTAGTTATCTATTCCCAACACTGATTATATTTGTAAATATTCCAAAATAAAAGAAAAATACATGATTCAATAATCTGTTTCTTTTCTGAGTTACAGGGTCACCAGATTTACTAAATTAAAGTTATGTTTTAATATTGTAATTGTTGAAACTAATGGTTAACACCAAGTTTCTAAATAAAAAAAATAAAGTTATGTATACACTTTATAACTCAGATATATCAGATAATATAATATAATATATATATATATATATAATACGACGATCTCTGATATTCTAAGATTCAAAACGGACAAAAAAAATACTGTGTTGTGTAAAATTTCGACTTCTAGATGATATTCGTCTATTCGATTCGGAGATACTCGTGTACGCTCCATATCCGAAAAAACGATTGTGAATTCGTAGGTATAATTAGAGTATATATTTGGGGGAGGAAGGCTTCAAGTATCTAAATAATACATACTGTTTGGGATTATACTTCCACACCACCGTAATTTACTCATGTCTTTTCAGATACAATCCGTCATTATTCACTGTAGATACTACAGGTATAAAAGTCCAAAATAACTAAGTAATATAGGCCTATGGTTACACTGAGTAACTGGAATTTCTAAAACAAACACAGTAGAATTTCGATAATTTGTACTTCGATAATTAGAAAACCTCTTAAAATCAAACTAAACACTAGGTTCTATATAAATAATAAAACTTCTATAATTCGAAAAAAACACATGTATTTTAGTCGAAAATAATTAAGTGTGCGACGGTGATAAAGACAGTATAATTCGATGATATTTTGCTAGATTCTAGCCATCCCAACCTTTTTATATCCCCGAACCACTTATATATTTACTCCTATTATTTTTATTAGGTACGTATTATTATTATTATTATTGTTATTATTATTATTGTTATTATTATTATTTATAATAATTATAAGTGATAATAAATAATTAAATGAAATGATTGATGTTGTTTAGTTGAATGAGGACGCCAATATCAATAAACCAATAATATGTATTAATATAATGAAAATGATAAGTAAAAAATTTCTTCGCGTACTATGTACGAACTTTTCACATACCACAGGTTGGGAAAATCGGATTAGATTTTTTATAATTGGAATTTATATTATAATTTCCTATTAATATTATAAATACAAATTAAGAGTTATTTACAGCTACAAATTAATATTCTATTTCACTGTACCTACGTAGCAAGTCTTCTAAACTTTTTTCTTCTGTGAAGGGGGGGGGGCGAGATCCGAGATCCTCCCTCGAAGATACATCACTGAATATTTAATATTCGCATTGAAAATATAACAATGTTTCTACTGTTAAATTTATTTTATAACATCCTAAATTGCTAAATCAACAATAGTCGTATCATTTTAAAATTTGTTTAACAAAGTAATAACTTTAAAAACGTAAATTTAAATATGCTGTAACTCCCAAACTAATGGTTTCCGCAAAAAAATTCAAACAGTTTCAAAATCAGCATTGAAAACACATATTTTGAGATAAAAAAATTTCAATTTGCGAGGGGCGTGGTAAAGTGCACTTGTTCCGTAAATTGAATATATTTTTATTAGTTCCGTAGGTAGGTTTTAAGTACCTCATATTCTCATCTAATTATCATGCAAGGTCTATACAAAAAAGTAATATTTACATTTTATATACAATTTAACTAGGTACCTACTTAGATATGCTTATGAACATTTTAGGAGAAACATTTAATTATACTTTAGGCTAAGTATTTAAAATTATTAGCTTGATATTTCAAGACCCAGTCTTCACATCTTTCTATACGTCATAATTCATAATATTCATAATATATTTATACATTTATAATTATATTTTCATAGAAATGTTCTTGAGCCTGTGTACATTTTATAAATTACTTATAACACCTATATTATTATTTATATTTAAACTATTGTAGTGTTGTACATATTATTTATGTAGTTTGTCATTTTGAGGGGCCACATTTTACCGAGAAAAAAACTGTGGGTCAGCTGATCTCCCAAACTCCCCCCTGGGTCCGCCCGTGACTATAAGCCACAGCAATAGGTATGCGAGCAATTGTCGTGATCGAGTAAGACGTAGTCGGTTTGGTAATTAGTCCCGTACTTCCGTTTACGAAATCATTTTTTTTTTTTTTGTCCTTCGACAATTCAATCCTCTGAACTTCTCAACCGTTGGAAAAAAAACTAATTTTTCGATCGAGAGAGTTATGGTTAAACGTTGGGAACGCTAAGACCCTGACGCCTAATACCCCCGTAAACGTAAATATTCTCGATCGGGGGAGAACCGCAAACGGAAGACGAGTAACGTTGTATACCAGGTCGTGGTTAGCGAGAACCGTTTCCATGATCGTACGACAGCATGCTGGACGGCGGCGCGGTACAGTGCTGCCACTTCGGGGGGAGTCGGAAAGACTGACGGAGAGGTGAACGAGAGAGAGAGAGAGAAAGAGAGAGCGAGCGAGAAAGCCCGCGCACCGACCGACTGCGGACGGGAAACGGGCACCAGCAGCAGCAGCGAGACCGGGCAGCCAGCAGCAGCGTAGCAGAACTACAGTCGTCGACATCACCGCCACCGCCGCCGCGCCGACCACTACCTCTACCTGTCACTACTACCACCACCGCGGTCCCTTGAGACTTTAGTGCACTGCCATACGCATACCCGCACTTGTACACACGCACGCACACACATATCCATTCGTACGTTAAAGTACACAACACATACACATCATATCATTGTATTTAAATATATATTTATATACATATATATATAAGCGCGTACGTATACAATAATAGTGCATCGCTTGTGTGTATATATATATATATATACATACACGTTGTACTCGCTCCGAACGTAACCCGTCCCGTTTCCTCTCCGTTCGGGTCGTCCCGCACCGACCGATTGCCGTTTTAGGTCATTTACCAGTCCGCGGCGCAAATATCGAACCCTGCCGCTGCCGATCGTTTTGCTCTGCTGCCGGACGACCAGAAAAACTTTTTGAACGCTTTAACGTCCGGCGTGGTTCGTGTCGTGTTCGATCGGTCCGCTCGCGATAACCGTTTGCCAGCACGTCCGACAGTCGAACCGTGTGTTATCGTCGGCACGTCGTCCACTCGGTATTTTCCTCTTCGCGACACCGGTAAGTCTGCACTAAGCATATGTGTATTATGTGTGCGCGAGCGCTTGTGATGACGAATGTGTGCTGCGTGTACACGTATATGCACACGTCTCTGTAACGTATCTGTATTGCGTTTACCGTTCGGTGTGCGATGAGTCTTGCCTAACCTTACTCTTCTTCCCTGGACTTGGGTCGATTGTAGGCCAACGACAGCTGCTAGCTGTTGACACAGGTTTGGCTGTTGCACCTTTCCAAGTCTTCACCGAGTACATCGATCGAATGCCCCCCCGTTAGTTTTGCTTTCGGCTCACATCAATCATTCGCTGTTTGCAACTATTGGATTGATTATTGGTTTTTTCACTCTCCCAATTTACTTATTGCTTTTCAGCTTGATTTCAGTAAATTTATCTCGTATCAATTTGGTTTTGGAGAAGAAAATTGTTCGTTCTGAAATTGAATCTGTATCATGTTACATCATAATTTTTTATTTATATATTCTTGCTTCAACTAATCTTGAGATTTTGAATGCATTGTTTATGTATATAAGTGCTTAATAACTAAATATTGGTAGTTTGGAGCTCAACTTCAGTTTAGTTTGTTGCATTCAATTATAATAACATTTCAAATTAATTTACAAGTCAATCGTTTAAATCTATCTCATTAATAATTAATATATTATCATGCTGCCATTACATTATTATTGTATAGGTTAGAAAGTAATATATTGTTTTACTTAAATATTTTTATTCACAGTCTTTATTTATTATAGGTATCATTTAAATAAATGCACCATTGCAGTTGATTTATCGTGTTACGTTTGTGGTTCATTTTATTGATATGGAGAGTGCACCTACTGTGTCACAAGAGCCTTCTGTTGACAAAGCTACTCAGGTTTGTTGAATGTGTACTATGCACAGTTTAAATTAAAATTGCAGTTTGTATTAATTACAATTTTTTTACAGGCAAGTAATCAAAAAGATTCACAGTGTGCTTCTAATGCTACTGTGGAAACATTGTCCAATACATTAAATACATCTGATAGTACTGCCTGTGTAGCCACTCAAGCTTCTGAGATAGATAATATAGTTGATTTAAATCTTACCTCTAATGATAAAAACCGTAAGAAGAAAGATCGACATTTAGCTCAAGCTTTAAAAACAGTTTTAAACAGTATGAATTCATTAAGCACACCAGAAGAAAAGTTAGCGGCTTTATGCATTAAATATGCAGATCTAATGGAAGAAAACACCAAGTTAAAAGTAATTAAAATAAAAATATTGATTTATATTTTTCTATGTAGTTGTTATTATTTTATTATTTTTGTTATTTAGACTGCTTTTAAGCAAACTGAAAAAAGAGTAACACAAGCAGTTAATGAACGTGATGTAGTCAGAGGTGAAATGAATAAAGCAGTATTGACAAGAAGTAGATTGGAGAGTTTGTGTAGAGAACTGCAGAAACAAAATAAAGCAATAAGAGTAAAATTGTTTATTCTTAATTTTAACTTTTATTAAATGTATTTAATAAAACATGTCTTTACAGGAAGAGAGTCTGAAACGTGTAAAAGAAGCTGAAGATAAACGTTTGGAAATGACAAATAAATTTCAAAATACCTTAAGTGAAATAGCTACTGTAATGCAACAAAATAGTGAAAAAAATAACAAGCTTCGAGATGATAATATGGATATGTCTTCTAGGCTTAAAAATGTGTGCGAACAATATGAGCTTAGAGAACAGGTAAATGGCGCTGTAAGCACAAAAAAATTATTTATTATTTCTGTACAGTTTTAACTAGGAATTGATTCTTAGTATAGAATACTTGTTAATTGTTGTAGCAAGTAGTTAAGTTAGCTAAACAAATTGAGCTTGAGACCCAATTATGTGATGCCAAACTGGCCAAAGCTACTATGGAAATCAGTGTAGAAAGAGAAACTATTTTAAATGAAAAGACTCAACTGTTGAAGGTATGTAAAAATAAAATTTTGTTCATATAAGTTATTATACATTACTCTAATATATATTATATATATTATGTATTAAATATATAAAAGTATTAATTTTATTAATAGGAAATACGACAATATCAAACAAGAATTGAAGAAATGCAAAATACTGAAATAGATTTACGAAACCAAATATCGTTGTATAATGAGAAATATGAAGAATTTCAAAATGCTTTAGCACGAAGCAATAAAGTTTTTGCTGGATTTAAAGGAGACATGGAATTAGTGAGTAAAATTAAATCATCATATCAATTTGAAGTATTTTGATTATTGCTTTTCATATGTGTAGATGTCAAAAAAAATAGTTAAACAAGAAAAAGAGTCAGCTAGTTGGAAAATGCGTTATGAACGCTGCCAGCAATTATTAGATGAAATGACCAATGAACGTACTAGAATGATAAGTGATTTGTCTGTAGCAACTCGACAATTAAGTACCTTGCAAAAATTATGCCGAACTCTCCACTCTGAACGTCAGGCACTTTTATCTAAATTAGAACACGGTAAAAAAATGCCAGAATTACCTTCAGATGCAGTAATAGGAGAAATGGCTGATCGTTTCAGTGAAGTCAGCATGTCTGCAGTGGCTGAGTGGTTTTCTCGTCCAGATAATGCAAAATCTAAACGTAATTAAATTTAAACTTTTGGACTAACTTTGTATTTATATGATGGTCTTATTTCAGCTGATCAGTTAAAAGAAACGATACAGACGGTCATTGAAAACCAATTGAAACTAACCAAGGATTCAGCTGAATCACAACTACAAGTAAATGGAGAAGACTTGTCGCCTGAATCACCTTCATCATCTCGATCACATACTTCTGATGAACCAGCTTACGATACTGGTGTGAGTAGTAGTTCATCAGTTAATGGAGACAAAGTAGAATGTGTTGTTGAAAATAATGTTGAAAATAAGTCAGTTGATGAAGAACAGGCCAAAAAAGCTGATACAAAAAAGGCTAAGGTAAAAATTTTTTTTTAGTTTATATATTATATTTGTTCATGATGAACTATAGTGTTAAACAAAGGAAAAAAACGATTAAAAATTTTTTTATATAATTATAAATGTTTGGGTAATTTAGATATTTTATTCAAGTGCTGATAAAATATATTAAATTAATTATCAATATTATGAATTACATAGAATATTGTTATGATTAAACGTAAATCTATTTAACCGGGTTCATAACCATAAACCTTATAAAATTTGATTATCTATTAGTACAAATAAATATTTATAGTTTAATTAAGGATCCTATTTTCACAAAATTCTCGCAAAGAAAATTATTTTACTTTTATTTTTTATCTTAGTTTTATCATAATTTTTGAAAAATATGAATAATTTTTTGGTATTTTTGTTGTATATTGCCTATCGATCATTTTATTGTATTACATATATGCACTATGTAGTAATTATGAAATATAATTATATTTTGTATAAATTCTTACTGTAAACAGTAAAAATTTCTAAAGCAAAAAATTTAGTTATGTTAGTTAATATGTTCTTATTAATTTGTAATCATGCTGATAACAAATTTTAATTTTATTATTCAATTAGAAAAAACGTATGTATTCCAATGTATTGAACATCAGATTTTGTAAAAAATTGAATAATATAATATAATTATAAAATCTGATAATTAATTAATGAAATTATAATAATGAATATGTAAGGAATAAAATAAATCAATATAATACTTTATAATTGGTATCCTAATTAAAAAGTATAGTAGACCTGTATATGATACATAAGGTACATTAAGACCTTATGGTTTAAAAGATAGTTTATAAGTGAAATTTAAATTGTATGCCGTGAATATCTATTTTTATTTTTTTTATCATGAAATACGAAAACATAAAAAAGGAACAAAAATCAAAAAAATAATCAAGAATGTTAAATAATATTTTCTTTATATATTATAAATACACAAATATTAACACATTTTTAATTTATTTTTTTTTTTTTTTTTTGAATAATTGTTCTTTTTTTTATTAAATGCATAGATTAAAAAACATTAATAAATAAAATAAAAATGTTTGATTAGATTTTAACAAAATATAATTTTTATTTTAAAAGATGTACATATATTCTTATATTTTAAAACCATTTTATTGATTCAATATATCATCTTAAATTAAAAATTTTGCTTCTTTTACCCTTCACTTTATGTACATTACAAACTTTAACCTATTGGAAAAAAAAGAGAATACCTGTGTCTTCAATACAATACCAAATGTAAAAATAAACTAACTGTATATTACGTGTCTATTTGCTATATTTAATTTTCTCAATTGAATGTTTCAGGAAACTCAATCGAAAAGGAAGGCAAAGAAAACGTAGTAATATTTGTCTTTATTTAAAATGTAGTAGTTCACTAATATTAAATTCATATGTGAATATTGGACCTGTGAATTGGTGTTAATTTTCCACTAAGCAAAATTATTATTTGTGTTTTAATTTCAAGCCTTTATTTAATTAAAGATGGTACAATGGTTTTAATTTATAAAATGAGCCATATTAATTATTATTTTAATACAAAAATAAGTATTTTTATGGATTATTATAATGATACCAATTTACATGTTTTTATTATTATAATATCAGTTGTCATTTATTCATTTAGCTTTGCCAATTTTGCTTTTATCATAAAAATATAAAAAATAAAATAAAAATGTTATTGACATTAACTAAAGTTTTTTTTATTTCTAATATTATTGATTAAACAATGAAGTATATATTTTCAAAAATAATAAAATAATTATTTGTGTTTTTAAAAATACTTTCAACTAACTATAAATTTCTTGTTTCCTCTTGTTATATATGTTTTTTAATCATTTTTTCCCTTTATTTCATTTATTATTTTTACTCACATAATTTATCTTATATTATTGTTTTTATTTGCTAAATGTGATTTTTTATTTCCATAGTTATACTATATAAATATGCTCATCATTTACAATATTACCGAACCGATGATTTTTATATAAATTTTTATGGGAATATAGAAATTGCAAATCAAAAATCAACCTTTTATACATTTTTTTTTCTTGTTCTATTGGTTATGAAAATTAGTTTCTGGTTATTACAAATAACTAAATATATTATATTGCATCCTTTTGTTATCTTTTTCCTTTGTAGAAATAATAATTTGTTATTATATTAATACTATTCTTGGTTTTTTATTAAATGGTTAGGATTTGATTGAAATTATTTTATTCTCATACCTGAGTAATTTAATTGGTAATGTAATTTCTTTAATATTTTTGGAATATTTATGTTTTCAAAGTAAATTTGTAATATTGATGATAATATAATAGAGGGTTATGAAACAGCCCATTAATTCATATAATGTAAATCAAAAATATTGAACACAGATGTTGTCTTAAAGATCTACGTTTTAATTATTTTTACAATTTTTCTGATGTTAAGAATGAACAATTTAAAACAATTTGAAAATAACGCTTAATGTTATTCAGAATTTATTGATATTTATGTTTATTTAATTAGTAAATTTGTCTCATAGCTTGACAATGTTGTTAGTTTATAGTTAGCCTTTAAGTGTTTTACCTATTTTTTTTTTTTTTTTTTCATAACTTTTCAGAGTTTGAAATATGGCAATTTTTTTCGTGTAGGTACATTTTAATGATTTATTTATTTTTTAAATTAGTTTTATATCTTCACAACGTTTTGCTAGGCACAGTGTGAATACATTTTTTGTTATTTTCATGTATTTTTATGAATCAAAATCTGAATATCCTATCCATCGGTGCAACTATAAATGTCAATTATATTTATATATTTTATAAGATTAAAAATTTTACTTTATATAAAATTATATTTGAAATGTTATCACTATATAAATAATTAATAGTAACAAACAAAATAGTACTAATGAGTGCCATATGATATGTGAGAACTTTGAACTAATATTTGAACTTGATATAGCAAACCTTCAATGAACCCGACTGTATCAAAATCCAAAATTAAGTCTAGGACTAAATTTTTTTGAAAGAAATGAAACATAATCGTTCAATTGTCCATAATTCTTAAATTAGACTTTATTGTAGTTGATACCTATCAGAATTTACCACCCTTATTTTGAATCGGGAATGCCATCTTTGTTCCATTCAGATTTCTCAAATTATTACTTAAGCATTCACTCATTCAATGTGTTAGTTTCATACTATACAATATATACGAATATATAATTAATTTAAATATGCCTTAAGATTGCATACACAAAGCGCCGTCTAAAAAGTAATAAAAACACATTTTTGTTATCCTCACGAATGAAATTATTTTGCCTGTCTTTAATGGATACATAAAGTCATGTTCATATAATGAATTGGTTTATAACTAATCATGAATAAAAACAAATATAATTTCAAATTCTTGTAGAATGAAAAATATTTACTTATTTAAAAGTCTATATGATGTGTAATTAATTTCATTTGTATACTTCCATGATATCGAAACTTTATTATGCTTAAAGATCTTAATAATTATTATTTAACATTATTTTATTCGTCATCATTTTTTTTCAACACTTTTCCATATAGTAACATCTTAACAAATTTAACTAGCAATCTCGATATTGCCGTCTCTCAATATAATAGTTTTAAATATAATAAACAGCTTGTTTCCTCTGAGTATCGGTTATTATATACCTATTAATATGTTTCCGTCAAGCAGTTTGGCTATGTGCAAACACGACACGGATTATCACGTGTATAACGTGTATAACGTATAACTATTTCCGCTATTACTCGGCCTACACCCATTCGTTATATAATA
The DNA here is from genome assembly GCA_034509805.1 of Sipha maydis. Classification (NCBI taxonomy): domain Eukaryota; kingdom Metazoa; phylum Arthropoda; class Insecta; order Hemiptera; family Aphididae; genus Sipha; species Sipha maydis. The sequence goes on along the minus strand of JASXSY010000032.1, from coordinate 633,430 downwards.
TTAATGGTCGTGGTATTATCAGGTATTAAAATTATTATAATTATTAGATATTATTTTCAACAATTGCTTCAATTAATATAAAGGACGTTGAAATTTATTTAAATAAAATATATTACATTGACTGTTGCAATTGTTATAAAATGCAAATTTTAAATTGTTGCGCTTTCCTAAGAGTTAAGCCCTGGGTGTAGACACTCTCGCTCTCCTTTGCTAAATAAATCAGGGTTTGGGTGTTATTGCAGTTCATGAAAACTAGTTTTACAAAAGTAACAAAAACTACCGACGTATGGTACCTTGTAAATAAATCGAAAAGTAATCACTTTACATTGTACATTTAGTATCGTCAGTATCGGTGTGTATATTAAAAAAATTAACCAATAACTTAAAAATGTTATGGGTTCTAGCAGTATTCAATGGAGCTATTTTCGATGTTTAATTATATATTGTAATACATTTATAGTACGTGTTTTTAAGTGATAAACAGATTAAAAAATAAAAAATATCACATTAATATTTCTACAAATGGATTTGCTGAAAACGATTTAACTGGCGGCTGCATGCAGCGCTTGTCAATATAATTTCTAGAATATAATACGTGTTTTAAATTAATACGTAAAATGTTTATCATCAATTGCTCATAAAGCGGTTGATAGATACTGGATTTTGTACGTGGGTAGTGAAATCGTATCATCGCTACATATCTAATTGAGTTCAATTGATAGTTATAATGGTGTCGTATACCGACATGATAAACGAATTTTAAATATTTTATTTCTGAATTTAATTACCTATTCGTGTTTTAACTGATCTCACAAAGAATAATTTCCATATGAATATATAGTGACTAATCTGTTCAATGTTTTTTTTAAACGTCTACAAATAATGACAAAATATTTATTTTTGAACCATATTATATACTAACGCATTTTTAATAATAAATATAAATTATTATAATTTAATTGTCTCGTGGCCTTAAAAAATTATTATCGAAATAAAACAAGGAAAATACATATACATATGTCATTATGTCTGTATTTAATGTGCTCGTGGCGTATGGTATGTATATAATGTGATTTCAATAGCGAAACCCCTACCCGAGTATTAAGTAATAATAAATAACAATATTTATACACGTGACGTTTTACGCGCCTTCGGTGGACTGTATGGTAACTGACGTTATTATATTTACGGCAGAAGCATTGGCATACGAGGGGGGGGGGTGTGCTAGGGAAGCCCCCAAAATGTTGTAAATGGGGGCCTACAGTTCAAGTCCAGGAGTAAGAAGTCCGTATTTTAACCGATGTTGCTCGAATGTTATTTATCCTAAATTATTTGGTAAAAAGTAATCGATGTTTCGTAATAGAAAAAATAAAACTAAATTTTCTTAATTTTCATGAAAAAACTTCTTATGATAATGTAATAGCTACAATTGTCGGTAAAAGAACAAATCATAAGTAATTGAAGCTATCTGAGAACCATATGCGAGATTTAAAGAATTCATTGGGACCAATAAATCACGAATATAAAAGGTAGTTAAGGTAGGTAAGTTGGACTTCGGCTACTAACCTATTACCTAATACCGTAGTGTATTAAAATATTTATAGTGATATAGCGTTGTTTTCTGTGTAGTTATCGTATTAGAAAGAAAGAGTAGTGCTAGAATCACATTACGCGTTTATCGGTTGCCGATTTCAACCGGGTTTCATCAATACGGTCAGAAACGCAAGTAAAATCACAAATCTCAAAACGAATAAAAAAAAAAAAAACTGGTACGCCCGTCAAGGAACAATATTTAAGAGAGCAAATGGCAAAATACTTTACTGAATACGATAAACCAATCAGATATTGTTAAATCCGTATCATTTAAGTTTTTTAACAATAATGTACAATTTTAATAGACACATATTTGTATTTTAATTTAATGACAATAATAAAAATTAAATTGATTTCTCAATGTGTATACAGTTTATACCATATATACTATAGTTGTACAATTTTACTTCAATAAAGATTATAACACCTAATAAATAACATGACACATTGCATAATTGGATTTTTGCTGTGACTCTATTTCTACCTACTACTTTTTTTTCTTCCGAGACTTAACTTACCTATTATCCTTCTTTTTTTTTTTTTTTTTGTCTTCGGAACCCATTATGCCGAGAAACGGTAACTCGGGACCCAATTTACAATCCGCGGACCACGGTAACCGACGTTGTAGCGGACGATTGGTTTCCCGCCTGAACCGCGTCACCGGTGGACGTCGCGGGAAGAGGCCGGACAAAGGCGAGCATATACCTACGCCGCGGCGGCAGTCGGTCGTCGCCATTGTCGCTCCGCAGAGCACGATAGCCACGGGATGGTACTGGTCGTGTCGAACGTGACCGCGGCGCCGTGGCCCACGACGACCGCGACGGTGGTGCCTAACACATTGCCGACGGCACTCACGGCCATGCTGTCCTCCAAGTACCTCTCCGTGCTGGGCGTCCATTTCGGCGTGCCCTACACCGTTGGCATGTTGGGCAACCTGCTGGCGCTGTGCGTTCTCCACAAGACCCGGACCAACAGCAACCGCAAACAAGGGTTCATGTTGCGGTGCATGATTGTCAACGACGCCGTCGCGCTCAACGGGCTGCTCGTCATGTTTTTTGTGAACGCGTACAGGCCGGGCACAAAGGTCACCGTGTGGACGTGCCGGTTCCGCGTCCTGTTGCGGTTCATCTCGGTCGAGTCCGGATGCGTGGTCACTTTCGTCATGGCCTTCGAACGGTGGCTGGCCCTCACCAAGCCGTTTCTATATCAAAAGGTACGTGCGGTTAACACCACTACGTACGGGTCCGATTCGTTTGCGTGAAGAGCGTGTGACTTGGTTACCACAGAAAAAAAAAGAAAAAAAAGATTGAAAATCCGATAGGCGATGTTTGGTGAGCAGCTCAATTTATAATTGATCTTAAGTTACGTTAAAAATCAATCGCTGTTCTTAACATGGCGTCCAATCGTGCAACGTTTGTACGTTCGGTACTTGATTGAAAAAATGTACTTTTTCCGAAATTCAAAGGAAATTTACTTGTAACAAATTGTTTTTAATATTTATCTGCGAGGTATCGACATCGTATGAAACGGTTTCACTTCGAATCCATCTCCTTTTCATGCGCTCCGACATAAGCGATACAATCGTTTGTATAATTCGGGTGATTAACACCTAAACACTGCCAGGTTCGTGATTTATTGTCGAAGTGTAACGAAGTATACTGTTCCTGTTTTGCGTTTTGTTCAAAATGCATGTAATCATTTAATACGCATGTATTCGTGTTAAACACCAGAATATTGTTAAAAAATGTTTGTGCTTTCAGTACATGGATCTTTGGTTATTGAAAAAAACGATGTTCATGCTTTGGTTTTGTGTATTGTGTCTGGCGTGCGTACCATTTTTCGGATTTGGCATTTATTGGGACGAGGAATCATCCACGTGCGTGCGGTACCGACATGCTAAAAAAACTTTAGACGTGATATACGTTTACGTGTACTTTTGCTTTGGTAAGTATCAACTGCATACAGTAATTTAATTATCTGATTATAATACAACTCACGATCATAAAGTTTTTAAATAATTTTAAAAAATAAAACAATAAGAACAAATTGTATGTACTATGCAACAAAAAGTATTAGTTTGTTATCCTACATTTTATTAATTTAATTTTAATTTTTTTGTATAAAAGTTTTACTGACGATAAAATGTTGCCATCTAAATTTAATGATAATTATAATATGTGATTTAACATTAATTAATATTTGCAGCTGTATAAAAATAAAAAATAAAATAATAATCATCTAAAATTAATATAATGTAAGTTAAAAACTAATTAAAGTCTAAAATGCAAAATAGAAAATCGTAGATTACAGTAAAAAGCTACAGTTATCCTATAGATGACTCTGTTTGACTTAGTTTTGATTGTGAGAATTTGGAAATCAATGAGAAGTGCCGTATTTTTAATGAACCATGGGGCTTGATGTTCTTAAAATTTTAGATTGAAATATTTGTATTTTATTAATATGGGTATTTGAGACAGCTTTCCATACTGACGATGCATAGAGTATGAGGAAGTGTAGAAGCAGTTTGTAAAGTAATAAGAAACATTTCCAATCTAACTTGGTATGTTGATTTAAAAGAGAGTATAACATCTTAAGTCTTTGATAACCTTGTTTTAGTTTGCTTGTGCTTGTTTTGCTATGTGAGAGTTCTAGGCGAGTTTCCGATCAATAATAATATCAAGGTATTTGATTTTTGTGACCAATTAATACTTTCTCCACCTATATAGAAAGGATTAGGATTTAAAGGACGTTGGAGTGTAAAAATTAGGTTCACGAATTTATTTAATTAATATATTAACATTTACATTTTTTTTAAAAAATTGGCGGTTTAATACGGTATTCTATGAAATGCTGAAAAGTTTATGAGGCACCTCATATTGTTTGTTATATTGTTTATTAAGTTATAATATTGTCAAATTTATACTGTAATTTTACATCTTCATAAATATTATTTAGATTATAAAAACAATTAACAATATATTTTAATAAATACTATATAATATATTTCAGTAAAATCATTTTGGTTTGACAAAAAGTACTGAAAATCTCATACAAAGTTCCTCTTACATATATATTACTATTAAATTTAAAAAAAAACAACTGAGATTTATTCAAAAAATAATTGTATGAGCGTTTGAATATTCAATTATGAAAAAATGATAAAAATCACAAAAACCTGCAACAGTTTTGTAGTCGAAAATTCATAAAATTTTAATTTTCAAACTAAAATGTTTACAAGATTTTCTTTGAATCAAAATATATATATATATTAACGAGTTTCCATTTAAAGGTATTAGTTATTTAGTAGTTTTAAAATATTTTTTTTATAGAGTTTGTGTTGTTTATAAGTACTGGGAATTTTCGATTTTCTCAATTTTTGATTGTCTTTTTTCTTCTTTGGAGAAATTAAACAAAAAAATTCAACCTATTTTAATAAAAAATTTGTTTTTATCATATTAACTATTTTTAGAAATATATATACAGACCTACCCGACCTTATTTACTTAGAATCTTTTTTTTTCGAAAACGATAGCGCATTGTTATTAAGTTTAAAAGAACAATACAGCAATATCATTTATTAGTTCCTGTAACTCAACCGGGCATAGAGTTTTATCCAATCTAATTATTTGTTCCTTTTTTAAAAGTTTGTATTGTAATTGCAATCGTTATTAATATCGTTATTGTAGATTACAAATAGTAACATTTAATGGGCTATCAAAAAGTGACAAGTGAATTGTAGCATAATAATGCCAAAATTATAAGTACCTAATAAATATTAAACAAATTTTTTTTTAAGGAAAATCACAAAATGAGTTATTTTTTTCGTTACAATTAATGTAATTAGTTCACAGAAGGGGTTAATGGTAATCCCTCTTTCGAGAAGATTATTTATCGCTCGGATAGTGAAATCGTCAATGGATTTGAATAGGCTACTGTTTAGACACAATCACTTTATCTCATTTCGCACGATGCCCACAAACAATATATTTATTTGTATCGTTTGATTAGTTATTTATTATGCATAATACTATTATTTTTTGTTGTAGTACATTATTTTTAAGAATATTTTGATATACTTTTATTCCTGTTTCAGTATTCCAAGCATCGCAAGTATTTAAAGTATTTAGGTAAAGATATTATATCACTTAAAAAATAATTATTTATAATTTTGGCAATATATATTATTCAAATATTCTTTCAGAATTTTCTGTAATTTTTCAAATATTTAAGATTGTATATTACTCATAACTTAGCTCTACAGTTTTCCACGTAAGTTCTTTTTACTAATTATGGAAATAAATCGACGTTAAGTTAGACTGTGCACATAATGCAAATTTTAATACCCTCTTTCAATCTTTCTAGACTGGGACCTGTAAAAAATGATCCTATACAACCCCCCCCCCCATGGCCCTGGAAATAATATAATACAACATTTTAGTGATTTTAATTATTTGTGATATTTGAATAAATTTGAACTCTGGAGTGTTAAAATGTTAAATCAATTACTGATTCCTAATAATATTATTACATCGACATTTTCTTTAATTTTCAATTAGTGGCGAATAAACAAGCAATTTTGACCACTCTCATACGTCTAAATAAATATAACATTTGTTGACTACTATATCTTTTATTTAATTTACAATGTTTTTTTTTACAAATTAAATAGTCAACTAATTATTTTTTTCGTTTAATAAAATTATTATAACTATAAAGTACAGTATAGTAGAAAGTAAAAAAATTAAAAAAATACTTTCTTTTAAGAAGGTTTATAATAAAATAATAATTTAATTTTTTTTTTAGGTTTGTTGCAGTGTTTGACAACGGTATACTTGAACATGGAAGTTATGAGATTTTTGGTTATTAAAAACAGTTTCTCTAGCAAACAAGACACGATGATAAGACATTACGTAAATCGGGGAAAGTTATTGACATGTGCAGCGGCTACCAAAAGGGAAAAATCGTTCGGCTGGCTTATGCTGTTGTTGAGCGTCACGTTTCTCATTTGTTGGATCCCGCATGTGGTAGTTGAATACTTATGTTTATTTCTTACATTTTTTTTTACCTATAAGTGATTTGTAGTTGATTAACAGTGCTGGCACTGTTCATTTTTTTGTCATCTCGTTTTTGAATTCATTTTTTTTTTTATTATTTTTGATAGTATTAGTATATTGTGTGGCAAAGGCGAGAACTAAGCTATTTCAGTTGCGGGCCGAATTTCGCCCAAGACCGAGATTGCCTTCTTGCATGAGCCTATACACGTACTATTTTTTGTCACTCCTCTGCATTCGTGGAAAAGGTAATGCACGAATCTATAGCAACATACTATTCTTCGTGAACAATTTCATGGAAGAAATGTGATATGTTAAATGTTCCTTAGTTATGCAAGGAGGTTATAATAAGTATATAAGATTTAACCAAATGTTTATGTTTTGTAAGGATCGGGTATACATTTCAGTTTCTGGTTGTGCTAGGAATACGCGCCCAGCATTTTTGGGAATTTCCACTTCATCGCCTGGCACTTTTTAGAATCTTCCTTATTTACCACCCGGCACTAGGAGGATTCCCATCTAATCTTCTTTTGGACGGAAAAAAGTTGCTTTCCAACCGCAATATTCAACCACGGCCGAAAACCAAACTTTCGGTGCAGACGTAACAAAAAAAAAATAATAACATTGATATTTTTTCTCGTGAATTGACACAACAACATTAATAACCGATCACTCATGTTATAAATGCAGTTCTGAAATTTTTTTCCCCACTTCTTGATTATCTTTTTTTCTTACTGAGAATTTCCAAGATTCGTTTTAGAATTATATTTTATTTTCAAAAGTAAAAATTGAGTTAAGATTTCATGTGTCCAAAATAAACTAAATTTCAAAGGTATATGATTAGCCCGTTCCTACGTTTTTTGTTTCAATTCCACTGGTTTATCATCATTAAAAAACCAGAACAGGCGAGAGGACGAGGCAAAAGGAAACGAATGCAGTAAGAGTGGTTATGAAGATGGACGTTGAAGGGAAAAGAGAAAGAGGAAGACCAATAAAGAGATGGTTGGAGACTTTGGAGAATGACATGAGGGCTGTCGGTGTGTGCAGAGGAAATGTGATTGACCGAGTAAAGTGGAGGTGTAGGACAAGGGTGGCCGACCCCAAATAGTTGGGAGTAAGGCGAGGCAAAAGAAGAAGAAGAAAAAACCAGAACAGAAGTGGACTGGGATTAAAAATGTTACCGGGTGTTAGAACTAGAGTGGCCACATTTATATACATCTATGTTCTAAATACAAAAAGGTACCTAAATTAAAAGGAACACTTTTATAGATATATAATTTAATTATAATAATAATGACTATAAGTATCTTTAAATTAAAACAAAAGTTATTTTCTCAAATTTTCAATAGTTATAGCTAAATTGTTAATAATTTAATCATTATTAAGTTTAGCTAGTACATATTTTTCACACGACATGAGTATAAATGCTTTAAAATTCGGTTGGCTTAAAGAATTTCTCAAAACTACAAATATTCTTTAAAAAACCTTGTTCTTCTTTTGAATTATCTTCTTTATTATCTGAATCGTAATCACTTTCTTAGAAAAAAAGAAAGTTATTTATAAATGTATAATACATATTTGTCAAGCCAATAAGTTAATTGTAAAATTATCTAAAAATTGTAATGGTACCTTTTTTAAATATTCATAATTTAGTGACAGCCTTAAGATGTCCTATTTTTTCACTCATAGATTGACATATGTCAAACTTTCTATTTAATTTTCAAGTATTTTGACTCAGCCAAAACATTTTTATCGAAATTTGAAAAAAAAAAAAAAATCAAAAATATCGAACATTTCAAATGCCTATAAATAGCTGAAAAATAAACGAAATATATTGAAAAAAAATTAAAAAATTAAAAAAACCATACACTTATCACAATTTCTGTTTTTTATTAAATCGTAAAATAAAAATGTAAAATTGCAATAAATTAGGGTATAATATTATTATATTTTTAATGTATATAAAAAAAATGAAAAAAAAATATTGATCAAATATTTATAAAAAAATGTATAAGTAACGTATAATATTCCACTCCACATGATTTTATTAAATTAGGGAGGAAGTATAAGAAAACATCGAAATTTTAAACAAATTATCCTAAAATGCGGGGGGGCGTGGCCCCACCTGGCTCCCCTTGCGGGCGGCTTTAGTACCATGTTTATTTATACAATTTAAAACAATTAATTATAATAAAAAACACAAATGGTTATGAGTTTATGACTGAAACGTCGATTTTATTGTTATTTATTTGACAAATAACGTCGACCGTCGACCTATATTAGGAACTATATTTTATAATATTTTGCAGCAACCTTTATTACTTCAATTAATTCACAATAATATCCGATTTCTCATCCAACTGTTTTAATTTTCTTAACCTTTTCTCTAGAAAATCATTCTCGACATTGATTTTTTATTTTTTATTTTCCAATTCATTATTCACACATTTAATGAATTCATTGGTCACTTTGCAAGTATTTTGATAGTCACGTGTAATTATCTGTTCTTCATTAGTTTTTAAGACCAATCGATGTGCTTGAATGACATCCATTCCATTAGTTTGGAAGTACTTTTAAAGTAGATTTGTAATTTCAAATGACTTTAAATACATTTTTCCAGTAAGAACTGTTTCAAATTTAATTAATTTGTCAAGCTATGATCCTGCTGTAAATCGCGCCGATTAATTAAATTTCAAAGTAGAAGAAATTTCTTCTAAGCTATATTAAGATCAACATATACACATACATTTAAATTACAATTATAACGACTAAATATATTAGTTAATGCGTTATCTTTCGACCACCAACGAGTTTTCCCTATAGACGGTAGGTTTTTTTTAAAATATTTTCTTAATGTTTGCATTCGAATGAACGATTTTTCAAAAAATACCGCACGTGTTTAACACTCAAAATAAATTAATTGAAAAAGTATTGTTTTCAGTCTCATCAGCCATTACAAGGTTTAAAACGTGTGCAATAACACCAAACATTTAATAAATCACCACCGACTTCTTTATTTAACCACGAACCAAATCCGTTGTATTGCCCTTGCACATTTTCTGCTCCGTCAGTTGAAGTACAAATACATTTTAAGACATTCATTTATAAAATTTTCAAACCTTCACAATCATAATTTGATAAAAGTTTTTCTTTTGTCGAATCACAGTTAACAAAAGAAATCAGACTTTCACGAATTTTATTTTCTATAACATAATGAATAACGACAGAATATTGGTCATTCACATTTATATTTTGAGTAGTGACAATTTGTAAAGAAAAAACTTCAGTTTCCAATATTTACTGACTAATTTTATTTTTAATCAGTTTTAAAATAATTTGTAAAATATTATGAATCTTATTTTAGGTATAAATAAATTACCTCTTCCTTTACTAATTGTACCAACACCTACGTTTTCAATCCGACATCTTCTATATTCTTCACTTTTTTCACACGATTCTTTCTAATGGATTAATAATGGATCAAATATACTTAAAAAATGAAAAGTTTTAAAAGATTACCTTTTTCAATAGTTTCGTCAAACAAATTGTAAGCAGCTTTAGAATTACTCGTGTGACGGTATGAAAGATCTCTTTTCCCAATTAATTTTATAGTTTCAATAATACAGAACATAAATGTTTAATACTTAATAGCTTAACAATTATTCAATATGTCTAGGTATATAAGATAAATAGAATATATTAGAAAATAATGTTAGTGAACAAAATATTCTGGATTATATAAAATAGTATAAGAAAAAAATATGGATTGAAGACCCACAGTTACAAATAATATAATATACGGCGATTAAAAATATTGTATTAATTTAATTAATTGGGTATGAACAATGTTTGGAATATGGAATAGGCAGTATTTTTAGAACTGCTATAAGGATCGTAATGAAGGGATTTATTAATGTGGATAGTTCTGTGATAAATTTAGTAAATGACTTATCGTTAGAGTAGCTATTATGTAAAAGGATATTATTGGAATCGGCGTTGGGGGCGTAGGAAGTTTTGGGAATGTGCGAGGTAGTTTTGAGTTGAGTGGACATGAATATGTATTGTATTAGAAATATGTGGTTTTGTATGAAGTGCTTTAAATAGTGAACATCCTTTGTAACTGGAGATATGATTGCGCTGCTATGATGGGCACACTTGGCTGGACTACTTTTGTATTACAAGAATTACAAGTATTACAAGAAGTGTCGGATTAAATTGCACTGTCGATGAGTCGTTCGCCAGGACAGCGAATTTATTTAGCGAAATAAATAAATTTATTTATTTTTTTGTACCGTATGGATAGGTGAATTAGGAGATAATGGCAACAACTGTTTGGGTTTAGAAATTTTCGGAGAGATGATGTTATTCATTTTTAGGATAAAACGCGTGCAGTAGAGTGAAGTCTGTGAACTGTTTACATTCTAATTTAAAACTAGCGATAACGGAGCGAACAATATTGTATTGCAGTTCAACACCGAACTGAAAAATACTTGGTTAATACTTGGTAATTTACAAAATTAAATTAATAAAATCCCGAAAATTAAAAAAATTTTATGCATTGCCAGATGAAATATGAATAAATAATATATTTTAATTTTTTGGTATGAAAGATAATGAGAAAAGTAGTCTGAAATCATCAAAAACATTTTTAAAAACATATTAGTTATTCAATTTTCATTTCTACATAAATGATGCCGAAAATAAATTCGTAATTATAAATAAATCATTTTAGAAAGAGTAATTCACGAATAAAAAACTTTAGAGAAAATAATTAATGTTCATTTATACGAATTAATTATAAAAATCTCTCTTGAAGTTTTAGCCTTTATCCTCTGTTACTTAAGCATTCTTGTAACATATTATCGACATCTTGATACTGATATCCATTTATATTTTAGTATTCCTTCCTTTCTGATGTCTTTACTTTGTACTTACATTATTACAAGGTTGGACCCAATGTATTTTAATATCGGGCTCAAACTTCCCGCGTTCTTTCTAAATCAACTCAAATCAATTATTTATTCTGTACGGTTATGATATCAAAAAAACAAAAAAAAATTTGTATTTAAATTATATCTTATATTTATACATTCGGTGTTCAACAGGTGTTGATACCGTTAAACAGGTTCATTGACGACGACAATAAGATGCGTCCATTCAATATTGTTGCTGACATACTGATTGTGTTTCACATTATGTTAGACCCGTATTTATACGTATTGCAGCACTGGAAGTTAATCAAGTCGGTTTTCTTACGACCACATATTGAAGAAAATAGTGCAGGTATTGCGGTTACATACTACAGCAACTCTTCGAAAAAGTCATGTGAAGTATTACTGGAGACGACTTAGCATATTGATATTAATAACATATTATATTTGTTATGTTGTCATTATATAATATTAACTAAAGCTTGCCGTTACACGTGTTCTTATCTGAACGGCACATGTATTCAAAATACACGTGCATACTACCCGTGTACCCGACATTACCTGTGTACCTATTATAGACCTGCAAGGGCCGAGCCGGCCGGGTCCGGTCCTCAAAAAGCCCGGCCCGTAGTGATATTGGGTCGGGCTGGGCTTTAAAATATAATAAAGAGTTGGACCGGGCTTTTTAAGTCTTGAAATTTTATTCCGGACCGGACCTGGGCTTTTTTTTGTAAAATTTTTCGAGTCGGGCTTAACTTGACTTCGAATATTAAATCAAGGGTTGGACCGGGCTTTTTTAAGGATTTTTCTTCAACAATAATTAAAAAAAATAATTATAAAACCAATGCTGGTGCAATTAGGTACAATCATATGATAATAAATATATAATATAATGATATCTTGATTCGTGGGTATAATAATGCTATTTACATACCATAATATGTCAATATAACATAAAACAACCAGTTTGCTGCTATCGCTCAGCGCGTACGGTCGTAAATACTATGGTTTCGTCCGTTATCGCCGTTTTTCGCTAATGTTGCTCTCAAACCACGATTAATATGCCTCGCATTTCCACAAAAAGGAACCTTTCTGCATCTTCCCCTACTCAAGCAGGTGACAATAAAAGCAAGATTTTCATCACACCAAATCGTTATGCTGCACTGTCGGATGTTTCCGACGAACATCATGAGGTATTTAGCCCTCCCTCCGTCGAAAATCCATCTAAACACCATCGCAACGCATCACCTAACAACACGGAACTTACTCCTGGCCCAAGATTTTTCAAGTCGTTCAGCTCGCCTCCTTTCATGGTAAGTGGCGGCTATTCTCACCCCACTCTTGTAAAGGCTCTACTTGATCTAATTGACACATCATGCATTTATTTTAAAACAAGTTCGAAATATCTCATTATTTATACGGACGACGCAACTAATTTTAATCTGGTCGCTAATTACCTTTTAGGTAATCAGATTAGATTTCATACCTACCAACCCAAAATATCTAAACCATTCAGCGTTTACATCAGGTATCTCCACCCATCCACCTCCATTGACGATATTACAACCGGCCTAGCAGAAAAGGGGCACGAAGTCATTCGCGTTGCGAACATTCTTCACCGCGTCACAAAATGTCCACTTCCGCTTTTTCGGATTGATCTAAAAGTCGCCGACAATAATAGGGAAATTCTCAAATTAGACTTATTTCTCCACTCCAGAGTTAAAATCGAGCTGCCTAAGAAGAAACTCGCACCTCCTCAATGCAAGGAATGTCAAGATTATGGTCACACTAGTAATTATTGTCAGCAAACTTCCCGTTGCGTCAAGTGCGGAAAAAATCATCCTTCTTCGGATTGTAAAAAGTCACCTTCGGAGCCCGCCAAGTGCGCTCTTTGTGCAGGGCCGCATACTGCGTCCTACAAAGGATGTCCTATATACAAAGCGCTCGTGGAAAATAAAAAGAAAAAAAAGAAAATAAAACAGAAGACCGACGAACTTCGTTATCGATTCACGCCTAATGTCACTGAATCACCGCCAAATAAGGTTTTCTCCAGGTCTAGTTCCAAACCCGAACGTACATACGCCAACACTGCCGATAACATATCTTCCACAGAACCAATTTCCGTCACTTTATCACGTTTTATCTCAAGTTTAAATTCGTTAATCACTCCCCTTATCACTCTTCTTCATACAGTTGTAAACTCACTGGCCACTAAAAGCACTTTATCGCCTTAATTACTTTCGTCAAAATTAATCTATTATGTAATCTTTACTCTATTTATTATATATACTTATATACTTACTCATTATATCTATAATCATCAGACCTTAATCGATAACATTATCTAATATTAATATTGATGTTAATTAGTGTCTATATTATTTATTTTTAAGAACTATTATCTGTATCGCTGCTATTATGTATATTTTCTTCTATATGATTATTATCTTATTTTGTTTATAACCAAAATTGTAATGTTTTATGTTTTATCGATAGAATTGTAAATGTTAAGCTGTCATAGTATTTACTAAAAGCTAATAAAAAAAAAAAAAAAAAACATAAAACAACAACACTCTACTAAAATAATATTAAGGTATCTGCGGCATTATTACTATAAGATAAAATAAAAATGGTAATTTGGAATATTTATGGAAAATTTGTTGCGTTTGACTAAACAATACTAAACAAAAAATGTTGGACTGAACTGGGCCGGGCTTAAGAAAAAATGGGTCGGGCCTGGGCTTTTTTTCACAATATGGTTTAGACCGGGCCGAACAGGGCTTAAGGATAAAATGAATGGACCGGACCGGACATTTTATGAGCTTAACATGATTTTTGGGTCGGGCCTGGGCTTTTTGTTTACAATATGGTTTGGACCGATCTTAAGGATAAAATTGATAAACCGGACCGAGCCGAAAATATACGCCCCTTGCAGGTCTATAGTACCTATATACCCGCCATGTAATTCACATTATCCATGTATAACATCTGGTCAAAATGTTCTCGAACCATCGTTCTTAAAATAAGATAAATTAAAGTATCATAAATGTAAATTGTATGACAGGGTACCAAGGGAAGTTTTAAGGTGGGCATTAATGAGGAAAAATGTCCCAAAAATGTATGTTAATTTGATCCAGGATATGTATGAAGGGTCGAGTACTAGTGTCAAGAGTCGATGTGGAGTATCAGAAGGTTTCAGTATAGGAGTAGGTGTGCACCAGGGGTCAGCTCTAAGCCCCTACCTGTTCTCAGTGGTAATGGATGAGGTTTCAAAGGAGATACATGGTGAGATACCATGGTGTATGATGTTTGCGGATGATATAATTCTGATAGGAGAAAACCTAGAAGTTGTCAATATTAGGTTAAATGAGTGGAGGTTAACCCTCGAAGAAAAGGGATTGAAAATTAGTAGAAATAAAACTGAGTATATTGAGTATGATTTTGGACAAAGAGACCAAGAAGTTGAAGGAATGAGGAGACAACTGACAATAGATGGTGATGTGATAGGTGAAGTTGAGAGCTTTAAATATTTAGGATCTTTTGTTCAAAAGGACGGGGGCTTTGACATGGATGTAAAACATAGGATTAAATGTGGGTGGATGAAATGGAGAGAAGCATCGGGCGTGTTATGCGATAAGAGAATTCCAATTAGGCTGAAAGGTAAATTTTATAAAAGTGTAGTGAGACCAACTATGCTGTATGGTTCAGAGTGTTGGGCGGTTAACAGGAGAATAGAACAAAGTATGAGTGTCGCGGAAATGAGAATGCTTAGATGGTTGAGTGGAGTGACAAGAAAAGATAGAATAAGGAATGAATACGTGAGAGGTAGTGTTGGTGTAGCGCCAATTGTGGACAAGATGAGAGAAAATAGGCTGAGATGGTTTGGGCATGTGATGAGGCGAGAGGAAACGAATGCAGTAAGAGTGGTTATGAAGATGGACGTTGAAGGGAAAAGAGGAAGAGGAAGACCAAAAAAGAGATGGTTGGAGACTTTGGAGAATGACATGAGGGCTGTCGGTGTGTGCAGAGGAGATGTGATTGACCGAGTAAATTGGAGGTGTAGGACAAGGGTGGCCGACCCCAAATAGTTGGGAGGAAGGCGAAGTAGAAGAAGAAGAAGAAATGTAAATTGTATGAATTAGATAAACCGCTATAAATTCAAATAAACCAGAAATATGTACTACAGATAATAATAATTACACGGTCAACGGGTATTAAATATATGAGTATCGGTAAAAAATATCCGTAATAAAAACACGGCTCTTAATATATTTTTTTTTTTAATACGTGTACCCGGGTTAAGTGTACACCGTGTATTCAATAATCGTGTATGATCACGAGCCATAGTTTAAACGAATATATCAATATTATAAATACATCCATATACATTCACAACTTTTTATGATTATAAAAGTTAGTTTAATAGACTCCCATCAATGGCGAAAATAATAAAACGAAAACTAGTATTTACGTGTATACCTAGTTTTTGATGAAAATAACTTCATATACTCATATGTAAATATCAATCAGTAATATAAATGGTTTTTTTTTTTTGTTAGTACTTAAGATTTATTAATTTTGATTTAATTTGCGTATACATTTAAAAGATGACTATGAATAATAGTTAATAATAATAAAATCTTAGTTTATATTTGTTCGTGCAAGCGTCCAACTGATAAACTTGTCCGACGACCGATCCGACCAGTGGTATAAAATATATCAATTTTTCGTAAAAGTACTATGGCTCCGCCACTTTCTTGATTATGGTCGGACCGGAAAAACTACTACGTTGCCGAATGTTCGACAGTACGCCTGCAAATTTCATGGTGGTTTTGCTGAGTGACCAATACCATTTGCGTGCTCCATAGTCGACATTCGGGTGCCGAAAACCAGCACCATTCTGCTGTCTAAAGATTGCTGGTTCTAGTTGGGAGCAAGTGACACCCTGCAGTTGAAAAGGTCGACCATCGGCTTCAGCGTTCGTCGCACATGCCCTAGCACGGTTGCGTGGGCGCAACCAAGCGAACACTAAGCCGTCAAAGGTATTTTCGTCGCACCATGTAACGTGCACCGTCTTTGATTTTATTACATCGCCTTATTTTCCTTTTTTTGTTATTATTATTGTAATTTCTCTTGTCAAAAAGTCCATGACGCATATCGTGTAATATAAGTATATTTGTATTATTATAATAATTATTAATTTATATATATTTATTCAAAGTCTTGGAATTTTGTATTCTCATTCCAACTAATCGATTATATAAATTATATTTATTTGTTATCGTCAATATCGTAGGTATCTAAGGTAAACGCGCCGTAAATAACGCTCGTGTATATTGGTATGAATTGAAAACGCACTGTAAAATAATGCCTTGTGTGGCCGGCCTAACATTAGGTATAGCCCGTTGTATAGTAATTGTACAGATTATATGAAATTATTATTATTTTCATATAATCTGTGGTAATTGTACTGACGATAAAAATAATTTATTATAAATTATATAAATATAACTAATATTGGTTAATAGATTGTTCGACGATGTCAGTAGATGGGAATTACTACCGCTGCCAGTGGCACCGAACACGGGACTCAAGTCTGGTCATAACCAGTGGTTACTACCTAATTGGTGAGCCTTAGATATTAAAAATAATTAGGCCGCAAATAAAGCAAAGATTATATGATACATCTTTGTTAAGATCAAGACCTACAGAACATTACAGTATAATACAGAAATATTAAATAGGTTTTAGGATTTCTGATTAGTTTGGACAAATGTTATTTTTTTCATTATAATACAATTAAACATTATTGGCAGTTGACACTTATATAGTAATATGAATAATATTTTAGTTAGATAAAATTTAATATTGACCTACGTTGATAAAATAAAGTGTTGAATTTACGGTGAACTGTGAAGACATCTAATTATAAATTATTTTCCCAATACCAACTCTGTGACGATTGACGATTATACAGAGTGTTCCTGAAATGATTGAGGAAACTAGTATACGCGTACTCTCTGGAGTTCTCATACAAATCGATATGTCACACTATATATTTTGATCCTGGCGACTCGAACGTGAAAAACATGCGACAAGCCCAAAATCGATGTCACATTTCGATTCATGTGAGAAATTTGCAAGAAATGTCTTACAAGTATTTATTTTTAGATTTGAAATAATGTTCTAAAGCTAATTATATAAGACCCAGGTTTTAAAGATAGAAAAAAAATTAAAAAAATATCTTCACATATTTTGTGGGACAAACATTTGACGGAGCTGCTAGTATGTCTGAAAGATATACAGAGTTACAAACAAAAATAAAAGAAATTTGCCCCCAAGTTACATTTATTTGGTGTCATGCTCACGGACTCGATTTAATTGTTACTTCTTGAGTTGGATCATACTTAGTTGCAGTTAACTTATTTGGTAATCTAGAAAAATTGTTTGTTTTTATTAGTTGTAACAAAAAAAGTGTTTTAGTATATCGCGAAAAACAAAAATTAATTTATCCTAAAACCAGAGTTCGCTCCATAAAAAAAGTTGAGACCACAGAGTGGATATCACAGTAATTTTTCCTAAGAACAGTACTTGATACCCTTGAAGTTATTTTAGATAAATTGGATGAAATTAAGAATAAAGAGGCAGAAGTTGATTTCAAAACTGGTGCAGACTGTAATGGCTTAATTGGATACTTACAATTCTTCGAGTTTCTATTGACAGCTAATATTTTCAAAAAGATATTTGATTTAATTGAATCTGTTAGCAGAGCACTTCAAGCTCATGATATTGATATTATAATGAAAATGGATATGTTGAAAAATGCTGAGAAAAATATTAATGCACTGAGAATATATGCAGAATTTCAAAAAATTTACAATTCAATGAAATTATTTGCTGAAGAAAACAATTACAGTAATGAATTAACAGCATTAAACGATTTTGTTCAACGTCATAGAAGAGTCCCACGTCAACATGATGAAATTGCTCGGTACGAGGTAGTCAATGGTCCAATTCAATCTTACAAAATCAACACATATTTCAAAATTTTGGACATAATTTCAGCAGAACTGAAAAAGAGATTTAATGACGACTATGTCAATGTCGTTAAAGATTTATCTTTAATAACACCAAAATGTGTTTCAAGCATGATTAGTGATTCAAAAATTCCAATTGATGCTTTTTATTTAATTTTTAATATATATATACAATTTTAGTAAAATAAGGTATTATTCGTGAATATAAACAATTTATAAAATCTAAAATTGATATGTCCAGTTTGGATGTTGTTTCAGAGTATTTGCATCCACGACAGTTTTTCGAAGAATCTAATGATAAATCTGACGAATCAAATGAAGATGAGGTCGAGGTTGAATCTGAAATATGCACTTCAAAAAACCAACAATAGTATGAGTATTATTAACATATTTGTCATATTTGTGAAGTGTGTGAAATATTAGTAAGTGTGTTAACCCCAATTTATTTCTTGTATTGAAGATTGGTGTAACTCTTCCTATATCAAGCTCTTCTCCGGAACGATCTTTTTCGAAGCTTAAAGTAAAATTAAGATTAAGATCCACTATGAAACAAAATCGTCTTAAAGATCTCTTGCTCATATCATATGAAACCGATATAGTCGTTGACACAGAAAAAGTAATCGACAATTTTGCAAGTAGATCTCCAGCCTTAATTAAAGTCTTAACTTATTCATAAAATGTAAATTGTTGTAAAATTTATAATAAAGTTTTGTAATGATTAATATTTTTGTAATTAATTACCAGTCACCAAGTAAATATGAATTAGATACCTACATAATGAATATTTCTTTTGTAATAGGGAGGTATGGGGTACATTTAACTAAAGCCTTATTTTATTAACTTAAAAACTATATTCAGTTAATATTTGTATGTAGTTAAGGCAGGTAATTGTTAAATAGTAATAAACATACAATATAAGGCTTTGTAATTACTTTTTTTTTTTTAACTAACTACATCACCTACTAGTTTTTTATGAAATATGAATACAATTTTTTTTTTCTAGGGGGTGCTGGCGAACTTGGGGATCGTGTAAAATATTTGAGAGTTGACCAGACACAGAAAAATGTCTGTCGGCGCCACTGATTATATTCACTTACTGATTATCATGACACACTGAATCAGTACAACTAGTTGAAGGCAATATTTCGCGCGGAAAAATTACTATGTAAGTAATATCATATAAAAAAAATATTGTAACTACCAAAATATAAAATTGAAAACAAGTATTTAATAAATCATATCAATTTACCTATCATATTAATTTAGGTAAATTTTTTTTTCTCAACGCTAATATATTACTTTTATTTTTTTTTATACTTAAATACGGCATGTATTTAATACCGAAATACATTTTTCTATTCATTTTTAATAAATGCAGTGTAAAAAAAAAAAAAGAAACGGATGGGCCTCGTTCTGCTATACAGTTAGGGGTGGAGTGCACCTGGCTTATAGGATAGGTCATTATTATAATGGATTTGTTAAATTTGAATGCAATGATAGATATCATTGTGTACGAATAACGATTCTGAACGGAGTTCATAGGTTTGTCTAGGATATAATACATTGTTATTTATAAACATTGTAAAAGCTATATTTTATTTTGAAACGATAAATATATTTTTCAATTAGGATGGGTTGGCAGTTGCATACAGCGATATAGTTTGTCAGTCTAGAATATTATACATTATATTATATTTTACATGTAATTTTATGTCAATATTCGCTGTTCAAACGCTTATAAAAAAAAATTGTGCCTATGGATTTTAATAATTTTTGAATGACTTTAAGAACTACTTCTGTGGAATCTTCTATTAAATTTTCAAGTATTTTGTACGAGCCAAATTTTTTTTATCACCGATTATAAAAAAAAAAATGTAAAAAAATCGAATATTTTAAATGCCTATAAGTGGCTTAAAAATCAATATAATATTTTGAAAAAAATATGACATAAAGGAAATACCAATCTTAACAGCTGGTAGAAATTTCAAAAATCTGCGACTTATACTTTTTGAATTATAACAAATATTTAAAATCGTTTGACAATAAATCGCTATTTTATGCAATTTCGTAAATATTTAAATTTCAAACAGTCATAAAATTTTTTCCTCTTATTCCGGTAGAAATTTTTTTAAAGATTTTTGAAGAGTAGCTTAAAGATAACCTAGTGTTAAAATTTTGAACCTTAAGTTTGAACAGAAAAAAATTTATGAATTTTTATCTACAAAATAACTTGCAAATTATCGTGATTTTTACATATTTCGTATAAATTGGAACTTTGAGCACTTATAAAAAAAAAATTGTGACTTACGATTTTAGATTTTTTTTTATCAGTTAAGGAACAACTTATAAGAAATCTTGTATTAAATTTTCAAGATTTTCTGGTGAGCCAAAAAAATTTTATCGTTATTTAAAAAAAAAATACTTAAAAAAATTGAAAATTTCAATCGTCTATAAATAGCTTAATAAAAGTCAAAATATTTTGAAAATTTAATGGTGTATAGAGAACGCTAATTTAAACATTTGGTGAAAATTTCAAGTATTTACATCGATTAGTTTTTGAGTTATAGCAAAATAAAAATTTGATTATGTCGAAAACTGGTTTTGCGTAAAAACTCCCGTTTTTCCCAAATTTTTTTATGGTTTTTCCCGTCGCATTTAAAAAATATTGGAAATTTTTTACTTTTGACCCCTCAAAGTACCAAATAGATTCACTTTCCTTTCAGAAAAGTTGCTACATAAGGCAATCGAAGCATTTTTACTGCCCCAAATCGTGTCGACAGACACAAAAAAAAAAAAAAAAAAACACACATCATTGTAAAATCAATACATTCTTCACTCCGTTCAGAATCTAAAAAAAAAAAACACACATCATTGTAAAATCAATACATTCTTCACTCCGTTCAGAATCTAAAATGATGTGGTGTAAACACAGAAGAATAGGTAACAAATTGAGAACTGTTTTTAAATTTAAAATCGAAGAAGTTTAACACTGTTAAATCTTGGAAATTAAAAGACCATTTCAACGCTCGAAAAATCTAACACATTATTATTTAGGAATAATATAATATTCTAAATATTTTAGGGTTTTATGTGTTTTAGCTTTTTTATCATACAATTTCAATAAAATATCTATAATTTAAATTTGTCAAAGAAAATGCTATTTTTTTTGTTTATATAGAAAATCGTTGAATATTTTTAGTCACAATTAATTTTTACAAGTTTTTAAAATTAAAATATTCAAAAAACTCAATAAAATTATGAAAATCTACAACATTTTAAAATTAATTTCTTCAAACTTTCCATTTTTATACTTAGGATTGAGAATTTAATTCAAGATTCTTTACAAGTTTTTATTTTATGTCACCAAAAAAATGTCGACATTAACAGCGATTAGTTTTCATACATAAATACATATACATTTACATGATAATGAACATTTTTTAAAGATAAGCTCTGCCTATATAATTTCATAGTATAAGTTTGTATGAAACAATCATGATAAGATGATTACATTCTGTGTGTGGGACGAGTGCTTTTTGCAATTTGCTTTCAGTTAGGTATTGCAGTTTATGCTTTTAACGATTTATTTATTTCTTAAAAACAGTTACAATGGGGTAAGTTCATTCATTTGATGAAAAAATAAACATATATGAAACAATGCAATATTCACATGGTAAATATAGTCTGGAGGTATGTGAAAAAGAATATGTTCCAAACCAATACACGAGAATATAAAAATACAAAAAAACTTGGTCAGACTCCGTGTTAAAAATGAGGAAAGCGTTTAAAAAATATAGAAAAACAAAAACCAGATCAAAAATTCGCGATATTATTTATGGCTGATCGGTGGACGCATTGGAAAATACCGGCATGCGGACCAGCGAACCCAGGATAAGGACGACGGTCGGCATGGTCTGTGGTAGGAATAATAGAGGCAGGGCGCGCGGACGGCCGTCGCAGAATGCGATCGTCATCGGACCGCGACCAGTGTGCAGCGAACGGTTCACGATGAGGGTGCACGTGGTTCTGTCCGTGGTGTCGGGCCAGTACTCTCAGGCACTCCAGATCCCGAGCCTTGTGATTCCATTGCTTGTCGTCGGCGTGCTCTTCAACCTATTGGCATTGTGCGTGCTGAGCAGGACCTGGAGCCGCACCAACAAACGATACGTCTTCCTGTTGTGCTGCCAGTTCGCCCAAGACAGCCTGTGGCTGTCCTGCCACCTGATCCTGTACGTAATGTTACTGCTCTGGCATGACGCGTTCGCCGTACAGTTTGCGTGTAAATATCGGTTGGTCCTTGTTTTCTGCAACCTGAGCACCTGTAGCGTGATTTTCTTGATGGCCGTCGAACGATGGATGGCTCTCACCAAACCGTTTTTTTATCACATAGTACGTATTACTGTCGTCTCGTCCAAACGGTAATTGTTAATATTATACATACACGATCAATTATTAGTCGTATTTTACTTCATACATGTTGTTGAACACTTTTAGACAAATTCAAATAAAATAAAATAAAATAAAATATAAAATTACTATTTCTAATCGTTTTCCGTCGTTGTTGTTTTTAGTTGACTATTTTTCTGAATAGTTTTCAACTTTGTGAGGAAACTATCATGAATGAAACGGTGTACTTATAACTTGTCTTCATTCTTTGTATATTTAGAGCTTGAAAATTTTACTTGAAAATGTATTATTGTTATTACTATTACTATTATTATTATTATGTATTTATTATTATTACTTGTAAAAATATAAACAAAATAAAATTTGAAAACAATTATTTAATACAATTTATAATATATATATATTGGTTACATTTTTTTTTTGATGTGCACTACTTCATTAAAAACTCACCAGCCGCCACCGCTAATATCGAAGGATAAAGATGCTAATGAGTGTGACATTATTACTTTCAGTAAATCAACATTAATTTCAAAAACAGTTACAAATTCAAGTTGTCGGCCGGCAGATCGTAAGTATATTATAATTTGTTAAATTTTCCTATTGTCTTGGTTATTCATATTTTATTATAGCTAATATGTATGTCAATCTAGTATTTTAGATATTAAAACATTAAATTGTAATATCTATGCTTGTTGATGTGAAACATCTATAGTCGCACGTAAAACAAGTTTCTGGCGTGGCGACGCATGCCGTAGCGACGCGTCGCCACGCTATATGATGGTGTATATATACAGTCTATATACAGTCTATATGCAGTAGTGTGTACTGTGTGGCGACGCGTCGCCATGCGCAACCGACTGCGATTCTCTTCCCACTCGATCCCGTGTTAAGCCATCTCTCTCGCCACACAGCTCGGATACTTATAGTGTATACTCCATAGTGTTGTTTACTACGGTACACATAACCTGTCTTTTACTTGAAAACAAATTATTTTACCAATATTACCAATCATAAAATATGTCTGCCAGTGATAATTTAGAGAGTGACAGTGATCAGCCTCTTGCAAAGAAAGCAAAATCAAACTATGACACACTATCAAGTCATCAGTAAGTTAATTAATTATAATTAAAGTGTGCATTTATCTGCAGGGGCGTAGCGTGCATGTAAGCACTGTAAGCACTGCTTACACTTGAAAAAAAGGAAAAATAAAAATTAATATTAATATTATTATAATAACAAATTTCATTTCAAATTAAATCATTGACTACTTTTGATGTGAAACATCTTTCGGCGCGGTACAGTAGTGAGACCGACTGTGGCGTGGCGACGCCCCACTCGTAGCTTGTCGGCTCAATTCGCCAAAGCTCTGCGATTTCCTCTCTACGCACGCATTATCGGCATACCCACCGACTACTTCATAAACGTATAATATATTGTTTGTATATTACGTTGAATATAAAAATAAACAAAAAGAAAAGATCACGAAGGATCGATGCTTTTGAAAGAGAATTTGGATAAATTGCCATTATTTTTAGCAGGAGATTTTAATGTAAATTTCGCTAGAGATAATTCATTACCATTAATTACATTCCTTCAAGAAAAATGTAGTTTGCATATTAATAACGATCCAAGAGAAGCAAGATATGGAAGTGCTATAGATGGAGTATTCACATTGTACCTTGATAACGTTATATCACGGACTTAGTTGCATATTTCAGTTATCATCGTCCAATTATTACATTGATACCAGCAATTATACCATTAGATGCATCCACCGCTACTGTCAAAGAAATAACTGACGAAGCAACAGATAATATTGATTAGTTATTGCATTATTATATTTGTATATTTTTGTACGTCTTTGTAAATTATTTAATTACTTTAAATGCAAATAAAAAACAAAATAGTCTTATGACATTAATTTAGAAGTTATTTCATAGTCATCTTATTCACCATCTATTTTCAACATTATTACAAAAAAGAAATTTTTTGATGTTTCACATCTGCCAGGCGTCCCACGACGGCTCAGTTTTTTTTTTTTAATTATACTTAAATGTGAATTTTCAGATTTTGTATGAAACTAGGAATGTAATTTTTACCTATATTTTACTAATTATTATCAAATCCGTTTGAATCATAAGGGCGGATCTGTCAAAGTTACTGTGAGTTTTATCTAAAAGGAATAATTATTGACTTAATAATTAAGAATATGCAATAGGAAATTGGATTCTGTTGTAATTAATACATTTTTAAAATCATAATTTAATAAAATATCTTATCATATTGTTATTTATAATTTATTTGGAAAATATACATTAAACATACATTCTCCTAAAGAGGTACATTTCGACAGCATGTACATTTTCGATTTTTCAAATTTTCTTATATACGACATTTTGCGGATAATTTGCGTAATTTTGCGGACTAATTTCTAATTTTCGCGGACAAATAGTTTTTTAGTAAATCAAAAAAAACTTTGCAAAAAATTTAAAAACTCCAATTTCACTTTTTAGTATACCACAATTTTGCGGATAATTTCATATTAATATATAATGTCATGCGGATTTGTCATCAAATGTTATTAATGCATCCTGAAAAGCTAAACAATTGTCACTAATTGTTTTGTTTGCAGATTTTTTCTTTGTTTCTTTCGTCGAACTGTCTATGTTTTCCTCTGTAATACTTTGTTTTTTACGAGATTCTAATTCAGCTTCCTGCAAAATCATTGCTTTAAGAAATTATGGACGTTGGGAAGAATATAATGATTTTAAACACAAACCAGTAACCATATCAAAGTTAACAGAATGCGGTGTACAAATTCTTTTATATACTTAAGAAACTAAAAATAAATGAAATTTAATTTTTTTAAACATTTCACCAGCATGTCAACTGTTTTTTTTTCATTTGCTAAAAAACTATTTGTCCGCAAAAATTGAAAATTAGTCCGCAAAATTACACAAAATATCGTATATAAGAAAATTTGAAAAATCGAAAATGTACATGCTGTCGAAATGTATCTTTCCTAAAGCAATGCACCAACTCTTTGAATGAATAGTCATTTACTGTTTAAAAATATTTTTTTTTAGATTAATATCCTTTATTTTCTTCTGAAAAAAACGATATACTAGATATTTGAATAATTGTTTGGTTATTATGGAAGTCATAAAACTATTAATAGAAAATTAATTATAGTTTTCTTTAGAAAAAACACTGACCTTCTTTATATCTAAGAATAGTATACAATTTTATCAATTTTATATAAATACAGACCTTTCAAATAATGATTCGAGTACATGGAATGTCCAAATTAATTGCTTAAACGGAAAAGAAATTAAATGCTTGCTAAATTTAGTCAATGATACAGCAGAAAAATTAAAACTTATGGGAGGCATTCATGGAAGTTTAACCAAAGATGATAAGAAATCTGAGTTCAAGAACACAAAAGATTATATATACCCTGGATATAAAAAGAAAATGTTGAAAAAAAACAATTTTAATGAATGTATTATAATGTATAATTACATTTTGAGAAAATAGTATTTTAATACATCAAGGTCAATTATATTCATATATAATTGTAATCAATATAAATCAAAAGAAACTAGCTGATCCCGTGCACTTCGTTACTCGTTACATATACCAACTCTATATGACTCAAACTTTGTTCAATTCGTTATTTAATATTAGGTGGACGATGTTCTAGATTTATCTTAAGTTTTCTGTTGCCCGGAATGAAAATTCTGATTTGCAGCAGTATATTATCAGGTAGGCAATCTACCTGCGGTAGATCGCAGACCTATTGCTGTTTGTACGTAAGTGTATGATTTAACTCTAATAAAGTATCAAAGTTATACCAAGTTTGACCTAATACGGTGGATTAATGTAATCAATTAATACATAATCCTAACCTAACCTTAACGTACTAAAATCCGACGAATAAAAAAAACCAAATTTAACCTTTTTTAAAATAGCCTATCTTTTTCCCACAGATCTGCTATAATATAGCTAATCCTGTGCACTTCGTGGCTCGAAAAATTTGCAAAAAAATTATGATTGTTCAACTCCTTTTTGGTGTAACTCACTGCATTAAGTGCAACTCAGCAATGGAAACCAAGTAATCATGAGAGCCAATTAACAAATAACAAAACACCAAATAATTATTATATTAATTTTTTATATTACCAATGGCAACCACTAATAAATAAATATTATTCTCAAATCTTATAACCCCCATAGCAACCATTTAAAAACAAAAACAAAAATTTCTATCGTAAATCTCAAAATTCCTGTTTGAGCATCTCCCGGGGGTGGAGTTAAGTCCATATATAAACCCTATAAACCCGCTCCACGACATTCTCTATCATTTAAAAAAAAAAATCAAGATAATCGGCTCAGCCGTTCTCAACTGATGCAATGTTATACATTTTTTGTCTCCATTTTTATATGTATAGAAAATAAGAAGAACTATGTAAGAAAATAATCTATAGAACATTTTATTTTATTGAAAACATTTAAAACATATTATATAACAAATTAAAATTTTCCTATGTGTAAATGATATACAAACAATTTTAAATATATCATTTAACTATGAATTATTAATAGGTACTCAAATTTAAAATTCAAGTCGACACAGGTTAATTTTAATAGATCAACTTGAAACTTTTTGTAGTTAATTTTTTTGTATATATACACAAATTTTGGAGGGTGAGACTGGAAAAATATTAAGATTAATAAATAAGGTCTATCTTAGAAATAATAATAATTGGAGCCAGCAAGCGTAACGAGCGAAACCCTAAAATTTTAAAAAATGAAGTTTTGCTTCATTGCTAAATTTTTTATTCGAATAATCATAGTTGAAAATTAGTCGAATAAATTATAAAAAAAATCATTCGAATAAATTTGTATTCAAATAAATAATAAGAAAAATCATACGAATACAGTTTTATTTGAATAATTATAAAAAATTTATTCAAATTATTTTTTATTCGAATAATTGTAAAAAAATCATTGAAATAAATATTTATTCGAATAATTAGCTAGATAAAATTTTGCCCAACACTGCTTTCAACATATGGACTATGGATACATAAGATATAAATATAAATATATTTATGCCAATACGGAAAAATCTCCGTTGTATTAAACGTAGTGGATAAAATTGTAACTATTATTCGGTTTTTTATCTAAATTATTATTTTTATACTATCTTTCTGCATAAAAATGCTGCACATGGGTTTTTACACATCTCGAGATACATGGTTGTCCTGTTTTTTTTTATCATGCTGCAATTTTATTATATACAACTTTTATTTTAATTTATTATAAATGTTTTTTTAATATAATTTTGTATGGTGAACGTACACTTTGTATGTAGACATATAGGTACATAAACAGCCATGTCTCCCATGGTACTCTACTCTATGGCTCCATAAACTTTACGAAAATCTGTGTAGTATGATACCCCAGAATTAAATTATTTACAAATTACTTTGAAATAAATTAAATTGCAATTGTAGTTAGTAAAATTTATACATAGCTTCAGAGTCACCAAAAAACTTTCAGCCAATATGAGTACTAAATTATTATTTTATTTTTTATTTACTTTTAATTAAATATTACAGCAATACAATTAAATATTATTATTGAACAATTTTTTTTTGATTATTTTTCTAAATTAAGAAGCCAGAAGAAAGGATGAAGTTGGTAATGGATGAAATTATGGGTGTAGAGCGGAAGTTACTAAATTATTGAACGAGACTATTAATATATAGAATGGAAAGGCACCGAAAAATGTTCGATACCTAAAATAAAAAAAAAAAAAAAATTCATTAATTAACATATTAAGCTAGTTCTTAAAAATAATGTTTTGCTACAATTATGAAATATTTGGAAAATAATTAAATGTTAATACGAAAGACAAACTAAAATTAATTTATATGCATTAACGGCTAAACTACATGTACATATAGAAATATGCAAAATTAAATTGTTATACTTATAATGGTAATCGCTTGAATCAGAATTGTATCTCACATTTAGGTCACTCCACACTAAACTTATTCCGTGCTTTTAGTTTATTTTACAAAAATCTTTTTCGTGTTCCTTGATTTCATCGATTCATTGTCTTGGCCAAGAAACACCGTGAAACAGATTTCGCCAAAAAAATCATACCCACTATTCACGAAATTAGACGAAACGCGAAAATTCAAAACACGAAATGCGAAACGGGCATAGTGTGGAGCGACCTTTTCAATTTAATTTTTAATAATACCTAAATATATACAAAATACACAACACTGATTTTAATCATTGATTTTCATATTATACGGGTTATCATCTTATCTGCGAAATTCCCGATAATGTATTTTAGTATTCATATACTGATATGTACTGCTCGTATTTAAATCGTATTATTGTGATTAGTGATTTAGTGCATTTTTACATGTTTTAAATGTTTTCTTAGAAAATAAAAAACAATTTAGCTAAGATGTGGGATTAAAAATAACGTTTATAAAATTTGCATCGTGTACCATAATAATGTATAGTATTCATGCATTGATAACTATGCTGTTTTAAACTACATGTAAGAAAATATATAATTTGTACCTAATCATAATAGGAATCGCATAATTATAATAATTATATTATTGTTAATATTACATAATAATATTTATCCGTACTCGGTTACTTTAACATTCTGCTGTTGGCAAAATGAAAACATTGGCAATAGAAAAACATAATATGTTATGATCGATCATTTTGTATTTTATAGAGTAAATATTATATTTATTTTATTATTTATATCACACACGAATATAATTAATCATGGATCGCTACATAATTGATGAAAACATGACGTGAGAAAGACAAGGACGTTTGTGAACAAAAAAACATTTTACGTGTTATGTAACAGAAATTAATATTCTTATTTATGAGTATATAATCAAGGAATGTTCTTGATGTATTCATGTATTTTTGTGTTATTTTACGGACAGTAAAAGGGTTCAATTTATGTAACAAAAAAATAATGAAACGTATTTTTGTATCATTATTGTTTTAATTATATTTAAACATCGCATTAACATATTATGTATGCATGTATGTTAATGTGTTCGATGGTAAATACTGAACACCATTTCACCAATATTTCACTGAAACAATTAGTTGTTCGTCTAATTTTCAAGGCACATGAATAGAAATTTTTGATTCTTGAATTTACTGTGACGTGAGTTTTCATCTTATCGAGTTCAATTGTACATTTATTATTATATGTTATAATGCGTCACATAATCAAAATATATAAATGCGTTATATAAATGTATAAACGCGTTACATATATTCAAATATGATTTAAAGTATTGTAAATTATGTTATTGGTCATTCCAATATTATACATATATCGGCTGTGAAAATATCGAAAATACCGATGTGTTGTATACTTACCGGCAGTGACGGCGTGAATTTATTATTTCAATGACGCAGTTGACAATTCTCAACACCTAATTTATTGGCACTTTTGCGCTATTGATCATTGTGAATTCAATTTACATTCAATCGATTACATTAAAACAAGTTCCCAATTTATACTCAACTACAAACGTCAACTTTTAACATCCGACCACCTACCATTTTTTTTCGTGACGCAGCTGCGTAAAATTAACTCCGTTCACGTCGCCACTGCTTACCGGTAGTATAGAGTTGTTTATGTTTTTTCTTGATGCAGTCAGGTTTATAAATGTGTTACAGCAATATACTAACCTTGGGTAGTTCAAAATTAATTTTCACTTTTTTTTTTTTACACATAGAAATTCTATAGACAGCCTATAGGTCAAATTGAAGATTTCATACACATTAGCTTGAACAAGATAAATTTGATCATAGTTTGTTACGTAACAGTTTGAAAACTAAACTGTGATTTATGTAAATTATGGTAATGCACGTATGTAATAATATGAAGAAATCGAATTTAAAACGCGTAAAGAAATATTCTTCCATTATACGCATTATGGCGTGGATGTATATTAATGCATGTATATAATAATGCAAGGAAATCGAATTCGAAATGTGGAAAAAATAAATATTCGCCCATTTTATTATGCACTTAGTAGTCGTGATGAGATCGGTTTCAATAAGTTCATGAATAGTATAATAAAATCGAACCCGGGAGATAATTAATTGCACTACAGCTTGCATCATCGGTATATTTTATCAATAATGACAACATAAATGCAACACTAAATGTATAATAAATTATTTTTCAAATAGTTATGTGAATGTCGGCACGTATCTTAGAACAAAGTTCAAATAACGAGTCACATTATTCGGAGTACTGAGTTTTTTTTTTTTTTCAATTTTTCGAACATTTCATCAATTGAGATCGAGAACAATAGCATAGTAATCGGTAGTTTTATTTTATTACTTGAGTTAGAAAATAAAAAACACCTTCCTCTTAGGCGCGTGAAAACTATTTCTCCAGTAAATGAAATAATAATGAAATTTTCAACAAAACGGTTTTTAAAATGCTTACAGACCCGTCGCATAGAACGTAATTCTATATTTTATGACAGTGTCTGTAGTTCTTCCGCCGGGGGACGTGACCTCAGTGGCGGGTTTGGTATGCACGGCCGCTGAGCAAGTGCATTCGGTGGGTGTTGGTGGGGGTGGCTATGAAATCTCATGCACGGAATCGCGGGCGGACTAGCAGCGCAGTTGCCGACTGGTTGGCAGGACGTCCGTGCGCGATCGCTGAACACCGGGTGCCATGTCGAACGCGACCGCGGCGATGTCTTCGCCAGATTCGGCCACCGGTGTCAAGTCCCCCTCGCTCCTGGTCCTGGCCATGTTCACCGTCGGCGTGTGCGGTAACCTATTGGCCCTGATCGTCCTTAGCAGGATCCGGAACAACCTGGACCGGCGGCACAAGTTCCTGCTGCGTTGCCTGGCCACCAACGATTTCGTAGCGGTCGCCGGCATGCTGGCCGCAACCATCGTAAAGACCGCGTGGCCGCAGACCGCGAACAACGTGTGGATGTGCCGACAAATCGTGCTGTGGCGGTTTTTTGGGTTGGGCTCCGGTTGCGTGGCCGTCCTGATGGCCGTCGATCGGTGGCTGGCCATTACCCGGCCGTTTTTCTACCAAAAGGTGAGCACCGTCGCGAATCCTTGTGTTTCGTCACTGTATGCGGTGCGGCATGCACTATGCACGGTCGGCGGGAGATCAGATCCTTGACGCGACCGCTCACGTTCACGCACACCGTAAAGCTAACTTAACTATCGTTTGGGGAAACACTGTTTTTTAAATATTTGTCGAACATTTGTTGAACGTTTGTCAAACATTCGTCAATTGTTTGTCAAACATTTTATCATGACAACAAACGTTTGTTCATAATTTAGTTATTCGTTGTAGTTTTGTCAACACTCGTTACTCATGTCCGATCTAGAACAAATCGCATGCTGCATTAGCCCTGTTGCGTTTGTTATATTACGTAGTAACACATACAATAAAGAAAAAAAAAAATAAAAAAAAAAGGTGATGGTGGGAAAGACAATTTTTCAGCAAAAAAAGGACTTACAATGGTGAAAATTTTAGTTTTAAATTTATATGAGGGTGATTTATTTAGTAATTTTAACCAGAGAGTCACCGAAAATGCACAAAAGAAAACATTATTTTATATTCAAATACATTTTATAATTAATATATTTTTTAATTATTATATTAATATTTACAACTATTTTAATTGTTATTAATTACTCATAACTAAATTTGTAATTATTTAAAAAAAGGTACATCGGTATAAAAGTATAAATATACATGCAAAATGTTCGCTTTGTGAGCGAACATTTTTGTTTGAATTATTGTCAAACCAATTGGTTTAGAAACACATCCACATCAAACAAATGGTCGACAAACGTTCGGCGAATGTTTGGTGAATGTTCGACAAACGTTTTTTAATTGTTTGTTAGGTGTGGACGTGACTTAAGCATCGATAAGTAACGAAATCTATCGCAACCCGCGGACCGATTTCAGTCGAAACCGTCGTCAATGTTGTCGAACAGACGTCCTTCTTTCTCTTTGAGAACCCACGGTGTTTCGTCACACTGGGAATCATTTGATGTCTAAGCCAGTGGCGTATATGGGGAGCTTTCCTTAGGCCCGGGCCTGTAGTGAAATTTCGGATTTAATTGAAACATTTTATCCGTATTGCTTTTTATACACGTATACTATATCACTTAATTATCAATACTAGCAATACTCGTATATGTTCTGATGAAAATATTATTTACTACACCTGTTAGAATTGCATTTGTAGAAGGGATTTTTTCAACGCTGGGTCGACTCAAAACATTATTATGGGATCAACAAAGAAACGTTAGATTGTCTAGGACTTGCGTTAATAACAATTTACTG